>JAPKLX010000099.1:451362-509456 GCA_026898415.1 Leonotis leonurus
TATATATTTTAAATTGGGTTACATTAATTTTAAATTATATAATCGCGTCATGGAGAACTCGAATCCAAGACCTATTATTGCCTTGAACATTAACCTCATTACCACTAGGTCAACACACGCACGTAAGATCATTGATATTTTTACCAATACTACCATCATATCCTATTAATACTATTATATAGTTGTCTAATAGGGTATTGAATTTTTGAGTTTACCTGAAATATTAGGTTCTCGATAACCGAAATAAGATAACTATCTGATACTTCGGGGACATTTGGCTAAGATTATAAGCTCCTTAAAAGTGTTCGACAAACTAAGCTCTTTGATAGATTATAAGTTGTAAAATAAGCTTTTCAAAAAATAAGTAGTTTCATCCCGACTTATTTCTCTAACTTATAAACTCTTGTAATAACTTATAAGTTCTAAGAGGTTATAAGCTCTTTAAATTAAAATAAATTTAGCCAAACACCATCTATCCATCAAAAGTTTGCATATCTTTTAATGTCAAAATAAATGGTTACATTTTGTGTGATTGAAGAACAAATCTCACATTATTAATTTTTGGTAGTGGTGGGTCATGTGTGATTATTAAATGAGTAAAGATCGATATTGAAATGTTGAGGTATGTGTGATATATCATTAAAATAAGTGAGTTTATTGAGATAAATTGTTAATTAAAGTGATATGTGACAATCATGTCCAAAAATAGAGTTAGCAAGCTTTTCACTGGAAATGAGTTAATTATTGAAAGCATTTGTCTCGAGGAGAGGGTGTACAAGTAATAGATATCTCAAAATGGGATAATAGTATCAAAACACATTTAAAAAGATACTGATTCATGCATGTCATGAACTTATAACAATATGTTTCATTTATTTTATACGTTTTCGGTCTCGTTCTATTGTGCTTATGGTATTATAATGCTCATTTTTGTTGTTCGAGTTGATGTTTTTGTCTTTTTTATACTACATTGTAGGTGAGAATCGACAAAAATGATTTACGAGGCTCGACAGGAGAAACGAGACGAAAAGACGAACAAGAGGTGGAAAATTGACATCCTGGCCGAGAGTTGACCTAGCGGGCGCTAGCCCCTAGCGCTCGCTAGGTCCTGAACCTGATCTAAGGCAGAACAAGGGGCCAGCGACCGCTACACCCTAGCGGCCGCTAGCTCCCTAGCACGGTGGAAGGAACAGAACCTTGGAGTGCTACCCCCTAGCGCTCGCTACCCTTCTCCAGCGCTGAAACAAACAGAACATGGGGGTAGCGAACGCGCTACCCCCTAGCGGTCGCTACCCAGACGGAATTTTTCTATCCTATTTAAACCTCCACGCGCGATTTCAGACGGGGTCGTCTTCTTCTTCTTTGCTTCTTTATTTTTCTAGGGTTTAGACCACGAGAGAAAACACTATTAGTCTAGATTTCTATTTCGTTTTTCAATTTCGTTGTGGATTCGTTCGTGATTCAAACCCGAAGTTCTTAATGCATTATTTTTTCTTTCAATTCGTGAGTTCTTTTACTGCTTTCTTTATTACTTTATGATCTTTTTCTTCCTGCTCTTTTCTTAATTAATTCACAGTTCATTAATACAAACTTCTCAATCATGTTAATTAATCAATTCAAGGCATGTTTAAATTATGCTCCTTTAATTCTTCGATCTTAGATTTAAGATTTAATCGCTTTATTAATTTTCGCCTAGGTAATTCGTATTATAAATTCTTTAAATTCATTCGCTTAGGTAGATTAATTAGATTAGTTAAAATATCAAAACCCCTTCTTTTAATTGCTTTCTCTTTTGCAACGTAGATAAAATCCTGTTTAGCCTTCCTTGAGAATACGACTAGAGTCAATTTATTAATCTATAATGATCTCGTCCTATTGCGAGTAACTTAATAAAATAAGTTGAAACATCATTAATTATATAAAAACTATGTATGTTCAATAATATGATAATATAGCACGCTGGAAATTTTGATCACCAACTCGCATGCATTCCTTCAAATCTGAAGACTTCTTTCCGGAATTGGAGAAGTTTATCTAAAAAAAAATTATATAGTATATTTTGTTTCTCTTCATTATTCGTAGACGCATGTCCATGTGGTTACGGTTTGCAATTGAATCAAAATCGAACCGTTCTCCACATAGTTATAATTCGAAATTGAAGTCAAGAACCATATGGTCCAATTACCATTCGATTCTTAGTGTCTGGGTTAACTTTAAATACCTCAAATTATTCATCTTCCTTTATCAGAATTTGACTCGCTCACTATATATAACTTTTGTAATTGAATCTTTTGCACATTTAAAAAATTGTTTAACGTCGGGGACCGAATACCTGATCCGACTTGCCTTAGTTGGTTATGGACCAAAATCATGACAGAGCATCCCGAATATCCAACCTATATATCTAAATAGATGAAATATTATTATTTGCATAACAAATAAAATTGATTGAGGGTAAATTTATACTTTGTGAAGAATAAATTTGACTATGATTAATTAATATCACAAATTTCTACATTAAAAACACCATAATATATTATAAAATATAAAGACATGCATTTAATTTTATCTTAACAAATACACTAATAATTAGTCACACATTCGTATGTTATTAATATGCACATAATATATTTTCACCCTATCATTTATATTATATATGTATATTATTGTATATAGATACATATTTATTCGCAAGTAAAATATATATTCAGTGACATGTATATATATAGATAATATATATATGGTAACTTATCCACATGTATCAATAAACATTTTGACAAAACAATTTCAACCATACATGCTACTCACAGTGAAACCAAAGTAAAGGTCTTTTATTTGTGTAGAAAAAGTGTAGTATATATATAGTATTGGGGAAAGAAAGTTCTACATTACACATTACATATATTAATATAGGATGCTTGAGCCTCAAGGCGCCTATTCAACTCCTTGTCTTAACGTATTAAATAATACTACAGAGAAAGTGAAAAGCTCTCCTTGCAAAATTCGAGATAAAACGACAATATACAAAACGTATTATCTTTATTCTGAAGATCAGTAAAAGAGAGCAGAAACTACTGATAAACTCGCATGAAAACAGAGTTTAACGGCATCATCATCGAATATATATATATATATATATATATACTCATTTCTTGGTCTTCCTCTTGTCCGAAGATTCTAGAAGCTCCTCCAGCAAACTGTCATCAAAATACTCCAGTTCGATTTTCTCCTGCGCTGAATCACGATTATACGATGATGAAGACGACAACGACGAGGAGGAGGACGTAAATATAGGATTGTAGGGCGGAATGGCAAGTTGAGAGTAGTACTCATTGGGGAAATTCAAGATTGCAAGGTGACCCCTCAGTTTAAAGCCAGCTCTATCATAGGCCCTCGCCGCCTCCTCCGCAGTGTCGAATGTCCCGAGCCACAGCCGGGCACCCGAACGGGTCGGGTCGCGGATCTCCGCCGCAAACTTCCCCCATGGCCTTCGCCTCACGCCGCGGTATTTTATTTCCTCCCTCTTTTCCTCCTTTCCTTGCATGGCTTTGCCTCTTGAACTTGAACCACCTTCCATCTTTGCTTGTACTACAATTTCTTTTTCTTTTTAAATATATGATTACTTATTAAGTTCTTGGTGCAAATGAAGTTTTGTGAATGTAGATTAAGCTTAATTTTGGATTGGTGTATATATATAGGTATAGAGGAATTGAGGCATTTGATGATGACGATTGTGATTACATTAGATTCCCTTAAAAGACAGATGTGAAAACAAATGTTGGCTCTTATTATATTCTGAAAGTTTAGTCAAAAGATATTTATAGATAAAAAATTGAATTCTCGAACCTAAATATTCATTGATATATTCTAGAGGAAACTGTTGTCTTTGTCAAGCAACAGTCCGTACAGTCTCCCAAAGTCATTTTCTTGGGTGCATGGATATTCTATGTCCAGTGTTGTAAGTCGATCTTAAACTAATAAAATCATTTAAACTAGGTACAAGATTTAGCTTTTTATTCAATATTTTTATAAATAAATTTTACATATACCTATATATAGGTTGAGAAATTGGTGAAAATTGTCATTTTCATATAACAAACTCAAATTTTAACCATCTAAAATTTATTATTAAAATAATAGATATTATGTATTTATAATATTTTCTTAATTGTTATTTTTATAAAGTAATTATAAATCAAGGGCACGTATTATAGGAATAACCATCTAAAATTTATTATTAAAATAATAGATATTATGTATTTATAATATTTTCTTAATTGTTGTTTTTATAAAGTAATTATAAATCAAGGGCACGTATTATAGGAATATTGATTAGTACTATATTTTAATATTATTACATGCATGATTATTATTTAGGTGTACTATAATAAAACTGCTATTATATATATAGCTTGTGTTAATTAAAAATAAATCTAAATCATCGATATTTTTCATCTAATGGATATAATTAAACTATATCATAATCAATAAAACCTAGTTAAAAAGAACAACAAATTTCATATTTTTAGGAATAATATTTTAAATATGATATATATCAAAATTATTTTTTAATCTATACCATTGATCTAAATAATTTAAGAGTCAAGATTTATTTCTAATTAACTTATACGTAACTATTTTTACTTGATCTCTTCTCTATATATATAGTTTATATATATAATGTTTATATGAGAAATGAAAAAATATCATTTATGAATTTTAATAAATTAAGGGCTTTAATTTTCTAAACAGAGACCCACGTTAATTCTTAAAAAATATTATTAAAATCATTACGTGTAATGCCACTCGGAATGTCTATTATATAAATGTCTATTAAAAAATGCAAAAATTATAATAAAATCTCTAAACAGAAAATGCATATAATAAAATAGAATAATGGGAAATATTGTTAGAATCAGTGGGAAAAAATTATAAACCCTAGATCATGAACTATACTGATAATTATTCAAAGATATAATCTGAAAGCGGAAACGTGAACCTGGATTCGCCATGGAGAATAACGGTAAATGATTGGATTGGTTTGGATGCTCGATGGATCTTCCAGATAATGATTACGCCTCCTTCTTTCATGTTAGATCCGATGGGGGAGAAATAATGCTGAGTTACGTAACTCCTCTGGGGACCATCCATCCCTTTATATATTAAATATATGATTATTATAATTACATGTGGGGTCATACACTTTATATAATAACAATTAACACATTATTTAATTATATATGTGACCACTTAATGATTAATTAGAAATTAATCTAACAATCTCCCACTTGGGCACAATATATAAAATTTGACAATGTGTTATAACCGAATACGCGTATAAACTGAAGTGCTATTATACGTTGTTTATCTTTAACAATCTCGTCCATCAACTACACTCATACAAGGACTAAAGCAGCGTCGCCAAATCCTGCTCGACTAGGCCAACAATAATCACATGCACAAGTATAATCAAACAACATAGATCATATGGTATAATGAAAATCAGATGAAACATCTATTTTCGAATGGTCCTCTTTAGACCTTTAAACTTTAGGCGAAGGTTACTGAATGCAAAATAAATGACTTGATCAAGAAAATAACTTCATTAAAGGAAGTGAATGCATTACAAAGAAATGTCTGAAGTATTGATAAGCATTAAAATTACAACTCCCACTGAATCTATACTACGTCATCCAATGATGGCACACCCATGCTAGCTACATGCTCATGAAAGACCTTGGACATTAAGCCCTTAGTAAACGGATCTGCTATCATGGAATCAGTTCCTATGTGCTTAATCGATATGAGTTTATTTTGCACCTTCTCGTTCACAACGAGGAACTTGATGTCAATTTGTTTTGACTTCGAAAAGCTCCTGTTGTTGGTGGAATATAAGACTGTTGATCTATTGTCACAGTAAATCTTGAGTAGTCTTTTGGTTGTATCAACAATTCGCAGCCTAGTGATAAAATTTCGCAGCCAAATTCTGTGATTTATAGCTTGATAACATGCTATGAACTCTGCTTCCATGGTGGAAGAAGCTACAACTGTCTGTTTGACACTCTTCCAAGATATAGCTCCTCTAGCTATCAGATAGACATATCCAGTGGTGGATTTTCTACTGTCTTGGCATCCAGCAAAGTCAAAATCTGAGTATCCGACGACCTCCAAGTGATCTGACTTTCTGTAGACTAGCATGTAGTCTTTTGTTCTCTGTAGATATCTCATAACCCTCTTGGCTGCTATCCAGTGAGTTATTCCAGGGTCACTTAAGTATCTACCTAGCATCTCGACTATGTACGCAATATCCGGACGCGTAAATACCTGACCATACATTAAACTTCCTATTGCCGAAGAATAAGAAACATTCTGCATTTCCTGAATTTCAAGGTTAGTTTTAGGGCATTGAGTGAGGTTAAACTTTTCTCCTCTAGCAACAGTGGTATCTCCTGGTTTACAACCTTGCTTATTAAACCTCTTAAGCACTTTATCGATATAGTTCTTTTGTGATAATCTGATAACACCCTTAGATCTGTCACGGTGTATCTGAATTCCTAATACAAAAGAAGCTTCCCCAAGATCTTTCTTCTCAAAGTTCTTAGATAGAAATCTCTTGGTATCCTCAAGGAAGTTCATATTGTTCAAGGCAAGCAAGATGTTGTCCACATAAAGGACCAGAAAATCAAATTTACTCCCACTGAAATTGTGATACACACAATCCTCAACTAAATTCATCTCAAACCTGGATGAGAGAATAACTTCATGGAATTTGTGGTACCATTGACGAGAAGCTTGTTTGAGCCCATAGATGGATTTCTTTAGTTTACAGACCATTTCCTTCGAGTCTCCTAATTCGAAGTTCTCTGGTTGCTGCATATAGATTGTTTCTTCAATGTCTCCATTGAGAAACGCAGTCTTAACATCCATCTGATATAGCTCAAGATCAAAATGAGCAACAAATGTCATGATTATTCTGAATGAGTCTTTCGATGATACTGGAGAGAAAGTGTCAGAATAATCAATGCCTTCTTTCTGAGTATACCCTTTAGCTACAAGATGAGCCTTATACCTCTCCACACTACCATTTGCATCCCTTTTGGTTTTAAAAATCCATTTACAACCAATGGTTTTGCACCTTCTGGAAATGGGACAAGTTCCCAGACCTAATTGTCTTGCATAAACTTATACTCTTCATTCATGGCATCAATCCACTGAAGAGAGTGTTCATCTTGCATGGCCTGACGGAAATTGATTGGATCATTTTCCATCAGTTCATTATGTTCATCAGCTTCCATGAGGTACATTTCATAATCCTCAGGAATGTCACTCCGCTTTTCTCTAGTGGATCTTCTTAATTGCAATGGTTCTTGAGGTTGCTCTTGATGTTGTTGAGTTTGATCAATATGAATGGGGATATCATCAATGATTTCAGGTTGAGGTTCATCCAAATCTGCTTCTCGGGTAATGACAGAAAAAGGAACCTGAACACTACTAGAAGCAGCAGTAGGCTTCAAGTTTGAATCCTCCTCAAATGTGATATCCCTAATTCTATTTCTTCCCTCAAACTCAATATCCCAAAGAAGGTTGCAGTTCTCGTCTCAAATATGTTTCTAGTTGTGGGATCATAAAACTTATAGTCCCTTGAATGCTCAGAGTACCCAATAAAGTAGTTGCTAACTGTTTTGGGGTCCAAATTTATTTTCATGAGGCCTGTAAGGCTTCGCTTCAGTTGGACAACCCCAAATATGGAGGTGCTTAAGACTGGGCTTCCGGCCAGTCCAAAGCTCATAAGGCGTTTTAGCAGCCGCCTTTGTGGGTACTCTGTTTAGGATGTAAGCTGTTGTCTTAAGTGCTTCTCCCCAAAGAGACTCAAGTAAGGTAGAATGAGCAATTATGCTCCTCATCATGTCCTTAAGAGTCCTGTTACGTCTCTCAGATACACCATTCATGCTTGGTGAGCCAGACATTGTATACTGAGGGACGATTCCACATTTCTCTAGGAATTTAGCAAAGGATCGAGGACGTTATTCACCTGATCCGTCATATCTACTGTAGTATTCACCACCACGATCAAATCTGACAACTTTAATTGTTTTGTTGAGTTGATTCTCAACTTCAGCTTTATAAGCCTTGAACACGTCTATGGACTGACTCTTCTCATGAATAAGATATAAGTAGCCAAAGCAAAGAAAGTCATCTATAAAGGAAATAAAATATTGCTGACCGTTCCAAGATGCCGAAGGAAAAGGTCCACAAATATCAGGGAACCTAGAATTCCATCAGACTTCTGCAGCTCTATAGGCTCCTAATTTCTTATTCTTGGTCTCTTTTCCTTTGATGCATGGAACCTAGAATTCCATCAGACACAAACCGTTCAACTCTATTTCTAGAGATGAGACCTAGGCGTTTGTGTCATAATTAAGCTGAATTTTCTTTATTTAACTTTCTTTTAGTACCTCTTGATTCAATATGTTGGTTTTCATTATATGAAGCATTAGTTTCCAATAGATATAGATTGTCAAAAGAATTCAAATATCCAGTACTAATAATAATCACTGGGAAGGGAACTGAGCCCCATGGAGGGTTGGACTCTGCCTGAGCAGGGTTGGCTTGAAGGAATTCTTTAGCGCTACATTTCAACTCCTCCAGATACCAGGGGAAGTCTAGGCCTTGTTGGGGATCCCTTTCAAGGGTAGGAGGGTCTGTCAGTAGCAGTTGGAGAACTTGGTCAATATTCACCTCAGGCATTTTGTCAGACATGCCCAGTTGATCGCATGTCTCTGCAATGATGACTAAGGCCCAATGGGCCAATGGCTCGATGAGACGATCGCGAAACTGGGCAAAATGTAAATAAGCATCTGGGAGGTCTTTGACGAGGCGTTGAAACAGACGTTGGCTTGGAGGCGACATCAGGATGTTGGCTTGGCAGAGCTCGGCACCGCTTTTTTCTCCGTTCAAGCGAGCTCGCCTGTCAGCACTACCAGATCCTTTTTTAAAGGACTTTGAGGCTACCCTATGGACTTCTGCTCGATGACAGAACCGCTCCTTCTCCAACTCCTGCAGAGCTATTTTAGCTTCCTCTTCAGCTTTCTTTTTGCTTGCCTCTAGCTCGGTGTTTTAGTGTTCCAGAGCTTTGAAGCTAGATTCCAGGTGCTTGAAATTTTTCTCAAGAGCGGCGAGGCTTTTCAGTTGCTCACGAAGAAGTTCTTTCTCCTTTTCAGAGGCATTATAAGCCCTTCAAGTTTCATCATAACGCACAACGCGACAAGCTCTAGCCTAGAAACAATTAAGAAAATACATTAGCTGTGCTAAAAAAAAAAACAAGTATGGTGGAAATACCTGCAACTCGTATTGAGCAGCACGATGATCTAGGGCAGAGCTAGAGACGGAGAGCTGATTCACCCAATCCTCCTCTCTGAGTAAGGAATTCAAAAGTCGGGCACCCTCACTCCCAGACGCATTGAGGCATGAGCCGGCGTACTCAATAAAGGGCCTTTGGTCTGTGAGAACTATAGAGCTACGCTTTGGATAGGAAATATCCAGAGCACGAGCAGCGTCAACAACCCGTCATTGTTGACGCTCCGGAGGGATAGAAGCAGATGGTTGAGGGCCTTCTGGAGGAGGTGGAGCAGGAGAGGCAGAAGTAGAAGTTATCTCGATAGGCTTGGAGGAATGAGAAGTTCTGGATTTTTTAGAAGGACGATCGCCAGGCAAATGATTCATTGTTTTCCTCTTAGAGGCAGAAGAGGTAGGACTGTGACCAGGAGTTTGAATCTTGATCTTCAAAAGATTATCCCCAGGTTTAAGAGGTGGAGGACTTGGTAGTGCAGTCACAGAAGCAAGGTATACGGCAAAGCTAGCCGAGACAGTCTCTGAGAATATAGGGGAGGAAATGGTTAGTAAAAATAGAGGAAAATCTAAAGATTATGGATGAATGAATGATTTGTACCATGGCCGGGAAAGTTTGAGGTAGCAGACTTCCCCCTAGAGGACTGAGGAGTCTTGAGAGTCGTCGGGGTAGAGCTTTGCGCGGCCAATTGTACTTGAGAATCGCTAGGAGTAGAGCTATGAGCTACGGAAGTAGAGGTGTTTGAGCTCTGGAGATTCATTCCCAAAGCTTCGGTACGCGAACCGCCTGCTCCTTGAGCTATAGCCTCTACTTTTTTGGTTGAGTGAGCTGTCGTAAAAGCAGCAGCTTGGGCACGCGCTGCTCTGCTTAATTTGTCAAACTCACTCATATCTGCAATATAAGAGATTCACAGTCATAAGTATGAAGTCATTATAGGCTTCAGAGATGTTAAGAGGAGGAAGGTCTATACCCATTGAGGGGTCCCACAGGAGGCTGGGATGAAGGTAAAGATATGAGAGGACAATAGAGCTTTTGGTAAAAGGAATTACAAGAGAATGAAGTAAAGAAGTGTTGATTATTTCTTGAAGTTGGGAAGCAATGGTGTTGGGAACACCGAACCCTCCCTGGTCAAACCGAGTGGAAGACGATTCCTTGATAAGGGGAAAAATTGGAAAACCCCAACTGTCGTTTTCAGGAAGCGTAACAACATAATACTCGTTATACCAACTTTTATCAAAGCTATGGTATTTGCCATAGATCTCACTATGATGATTTAGGAAAAACTAGATAAAAGGCGGACTCTTTTTCAAACGATGAAGATCAAAAAAGAGTTCGACAGTATTCTCGAATCCAAAAAGTGATAAGAAAATATGGAAAAAAGCAGCTTTTCTTATCGACATTGAGTTCAGTTGATTAAAGGGGATATCATGCTTACTAAAGACGTCACAAAAAAGGCAGGAATAGGGAGGTAAGCCTCCCTCAAACTATTTTCTCCAAAGAATAACCGAGGGAAAGGACACGTTCTTGGGACGTTCATCCACCTCTGGGATACGAACAAAATATCCCCCGGTATTCCCCAGTAATCTCTTCAGAGATCGGAGGGTGTTTTTAGTGGTAGAAGAAGGATGAAAATGTCTTAAATCCGGTCCTTCCATGATTAAGTAAGAAGGAAGATGAAGGTTTGAGCGAAATACCTGCGCGCAGAGAAGATGAACGACTTGGACTAGGAAAATCAAATGATAGATGGTGGTGGAGAGGTTTTCGTACCTTGGCAGTTTCAAAACATAAAGAAGAGGAAGGAGGGTACCAGGAAAAGGAAGCGAAAAAAAATAAGCGCGCAGAAAAGTTTTCCAAGTCTTATTTACATAGTATTTATAAAAACTACGGAAATGCAAAAGCCAACATGTGTCTGGATGAGATCAATTTAATTATCATCTGAAGGTAGGAAATTAAAGACGTTTGGACTCCCCGAGGTGAGAAATTTGAAAAGCAGAGTGGTAGTAGTAAGTTTCTGAGAAACTAACAATTGATTTGACAGGGAATTAATGAATAGCTGCTTTTTACTTTATCGAGACAAACAAAATTACACAATTGTCCCTGCGGAGAGCGGGAAAAAGGAAAAAAGAAAGGAATGTTTTTAAAAAATAATAATAAATAATAATAAAATTTCCAGTTCTGCTTCTCAGTGGTGATTGAAAGTCTCCTCTGAGACTTTTTGGGGGGTGAAGTTGATATGGAGAAATATCAATATGGCTTATAGTATGAATTATCAAATAGTCAAGAAGTAATAAGAAGCCTATATAGCATATATTCCCTTAATAAAACAGGTGAAATATTTTAGATTCCCTGATATCTGCTCTGCAGAGCTTGAGATTATGGTCTGTTTTGCAGAACTTGAGACATAGAAACTAAAGTATCTGAATATTTGTACTTTAGATATACCAGATCTGTTTACAAAGTAAGAACTTGTTCTCGGGCAGACCTAGAGTTCTGATCAAGCCAAAAGCATAAGCTGAATACATATACTGACACATGTAAGGTTTTGTTACATAATTTGTACTCAAAAGTTGTTATTTGGATGAAGGCGACCGTAACCATTAGGTGGTCCCTTAATGACGTGGAGCTATGTGATTGGAGATGTTTAACAAACTTGTATTGTGTATGCAACATTGCCAAATTTTGTTAAGTCTAAAAACGTATCTCAAATTAATTAAATAAAATGCAATACGTAGTAGCTGACCCGAATGTCGTATCTCAAAGGAAGACTATGCAGGACTATCAATTATTAGTACTAAAATATTTAAAGATGAAGTCCTAACATACTATTAATATAAATTGTAACAACAAAAATAAAGATCAAAAGCAATTAAACGAATTCCAACGGATTGAAGCTTTAGGATTAGATGCTTAGTTCTTATTCAATGCCTAATTGATCATGCATCCATACTAGATAAAGAATACTAAAAGTTGTCTAGCAAATTACTTTCGTATTAATACACTAGACCGTGATCTTAACTTTCGTATACAGTTCACACCTTTAGTAATTACTTAATCTCATATAGAATATTATTCTTACTTTTCCGGTTAGAATAATGTTGATTAACTCATGGTCTTATGTCAAGCACTAAACTCCATACAAAACAAGTTAATCAAGGGCATAGATCAAATAAATATCAAGTAAGAACATAAACATCCAATCCAAGTAAGGATCTAACCAAGCATCATATACAAGGTAGAATCACCGAAGGAAACCATATAAAGGAAGCTTACTACTTGAAAAGTAAGAATCCAAAGTCGGAATCCACTTCAATCCATCGGAATTCTTAAATCCTAAACTAAGAAAGCAATAAAAACTAAGTGTTTGAGAAGTTCTTTTTAAGTTACATAGGTGTCATCTCTGAAAATGACGCCTAGAACAATTAAAAGCACGCCCATAACTGCTAGCCAGCGGTCGCTGGCTACACCCTTCTGTCCCGCTGTAGAAAACTTCCCAGCGATCGCTGGCTGCGTGCTTCTGTCCTCGTCTGTTTCTGCAGCCCAGCGATCACTGGCTGCACTTGTCAGCTCCTTGTTGTGCTCGTCTCCTTCCCGTTCCATGCTCGTTCACCTCTTCCTCGCTCGGCTTTGCTCCAACAGCCTTTCCAGCACTCTTATCTCAAATTCATCATCTTTCACTCCATCCTACATAATACACTACAAAACAAGAACCGGCGTACAAACAAACTAAAACAATACGAAAAACATCAAAACAAAGACATAGACACAATAATACAACGAGCTAAAAAACGTAACAAAAATACACTAAACAATACCCTTCAAATCTCATACTATATATACTATTTTTTATTTTTTCTTCCATCAGTTACATTCATCGTTTTGCATCCTTACTATAAACAAACTATTCTCTAGTTTTATAAGATACTGACTTGAGCGTCGGAGTGTCTTTCCGGGGAACTCCCACGGTTCTCCGGTTTTGTTTTGTAGACTTTTACCAACGAAGTCAGGATCTGGCGACTGGTGGCTACTCTTGGATTTTTGGAAACAAGTAAAAACTTTATGTTCTTTGTAGCTTTCATCCCATTTTCTTATTTCTTTGTTGTGGATTAATCTTTAATCCAACAATATATATATAGGGAAGAAATCAAATAAAAATGGTTCCGTATGAGTTAACTAAAAATAAATCTTGATTGTTAAATTATTTAGATCAATGGTACACATTAAAAGATAATTTTGGTATATATCTGATTTAAAATATTTTATCCCTAAAAACAGGGAATTTGTTATTGTTTCTGACTAGGATTTATTGATTAAGGTATAGTTTAATTATATCAATTGAATGAAAAATATGAATAGTTCAGATTTATTTTTAATTAACACAAGCAGATTTATTTTCATTATAATCATCCCATATATATATATATATATATATATATATATATATATATAATCTGAAGGAAAATTCTGTATTGTGAAAAGTAAGAACATATAATATGATACGGTGAAGGTGAAGAACATATCTTTAATCTAATCCACATTAGGACCCACCATTCAACTAACCTCCTTCCAGATCGTCTTTTATTAATTAATTTGCATGGATATTTATAATAATTCAAATAATTTTCCTAATCTATTTTTCATGCACTCAATTATTTTGAAATGTTAGATCAGTCTCTGCATATAGTAACTAGAATTTAATTCTAATTGTTAATTTATTTTGATCCTAGTTAATAATAAATTCTAGTAAAAATATTGATAATTATTTTGTATTAAATATTTCTTATGTATATGTTACATCATTCACAGACATGTTAACGATGTTGCTGTCAGGTGATTATTTTTGTTTAATTGAAATATATTGTCTAAATTCTTACTAGTATATATTAGATTTAAAAATAATGAATTTGGAGATAATGGAAAATGAACGAAAATATAAATTTATTGAACTATATATGTATAGAGAGAGAGAGAGTTAGGTTCACATGAGAAAGAAATCATATGTAAGAAATGAGAATCAATCTAGACTTTCTATTCATCTATAATTAGGTTAAATTTAATTTTAAAAAAATTTAGTATTATAGGATTGTGGAAGTTTTTTTTTTAAATGCAAGTTAATTCGTAGAGAAGATCGTATCATTGATCTATTAAAATAGTTGAAATTTTTTCTCTTTTCTCTTATACAATCCAATATATATTGGTATAATGAGGTGAACGGACTTGTCGGCTGCATATAAAAGAAATACTATATCCTCATCCTCATTAGATAAGATAAGAAAAGTGCTGTCTAATACCTTTATTATATATATTCCCCAAAATCCTTGGAAATTCAATCTAGAATCACATTTTTTTTAAAAACTAAATTTACCCATAATTTTATTTGAGGTCCGTTGTAGTTCAAAATGATAAGTCAAAACATGACTTTATTAAACATTGCATGAATATACGTCTATTTTTTAGCTTTGCTTTCATCACGAACTAATTTGCATATTTTCAAGAACTAATTTGGAGAGAAAGAAGGAATCCAGCCCTAGTGAAAACATGGAGTTGGAGTCTTGACCAAGTCAGTATTACCTTCAACAAACATGAAACAAAGTGGAGAAGTTATTTTCACGTTCATACGTGAGGTTTTCTGCCCAGCTATATAATGCAGTATGAAACTTGAAGAAAGCTGGGATTTTTAGTGAGAAAGTTCGTTGAGTTACATGCATACACTTAGTATCATATTCTGTGCATAGCATGTAGTTTTGGTCATTTAGTAAATTGTATAGGATTGAGATTGTAATCTTCTAAACTTGATCACATCTTATCAATCTATAATCCTTGTTTAGTATTTTGGCTTGAAACCCGTGTAGGTTGATATTCCAACCTGCACAAAAATACCTCTTTTGTATTCTCACAGCATTCTACATTATGTTGTGATAAATTACCTACATTATAGTTGAGATACACTTTCACATCATAAACACTTAAATCCTCAATTTCACTTTTACTCTTTACATATTTTTTTATTATTAAATGATCGTTAACCGACGCAAGTTACTTCAAAATTTACTCATCTAAATCATTGTAGAATCTTAATTTCTAACCATATTTAAACTCATCGAAATGATATGTATACACTTCTAGAGTTGTAAATATTAATGATATCATTATTGTAAAAAAGGCCAAACTTTGTAACAAATATACGATATGTGCTCCAAAAATATAGTAATATTGTTTTATGTGTATAGGAAAAGAGAGACATATTTATATTACAACAGCAGCAAACATGTATGTCTAGACAGTCTTGAGATCTCTCTGTTCTTTTCCTTTCAACAACACTGGAGAAATATGAAAATGTGTTACACATATATATTATAGGCATTACTCTACAACAGAATGAAACCCCAAATTATAAGCCTTTTTCTTCATGAATAATTTGTTTCCCAGTTATCTGCAACTTGCTGCTCCCTGAAAATTGGACTCAAATATCAACCAAACGTTTCACATTCTTGAATTAATGATAAACTCAACAGAAGTAAGGTTCTTAGCTGCATCTCTTACCGTTCCTGCGAGACATCTCTTCCGTTCCCACCTCTTCTTGCAATCCGTAATTGAGGTCGGAGGAGTCGTGGACGGGACCTGTTGACATTGAATTTCGAGGAACTGAGAAAGAATTTCTACTCATCGTCGTGGCTCTCTTAGATGACGAAGATTCCGCTGTAGAGCACGTGTCGTCGTCCACTTTTGAGACCCAACCCTCCCCATTGTTGCAGCTATTCAAGTTAAGCCCACTATGCTCACTAGGGTTCGGTCTTTTCCTATTCTGGGCCGCGCTTATGGAGTTTCTCATTGACGGCACCCTTTGATCGTGAGACGAGCTAGCTGGATATGGCTTCTTCTCTTTAGTAACTGCCTTCGAGAAAGCTAACTTCTCTTGTGACTCGGAGTTGTCAAATACAACTTCATCTGTATTAGCTGCCTTTCCTGTTGCTTCTTTCCCATGCATAACTGCTATGGCTTCAGTTAGCCTATCCCGGGCTAAGTCAGTGTCAATCACAGGCTTCGGATAGTTCAATCCGAGATCAACACCAGCGGATCTAAGCACAGAAGGAGGAGCATCCCATGGGTGATGGATCCACTCGGTTGGCATTCGTGATAGTTCAGGCAGCCACTGCCTCACATATTCGCCCTCCGGATCAAATTTGAATCCTTGAACCTGGATTGCAATGCAAGAGAAACAGTCCGAGACGATGAGAAGGCTTATAAAGATTAGCCATCGCCATAAAGTAAAACTTAAATCAATGAATGCATAATGTTTTCCTTCAATAAAAGGATTAGTGGTTGTAAAACACAGAGAGCTTTGAGATTATTACATAAGTCATCTTAAATCAATTAAAAAAGGCATGATGCATGATTAAAGCTTTGTTTGGTACCTAAGCCATGATATCTCATCTCATGCTAATTACCCTATAATTATCCTAACTATATAGTAATTAACACGAGATGAAATATTATGACTTAGGTACCAAACAAAGCCTAAATGAAAAATACAAGCCACGTGGACATCTCGTGAATCAACGATCACAAAAAAATCGTAAGTTTGTTATGTTATTTAGAAAAATAAATGAGAAGTAGAGAGAACAAGTAACGATCTTACTTGTGGACTATCCATACGCTCGAGTTCGTGGCCATCAGGCAAACTTCCAGAAATATATTGCCAACCAAGAATATCGCTTTCTAGGTCTGCATCAAGAAGTGTATCCCAGAAGTACTTCATACCCCACTGCCATGGTAGAAGAAGAAACTTCACAAAGAAACTCGAAACAATTATCCGAATCCGGTTGTGGATCCATCCCGTTGCCCAGAGTTCTCTCATTCCTGCATCAACTAGTGGGTAACCAGTTCGACCCTGTCGCCATGCCTTAAAATGAGCTTCGTTGGTGTCCCATGGGAAATATTTTAGGATTCCGAGCAGCGATTTTTCATGAGTGAACGGAAAATTAAAACAAATGTAGCGGGAGTACTCTCTCAGCCCAATGGCCCGAAGGAAAAGGGTTGCACTCTCTTCTCCTACAGCGTTTTGCTCATTTTTCCAAACAAATTGCTTCATGCTTACGCTTTGAAACACTTTCCTAACACTAAGTTCCCCGAAATGCAGAGATGGAGACAAAAGGGACGTAGTGTTTCCCCCGACCCTTAGCCTATCGTTTGAGTAGGTAAGCAAATGGTGTTCGATGAATTCAGTGAAAGTCTTGTTGGCACTGCTCCAACCTGGTGACCACCCTCTTCCCAGTAAAGCATTACTCGACTTCTCTAATTCATTTTCAAGATTCAGTGCCTCGATTGAGGTGTTCTCAACCATTCCTATTGAGAAATAGGAAAACAAATTCTTCTTTAGTACTTAAGCTAAAGTTGGCATAGGGGAAATAAGTCGTAATCCAAACTATTAAGAAATTACTGAAGAGCCAAAATCACAGCATACCTTCAGCGAGAACCAAACGACGTGGTGGAAGTTGTGAAATGGGCTCTTTTTGCATGTTCAAGCATTTCTCCCAATATGCGTTGAAGGTTGTAAATGCTTGTTCATCATCGTCATACACTTCCCACGGCTCAAACAACAACTCACCGTTATAGCTTTGTACATTAATGCCAAGTTCAACCAACTTCTGCTTAATATTATGATCACGAACAAGTGAAATTGGATCTGCGAGAAAATTAATCAAATGATCTGAGCAGAGTCCAAATAAGGCCAATTTTTCACCATTTTAAATGAGTGGTCAAATTCCAGAGGCCCAAAACCACATTGAAGTATCTTATTCCTAGATTGAGTTCAATAAGGCCAACTTTACACCATTTAAACTAATCAAAGTTTCTCTACAAACTTGTAGGATTCCTCGAATTTGAGCTAGGAATCATTCTACTTATGAACTCTTACAAGCGCCATTGTAGATCTTGTTTCAAGTAAACATGGCACCACCCTACATCTTTAGCATCTTTCAGTTATCGCTTCAAGAACACAACTCAACGGAACCAAAAGCACATAATAATCTTCAAGAAATCAGTCCACATAAGTTATAGAAAATGCACTGGAAAGGGAAACACATACCATAGAGATGGTTATACACAACCTTTGTAGCCCCAACAGAGCTAATGCAATCTAAGAGAGCCGAGAGAGTGCTCTCGGCATTGATCACGTATAATTCTGCCCCGAGAGATCGCAAGGACTGCTGTAAATGAGTAAGGGACTGCTTCAACCACCACCTGGAAACTCGACCGGGGTGGTAAGGGCCTTCTTCCTTAGGGCACCATATGAAAATAGGTAACACACTCCCATCCCTTGCTGCAGCTGCTAAAGCTGGATTGTCTTCAATTCTCAGATCCCTCCTAAACCACACTATGCTCTTGCACTTCTTTTCCATCTCCACAGATTTCAGTTTCTCTCTGATTCTACAATACCCTAATTTCTCTCACTCTAACCAACCTTTAAGCTGTAACAAGAGTTTATATTTAGATTTCCACAAAAAAAGAAAGTATAAATTATCAAAACCCCCAAATATTATTAAACTAAACGAATTTCTGATCATTCCACCAATCAGATAACCTCAGAATATGATCACATGAGTTTCACGCAGCTAGAACAAGATACACAATCTTCTACATCAAGAAATATCACAAGCAAGCAACAGTTGTTGAAACTAAACTAAAAAATAGGGAGCTTGAGTACAACATACCTGGGGCTGGGGTACAATCCATCAAAATAGATTCATTTTTGCAGCAAGCCTACAACGTACAATCAAGAAAAATAAGGAAAAAGAAAGAAATTGCCGACAGGATTTGGATTTAGGCAATTGTTAAAGAGGAACAGGAGTGATTTTGTGGGCTTGAAGATTAGACTTCATGTGAGCATGTTGTGTATTTTCAAGATAAACAAAAATTACCCATAACTATAAAATAAAATGAATATTAAAATATGCTATCCCCAGCCCAGGGCCAGGACCACAAAAAGTAAAGAAATATTACAACACAAGTACCATCCAAATCTACCTTTGCTTACACAAATAAAATATCAATGGTAATCAATCATGCCCTTATAACTGTTTCCATGATTAATGAAATACTGTTAGAGGACACGTGTGCTCACGAATCTACACAACATCTCATTTTGTGAACTAATTAGCTTTTGTTCTAGCGGCTGCATTTATGTAAGTAGAAGAAAATCTTATTTATGATCAATAAATATATTAACAGCGATGGACAAAATAATATTATCTCATATATTAAGGTAATATGGACATTATATATTTACTGCAAATTACTACAGTACTCTCTAGGACTATGAAAGGAATAAACTGCTCATATATTCATCATTATTCATACAGTTACATTCTTTAATCTAAAAAATGGATAAAAGTTAATATAATTATTTTAACAAATAAAAGATAAATAACCACATAAAAAATATTCATTTACACAAATATATGAAAAAATTAAATATATATATTTATTTTATTTTATAAAATAATTTAAATTACATGAGCACATAATAAATTTATCGTATAATATAATGTAAATCGTTCAATATTTTTATTTTTATATTATAAGAATAAAAGTAACTTTTATTGATTAACCCAAAAAAGTAAAAAAATAAAATAACAATGAGGACCATGCATATTTAATAGCAATGATATATGTTCAATGAAATGTAGAATATATCATTTTCAAGGGTCAACACTTCCACCCCACCAATCTTATCCATATCAGCCAGCTTGGAAAATGTTCAATTATACTTTCATAATATGCTAAATTGCAAATTATACCACCAGATATTATTTTATTTTAGTTGACAGATTTGGAGTTGAAAGTTTGCATTTTTTTTTGTAATATATAATTAATGAGACATGTTATTTTTTATACTTTAATAGTACGTTCTAGATCTAAAAACTTCATTCCATACCTCTCACATCTAAAGTAGTCAAGTGTCTCTATCTTTCCCTATTAACTAAATCCACATAAATATTCTTTTTATTTTGCTTTTCATTTTGCGTATAAATTGATTTAAAAACTTTCAAAGAAAAATGACTTGAGATAAAGATAATTAAATTTTGATTCGATAGAAAGCTGGTTTGAGCTAATTTAGTAATCAAAACTGTCACACTTGTATCAATTTATTTGCTCCTGAATAAGCTTCTTAATTAAGTTGGATTAAGTTATATCTAATTTTGTAACTGATTATAATTAAATGAAGTTTGTAACTAACTTTACTTTTATTAAAAGTTAATGAACTTTATATACTCTATGTTGTAGTCGTGTGAGTTAATTAATGATTTGCTCTCAAAATAAATGACAAATATCTAACTTTGAATTCAATATATATAGAA
The DNA here is from genome assembly GCA_026898415.1 of Leonotis leonurus. NCBI lineage: Eukaryota > Viridiplantae > Streptophyta > Magnoliopsida > Lamiales > Lamiaceae > Leonotis > Leonotis leonurus. Next base: position 472,069 of record JAPKLX010000099.1, read on the forward strand.
AGTATATTTTTTGTTTTTAGAATAAGTAAATTGAAAGAAGAGTGTCCGAACCATTTGGCTCCGGTTCTAGTTCCGTTTTCAATTCCGCTCTCAACTCATTAGAATTGGAACTGAGCTAAAGTTCTTCCGAATTTTATTCATATTCGGCTCTCCCAATTTTGATCCCATTTTTTTATCATCTTTTTTTTATATTAATGTACATCTTATTTGAGTTTTGATCTTTTACGGTTAAATTTTTTTAGAGATGAAATAAATTGTACTCCCTCCGTCCCAATAAGCATGACACAACTTTTGGGTACGATTATTAAGAAGAGTGTATAAAGTAGTGTAAGAGTGATAAATGTGGTAGGATCCACACATTTTTAAAGGGATAACTTTTATTATTTTAGGAATATGCCAAGTTTAGTCGGACGTTCAAATAAGGGAATTGTGTCAAGTTTAGTGGGACGAAGGGAGTACCTTTTTTGTTCATTGGATAACAATAACTTTGACTTTTATATTCAGATTTTTGATTAATTGAAAATATGTATCATGATTTTAGAGCATTATGTTATCCTATTTTATAAGTAATCCAAATATAGATATATTCATATTTGCACATATTCAATTTAGTTTTTTTAAGTTAGTCATTAATCATTATGAATAAGATTGGATGACATGTTCATTAAACTATCTTATAACAAAAAGTGATAGAGACATAATTGTGACATATTGTTACTATAGGTTTACTAAAGAACCAAAATCGTGAGAATCGTACCAAAACCAGCCGTTCTAAGAACTGTAATTGTCCCCAACAATTTGATTATAACATGCAATCATTTAGTAGACAGTGTGATTCTACTTTTAAAGGTTCGTAACTCTGAATTAGCAGTTTGGAACTGGCAGTTACTCAATATTTTATTTTTATTTTTGTTCCCCTAATCCAGTTTCATCTCTTATGCATTATTATATAAATCATTTTTATAATTTATAAAATTATGTTCTGATTTGTAAATTCATATATAAAATATAGCTTTTAGATAGTTCCAAAGGAACCGGTGATTTGAAACTAAAACCAAAATTGATGGTTTTGGAACGGAAGCTATCTTAAATGGTTTTCATTTCAAATGATGAATCGTGGTAATTTAACTCTATGATAGTGGAATCGAGAACTAACGGTTGAATTACGTTCCTAACTATAACTTTGAAGAACTCTAAATCCTAGCGTTATATTATTTGTATATTGTATATGAAAATTCATATTTTCCTATTAGTCAATTGATTTTTTTCCATCATATCAATTTCTTAATTTATTGATAATTTTAAAATTTTAAATTTATGATATGCTTGTAAGTTTTATTTTTTTTTCCATCATATCAATTTCTTAATTTATTGATAATTTTAAAATTTTAAATTTATGATATGCTTGTAAGTTTTATTCTTGGTGATCAGGGATCACATTATTTAACTATTCAAAAATCGAGTCTCGTTAAAATCCAACGAAAAAAAGTAGAAAGATAGAGTTCATTCTAACAATGCTATATATATATATTTATTTATATGGTTTTGAAGCTACAATGGATGTCTTTCATGATGATTTTGATTTTGAATTTGATATATATATATATAGCTGCTACTCCTACCTCCCGCCCCCTCTTTTTCTACAAGAGTTGCAATCGCAGCTTTCATTTTAGTCGTACTTTGATATTACAAATTAAGAATCGAAAAACACAAATCAGAATCATAAAACGGTTCTTCAATCTCAATTCTGGTGGCTCGTGCAGCTATGAGCCTTGATAAGTTGGGCACATAATGTTGGAGTTAACAGCCTTATATAACCGTATTTAATTATGATAATTCTATTTAATTAATGGATGTTTGTAGATTTTGAATCATGTGCTGAGGAATAATAGTAAATGGACAACTATTGTACTTCTACGGCAGATAAGCTTAGACCATAGATAAGAATGTTAGTAGATACCTTATGATGGAAAGTAGGAACCCGATAAGGAAGATGTTTTTGGATTCCTAGGGTTTTGATACCATCCGAATTAGTGTTAAAACAGCTTCTTTGGCACCTACGATAGAGATCGGAGGTATTTGGCCCCCAAAAGGGATTGGGGTTTTAGATCCTTCATAAATCCCTTTTCTTAATACCCTTATTCCCACTTCATCCGAAGCTACCGTAACTTGGTCTCATCATATGCTATACTCGTGGGGAATGAAAAACGAGCAGTTTACGCTTTAGTAGCTACTTGACGAAGCTCTGTAGCTCGCTCATTAGCAATAAGGGATTGTCCATCCGCTTTTATTTAATAGGGCGGTGACCATAGACTCCAATAAAAAATGGATTTCCTCACGCTGAAAAGAAGGGATCAAGTGGTGGTTGAGCCATCATTGTGGGGAGGGTAAAGAGCATCCAACACATTCATTCCCTTGTTTCGTCATGGCCACCCCCCACCCCCCAAGCACCCCCGGCTCATCGGGGACCAAAAAAGGTCTTTTGTTTTCCCCCCTTCGTCGGCCCTTGACGCCTTCCTTAACAAACCCTCGAGCCTCCTTTGCGCCGCCTTCCTCATAGAAGCCGATGTGTTGACGTTGACCCCGAAAATTATGGTAGAGAACGTTGTAATAATAATTGGGCCATGAGATACTTTTTAGGTCTTGCAAAAGCAATTAAGAAATGAATAAACAATTAATGCACAAATAATTAATTATCCTATATGTAAGAGATGAATATTCCACAATACAAAATATTGAAGTGCAAAGCTATATATAAAGAACCATGAAGGAGCAATTAATTTAGAAATACAATTGTTCATAATTTAGAAAAAAAAATATGACAATTGCCTATATATAATAATAGTAATACTCCATACGTTTCAGTATTATTGAACCCGTTTAACTAAAACTGTAAGTGTTTTATTGATTTTTGAGGTTAAGAATAATATAACAAATAAAGCAATAATTATACTAATTCATTTATTTATATGTTAATTATGCGATATTACCAGGTATAGCAGAGCCATGTTAAACATAGCACAAGTAGGGAATTGAAATTAATAACCACAATAATATTACTATTTACGTCCACGTAAAATATTTATGTATTTCCATTTTTGTATGTACATGAGAAAAAATGTACATTTTCACATTTAGGGGGGCGTATTTAATTATTCAATTGGGATTTTATTGGATTTTTTTAGACTTTAAAAAGTATGGATTTAAAAAATTAATAAAGTTTGTGTAGAATTTCACATACTTTTTTTTATTGATTTACATGAATTTTTATAGATTTGATAGGATTGTAAAATATAATTTTTACATAGACTTTTATGGAATACGGGGCTAGGGATGACAATGGATCGGGTTGGACCGGACTTCCCTATGCCCAGTCCCGACATGCAGTTTTTTGGATGAGCCCATGGCCCAACCGAACTTGTAATTCAAGGCCAAGCTCAGGCTCATGTGTATTGAGCGGACATCCATATTTTATTTTTACTTTATTAATTTTTTTAACATATTTAAAAATATATATAATTAATTTATTTTAAAATATATTTATATATTTTAATATTCATTAATATGTCTATCAATTTATATTTATTATACATTAATAGCAATGATGATATTTATATTATTTTACTCTTATATTTTATTTAATATGTCTATTAATTTATTTTTATTACACATTAAAAATAATAATTAAATATATATTATTTTAAATTTATGGTTTAATATAAGATATTTAAATATATGGGTCGGGCTTGGGTATGTTAGGCCTAAACATTAGCCCAAACCCAACCATAACGTTATCGGATCGGGCTTGGACAGATTTGAGTCGGACCGTGTAAAATTATCATTCCTAGTAAGGGCTCGAAATAGGAGAAAAAAGATCGGATTTAGGGATGATAATATGTCGGGCTGGGCCGGACTTCCCTATGCCCAGATTCGGCCCGCGATTATATGTACAGGCCCATGGCCCAGTTGACCTGAAAATTAGGCCCAAGCCCAAACCCATATGAATCGGGTGGACTCGGGCTAGACCTGTGATTTTTTTAATTAATTTTTTAAAATATTTTTTTGTTTTTAATGCATAAAAAATATATAATTATTTTTTAATTGCAATTTATATATTTTAACATTTATTATACTTTTAAATGTAAATAAATATTTTATCCGAATTTATTTAGTTGTATATGTTATTATATATATATATATTAATTTATATTTATTATATATTAATTACACTAATAATATTTATACTATATTTAATTTATAATTTATATATTAATTATATTAATATCGGTCAGACTTGGGTCGGCAGGGCTAAATTTTTATCGCTAGTCGCGGGTTTGTAAAAGTTTTTTAGAGAATCTGTTGAAATCTCTGGTTATTAGAAGAGATTTTGTATAGGAGAATTTTTATATATTTTTGAAAGAGAATCCATGAAAATCCATATGCTATTAAAATCCATAGATTGTTGAATACCTAAATATTTTAAAAGACTTTTTAAAATCCGTATTGAATACCTCATGATTTTAAATGACTTTTTAAATTTTGAATTAAATACCCCAAATTTTTAAAGCCTATAAAAATTCTAGAGAATCCACAATCAATACACCCTTAAGCGTGTTCTCTTACTATGCACCCTAAGCCACTTTTGTGTTAAACTTTTATAAACTAACTCGAAAGTATGCGAGTATGTCTATATTCTTACATTCTCATTTCATTTTGTACACACTCACAATACACATAAAGCTGGAGCTTCACAAACTTAATAGGAGTAATAGGTAAAATTATCCAATTTCATAAAGTAAAGATAAAAAATACACTTAAAAATAAAAGATAAAAACTACCCACTTTTCACGATAACATGAGGAATTTTCTCATGTACTCATGTTATTTTCATGATAATATAAGAAATTTTCTCATGTGCTCATGTTATTCAAACTATTTTGTGAAATGAAATAAATTAGCACATGATGAATTTCCTCACGTGTTCATATAAAGGGTAATTTTTATCTTTTATTTTTAGGTGGTATTTTTTATCTTTTACTTATTAAAATGGGTATTTTAGTTTTTGCCCCAACAAAATATCCATATAGGCATACCTACCTACGTCATCATTTAACAAGCAAGTCTCATCGTGATAATAATAAGTAAGGATGTGATTCCAACTTACAATTGGTGGATTAATTTGAATTGATTGATTGACACAAAAAGGAATTATGACAATTAAAAGATTTACAACAAGAAATTTAGGACTCCATAATGCCAAGGCTATGCTTTCTTCACTACTAAACAAGAGAGAAAAGGTGCAAGACGAGCTCAGTAGTGTTCAAAAACAGGTGCTTTTCCTATCTCTAAGTCTGATCATAAATATGGATTGAACCCAGTTGATTACTCGAATATATATGCGTTAAATATTTACGATGTTGTTCATTGAATTGAAGCAATTCCAGTAGGTGTTTAGTTTAGTAATTTTATTGGTGGGACTTGTGTGTTTATCTCTATTGTCTCAGCGGAGTACTTTAGGTGTATGAGGTGGAAAGGAGTACTTTTGGTAGAGGCGTTTTTGGTTGCTCTAGCATAATGACGCTAATATACAAGTTTGACTTGATGAATAATATCTGGTGTGATCTTACCTCAGAATTTCAAGACTACTATTATCTATTGTGGTCAGCTCTTAACAAAAATAGAAACTTATAATATAATGCATCGTGCATTATAAGTTTCAGCTTAAACAGATCCAGAAAGTTCACCAATCTTGTTACTTTTATTACTTCCTGGTACAGTAGCAGCTAATGAGGATGACGATGAGATAGCTTGGTTCGCTTTTGCTCGGCATCCTGCTGCTTTCAGTATCTTGCTGACTATATTTATTATCATTAACTACAACTCAGATTCACTCATAACTTGAACATTTGATATTAGCAGTCAGAAATAAACAACCTTTTAGTGAAAGGAAGGAATGCGTATCAAATGAAGAGTACATGCTTAGGTTTCAAGATGAGGTCGGTGACAACAGAAACATAAACCAGATTTGGGTTCCATCACAAGATTATAATAATGCTACAATAACACAAATATCTCAGAAGAAAATGAGGAATGGCAGCTAAAGACACTAATACTCATGCAATAGTTACTTCAGCCATCTCCTGCTCCACCGTTGTGGGTTCGACGGGATAGTACATGTAGTGGAGCTCTCCAACATCATCTCCAGAAAGCTTTTTCCATCCATTCGGCCCAACATGGTAGACTATTCACACAAAATCCATGTCACGAGACTCACAACAAGAAACATAAATAAATATTACATCAGAGATGGGGAGTAGGGGAGGGTGGGATGAAGGGCATTACCGCTGGCAACACCACCACTAGCTCCATCACGGAATGTAGCATGGTAGATTGCTCTTCTAGCAAGCTCCGCAGCCTCCTCAACAGACAGATCGAAGCGGTATCTGATACATTGGAGAAGATCATGCAATCAGATTTCTTCAATAACTATCTAATGAATGCCAATTAATGCAGCATGAGCCAGGAAACTATCTGCCCAATTAAAGGGTAACCATAATAAGCATGACTTTCAATTCCCAAATGTATGAAAAAATTAATCTGTGAAGAGAACACATATTTTCTTTAGTCGAATTCAACATGAAATTTGTCAATTTATGTATTCTTTGCGGATTCAAAACAATATTACTAGTGGTATGGACGAATATCAACATAGCTTATATCCTAAGCTATTTCCACTTATAAAATCATTAATTAAATATTTTTATATGGATCTGCAATTATTACGAGAAGTATATTTAATATCAAGAGGGGTCTGCCGCATAAGAGCATCACGCAGTTGAGGGCTCTGAGTTGACAGACCTTTCAGGCTCTGCATGACAGAGCTTTCTTAGTTCTGCATAGGGCTTAGGCCCATTTAGATATTTTTGTCTTATCTAAGGCCCGGGATAGCGTATTTTAAAGGAGTAAGGCACTGCTGCATGTCAGAGCACTCCTGACAAAATTCAGAATAAGTGTTTGCCACGTGGAAAGGTGATAACAACCCGGATGGACCACTGATGACATGGCTCTATGTTATTGGAGAGGATTTGGAAACTAGTACTTCATGTCTAGAGTCATTATCGATATGGTATGACCTTTCTACCCCTCATATACCTAAGTATATATACCCCATCATTTTATTTCATATATAACTTCAACCCCATGCACATTATTCTGACAGTTTTGTTGCATAATTGCATTACATCTCATGTTCCACAAGCTAACTTGAGCGTCGGAGTGTCTCCCCAGACAACCCCGACCTGTTCTCCGGTCTTGTCTTGCAGGCTTATGCTTTGAGCATGAGATCCAGCTACTTACGCAACATTCATCACCCATTGAACTCAAGGTATGAACTCCAAACTTCATGGGAGTCTTCATACTCATACTTATTTATTTGTTGTGGGTTTAATCGTAACCCAACAACTAGTATAATTTATAGGTTCTAAAGATGGAGTGAAACATCAACAATTAACATGTGAAAAATGGTATGAGGCCAAAAAAACATCTGAACATTTACAGAAATATAAAGTTAATTGAATAAAACATCCAAGATATTTCTAGATCTCGTAGAAAGCCAAAAAAACAAAAGAACTCGACAACAAATCAAAGTTCAAATGAGCAGTCGAATAAGGGAATGTAGATGTGAACTTACCCACTGTCCAGAACACCATAGGCATACGGAGAACCAGACCCAACTGAGAATCTAGTGCCTTTTAGCCGACCACCTTCACTGTCAACATAATAGAGACCAGGGCCCTACTCCAGAAAGCAGTAGTATTAGGTGATATCTATGAAAACAGAACAGCTTACGACAAATCACCATTACCTTTTCATCCCACCCAGCTATCATAGTTCCAACGGACAATCCCATGCCTCTATAAGAATAAAGAATATTTGCCAACATCTTTGAAGCTCCAGCAACTGAAATTCTTCTTTTGTTTGCCAGTTCATGCAAACGGCACTGACACATGAATGGGAATTATTATTTTTTAACCATTCATTAAGAAATACTATTAAAGAAACAATGGTCTCACATCCATAGAAAATGATATATATATATATATATAGGTTTTGGATCATATAAGATAGAATCCTTATGTGAGAAATGAGAAAATTTATGAACCATCCATTTTAATAAATCAATGGTTGAGATCTTCTCTACAAATTAACTTCCATTTAAGAATTAACTTCCACATTCCTAAAATAATGGAAAATATTTAAATTAAATTTAATCAATCTCAACCATTGATTATAGATAGATTGATGGTCTAGATTCATTCTCATTTCTCACACATGATTCATGGCCTATATATATATATATATATATAAGTACATATGTATGTGTAATTGCTTGCTGGAAACGTATTTAGGTCGATTTAGATTGTTATTATGATTTCAGCTATATTTCTAAAGAAATACATGAAGCAGTCTTGAAAAGATCAGCCAGTTATATTAGATTCTTTTTCGCAATTTTAGAAATACTTCTTCTTTTGTCTTCACCTCTGTACTTTGAACTCATAAATATAGTGGGGGACTTATATTTCCAAAATGCAGCCCTACAAAATCTAGGGTTTCAAATAAGAGGAAAGGACACAATTATTGCACCTTTGACACCCTAAGTCCCACCTTAGAAAAAAAAAAACCTTGAAACATCAAATACACAATAGATTATTAAGCTATTAGGCAAATGACACATTCGCCGGCCTCCTTATTTACAGGTCATATTAAAATAATGCAGATTATACAAAAGAATAAGCACCAAACCAACTCAAGTACCTTAATCCCGAGATTTCTGTGCCAAAACTGACAATCAGCAGCTCCTCCAGCCATTGTGCCAAGCATATAGGGGTTTATTTCAATGATTTTCTTGACAGACTGTGATGCTGCAAAGTTTAAATGAATCTTATATATGCAGTTACGTCACCCGTATAACAATGATTGAAGGAAACATAGTACTATGAAACATTACAGCTGTGAAATGTACATAGTGATGAAATATACAAATAGCCAGCATGAAGCTGGGGTTTCATTATATTCTACCCCATGTAAGCTTCCACTAATCTGACTGTCCTATCTAAAAGACATTGGCCAAATAGACAATTTTATTAAACAGTCATTAGTGTGGTTATACTTATTCCCCTTGGTGATATAATCTATATCAGAATCAAAGGAAAAAGGGCACAATATCATATAGAAAATAAGCAATGCCTTACAAATGTATCCTCCCATGCTAGCTCGGGAATCAGCAGCCACCATGACACCATCTTTAAATATAAACGCCAGAGTTGTTGTTCCCTTGGCTGGTTTCACCATCTGTACTGCTGCCTTCTGAAACCCGTCAAACTGTAGAACAACAAAAACAAAACAGGAATTTTAGTTGCTGCAGGTGCAGAAGGAATAACACTAACCAAAACAAAAAAGGAAATCATCACAAAGTGAAGCTCACATCAGCAGTGACTGGAAGTTGAAATGATGGTTCAGCCAAAATCTCGTTATCCAAATCTTCAGCATTTAGCTTTACCGGGAGGGAGGGATCAAGCCCACTGAAGTCAATCTTCATCATTGTTCTCTTCACAAATAGTGAATAATCAATAAACCCAGAGTTATATAGACCAAATATTCTGTGTGCACTAATTTTTGCTGCTCCAAAGAAACAAAACTTATAGCCCTCCAAAAGAACTATTCTATCCCCAAATTTGTAAAGATGCAATGATGTTTCCCGCGAGGAAGGAAACTAACTATAACCCTCTAATAAATCAGTAAATTTATTTCTTGGCTATTACAGTACATTAAATCTACACTGCCCAATACGCCGGTTTTGCAAACCTAACAGCTATAGCATCACAGTTCTGCAATTGAGTCGATTAAAATAAACAGAATCCAACGAATAATAGAAATCAAGCGCAGCTCAACATAACCTTAGCCCAAAACTAAGAACAAAAACAAATCAATAGAAAATGAGAAATGTTCACAAGAAAAATATTAATCGACATCAAAGCAACAAATTGCCACATATATTAGACCCAATACTATAGGGCGTTAAACCTTAAATCATAATCATGGTTGGAATAATGCAAATCATAAGTTGCCAAGAACAAAATCAAGAGGCTCGACAACCAACTTACCTGATTTCTAAATCGCCGATGTAAAAAATGAATTTTAGAAATTGTGTTGAGGATTTATAAGCTTGGAGTTGTGTATAGAAAAACTGAGTTTCCTCTTTTTTGAGCTTTCTTGTGCTGCAATACACAATCTTAAACATTTGGTCTTTTTGGGCCCAAAATAATATGATTGGGCTGAGGCCCATAAACATATGGTGATGAATTTTGATATCAAGGTTATCAAGATTTCTCATTGGGATTTAATTTAAATCCAACCAACACACTCCAACCTATTCTCTTAATATGGAGTATTCACTATTTTTAAAAATGGGTTTCTTCCGAATATGCAACCTTCGTTAGCATATTCTTTTTATGTAGTTTTTCTCATCAAATTATAAGTTATCATGAATCTGTAAATAGCATTGAATAAGGAGCTGTTGAATATATCATTACGCCTAACATGTGAAATATTATTTCGTTTTATTAATAACGACTCATTCTGGTCTCAACACCACCTCATAGTGTCTTGTTTACTCCAACCACCACGTCACCCCCTTCTAAGCATCTACCGTGAGCCACCACACCACCACCGTCGTTCCACCATTGAAATAGAGCACTCCGACGAAGAAATACCCCACAAAATTGAGGTAATCACACCATTATCAGTATAATTACATATCTACTACTTCATTTATTCAAAATTAGCAAATTACGTGTGCTATATATATATATATATATATATATGGTAGATGATTATATGTTGACTCTTTACATGAGATATATACATGATTAGTCTTAGAACTGTGGTAGGACTCCAGAACGATAAATACCGCCGGCGGTATTTACGCATGTGTTATCTATGTATTTTTGTGATTTTTTTGACAGAAGGGTCCTTGGAAGGAAGGCGAGCAAGCCGGTTTCAGAGTTGTCACCGGGGAAAGCAGTCAAGCAGCAAGAAGCTCTGATAATGTATAACCCTTTTACATACATTTAGGAAAAAAGCAAGCAAACGGTATCCACCTTCCTCTTGCTGCTTCTCTTAAGTCAAATCAAGCTTCTCGCTTCCACACATGGAAGAGAAAAGGAAGCATATCAGGCCCAAGTAAGGGGGCTAAACCGTCAGGGGCGGTATTTATTCGATTTTTAATTATTGTCGCACGTTTATTTTTTATATATTGTTAATTAGTTGTTATTATTGAGTATTTTTCTAATTAGTTGTTATTATTGAGTATTTTGTTAATTAGTTATTTTAATTATGAAGGTATCGGAGCGTCTGTGGTATCGTATGTCGAATTCTATTGATCGGATATCGGTACTGAATACATATTATAGGATTAGTGTACGAGAGGAAATCCGGATCACACTTCTTGAGGTTGGGGGTTACGAGTTGCTTGACATATTTAAGAACGGCCCTTTCGAACATTTTATAGGGTGGACACCGGGCAGCGTGTGTTCGTCGGCGTTCCACAGTATAGTTGCTCAGTGCATATGATCCGGTACCGGTATTTGGTTCCACCTCAATAGAAATGATATCGAGTACATTATACGGGATCACGCGTTGATCAGGGGACTGCGATTTGGGGGCTCTAACTTTGACAGCACGTATCCCCACGATCCGAGAGGCATTCAGCTTTTTGAGTTGGCATGCGGCGGTGGCCATTTGTCCTCAGCGGATCTGCTCAAGCGTTTCTGAAAATGCATTCCTCCCCACGAGGCCGACATATATCTAAGTTTGGCCCACGTGCTCAGAAGATGGTATTTTCGTGGCTGTGGACGCTGGCATCGGACATGGACTCCTTCTACGAGTACCCATGGGGAGCATACTCGTTCAAAATTCTTAGGAATTATTTGAGAAAAATTCCAGATAATCCGAGATATCACTTCTATGGACCTGCTTGGTCATTGATGATTTGGGGATTTGAGTTGCTTCCCGGGGTGGGGAATGTTGCGGGGAAGTATCGTGGTGACGGATTTTATCCGAGATGTCTTCGTTGGAATTTTCGAAAGACACCAGATCTTCCGGAATATGCAAACATTCGGAGTTTCTACACGGATTTGGATGTAAGTTAAAATTTTGTTTTAATTCAATATATTAATTTAATTTACTTAATTAATATTTTAATTAATTGATTATGTTTTTATTTTTTGCAGTGCTATGATATTACAAACATCGTTATGGAGAAGGCCGAGCGATCTCTACCTTACGTGACATCAGTCGATTGTTCGCATCCGCTGGCAGTATCATATGCTCCTCTGATGAGCATTACATCGAGGACTCAGCACACTTCAGGTGATCAGCATCGTGTTAGACATACACGACCACTTGTTGTTGTTGAGGAGGTCTTCGGTCCTCGATCTACTAGGAGTGCGAGGCCTATAGTGGATGAGCAGCCTATTGAGCACACCGACTACACATCTCGCCCTCCTCGACGTCGTGTCGACAAGGGGAAGCTTGCCAGAGTGCAGAGGCCTGAGTAGTCTTCCAGTAGCAGCAGAGGGCCTCCTCCCCCGCGGAGAGCAGATAGCGACTACATACGAGATATCGTTCAGGCTGAGGTTAGTGCATCTAAGGCACAGATTAGAGCTGATATGTGGGCTGAGGTTAGTGCATTAGAAGCACAAATTAGGGATGATATGGATTGGATTTGGGATTGTTCGGCATGTCGAGTACATACATGGGAACCGATCAACATTCGACGTTGGACGTGCCACACCTCTCGGGGATCGATGCTTCATTTGTGACCTACCGTCATTCTACATCTGATATAGGACAGAGACAGGTATTTTTACAGTTACGTGATTTAATTTGGTTTATGTTTTTAATATTATTTTTTTAATTAACTATTTATTTTAATATTAGTTTACCACTTGTGACAGATCGGACGTATCCGGAGAGGCGATCGCCTACAGTAGTCCATTAAGAGAATATCGTCCTCATGTATCTAGACATGCTCCCGGTTCAAGGACCGGCGGTTCCGGGCCTCGAACCGCCGATCTCCGGTTCCCAAACCATTGAACCGTAACCGGCCCGGCAGGCATGCTTCCCGATTTCGGTTCGGGCTGGTTTTAACAGCCGGTTTTCAACACTTTTTTCTTTTTTTTTTAATACTTGTAATTTTAATTTTTGGGTACATTTTGTTGTAAATATATATTGTAATATGCATGTATTAATGCAATATGAACACAAACAAATTAAGTATTCCTTGAAATTGCATTAATAATGTTGAAATTTACAAATTTACAATCTAAAAAAAATAATAATTCATTGATTGAAATTGAAAATTACAATTAATTTGAGGAATGAATACTTCATTCTTCATACTTGTAGTTTACAACTTTACATAGTAGAAGAAAAAAAATAATAATAATAAGGACTTGAGCTCAATTTTATGATTAAAATCGAGTTGCCTACGTATCCTCGTAGAGGAATCAAAGTCCATGTAGTTCTCTTACCTTAATGTCGTGGCATTCTAGCTTTTGCCCGCCCCCGATGCATCCGACTCGGTGAAGAATTCATTTGGACTCTCGTCTCCATCATCATCCCAATTATTTTCTTATTCTCTAAGGTCGGCCCTCAACCAATCATCAAGCAACATAGTAGCTTCAATGTTTCTTGGCTTCATGTTTGATCTCCTTTGGTCCAACACAAGACCTCCAATGCTAAATGCTTGCTCGACCGAGACGGTGGATGCCGGGACGGAAAACAACTCCTTCGCCATAAATGAGAATATTGGGTACTCTGATCTCATTGACCACCACTTTAGCACATCGATTTGTGGAGCACTATTTTCAACACCAAAAATATGTCGAGAACCCAAATACATATCCAATTCACTATTTCCTTGACCTATAGGTATACTATGTGATCTATCTTGATACATGTTACTTAATTGTTGAACTAATGGATCTAATGAATTTAAATCAAGTGGTATGTATGAAGAGGTATTAGTACTATATCTAGGAGGTTCATTTATGTTAAGATTATAACCATGAATCATCCTATATTCGGCGAAAAGAGATCTTAATGTTCTTTCTAAATCATCTTTTACTTAGCTTACATTAAGAATATCAAAGTGAACATCCTCTCCATCAATTTGAATATTTAAAAAATTCATTTGTCTAAAAGCTCCATAATAAATATCTAACATTTGACAAACACCATCATATTTCCATTTAGGATCTAAGCACTTAACTACTAAGAAAACATCGGGAATGTAGGTAAAATATTTAAGCCATTTTTGAACCATAAAATAAATCACACCGTGCAAGTTTGTTTGAACAAAACAAGTTTTAAAACTAAGAGCAATATACATGCAATGTTCTAAAATACGAACGGAAGTACAATAATAGACACCCGATAATTATTTAGTAGCAATGTTAAACACCTTCAATAAACCATATAAATCTATGCATTGGTCCCAATGAAAAGAGAATAAAGTTAATTGAGTTGTTGCAAATTCTTTCCTAAAAAAATCACATAAATGTTATTTATACTCTAAAGTACTATTAAGCATGTCATAAGTTGAATTTCATCTATGTGATACATCTCTAACAAAACCCCTATGTTGAATAGATTTTTGTCTACAATATTTTTGCCATTTCTTTGCTAAAAATATATTTTTGCCCAACATGTTCACGGCTTTTCTAATCGGTAAAATTGTATCATTAAAAATTTCAAGTGCATCTTGGACACATAAATTTAGAATATGACATATGTATCTACTATGAAAATATTTACCGGCAAAATTGGGTTCACATGCTTCTATAAGTTGAGGAATATTAGCGGTGTTAGCCGATGCATTATCATAACCAACCGAAAACACTTTATTAATCAAATAAAATTCATTTAGAACGGTAACAAATATTAAAGCAATATTACTAGTCGTGTGTGGCTCATCAAACTCCCTAAATGCAATCAAACGTTTTTGTAACATCCATTTAGCATCAATCCAATAACAAGTAATTCTCATATAATTATTCTTATGATAAGCATCGGTCCAAATATCGGCACAAATAGAAACTTTGTGATCTAAATTAGTAAAATATTTCATTAAGTGAACTTTTTTTTATCAAAAGCTTGTCTCCTAATTCGCCTAAGCATGTTAGTTCTACCAATTTTTTTAGCTTAAGGAGAAAATGCAGATTGAACAGTTATTTCATACGTTTTTTTATCGGCAAAATTGAAAGGTCTTTTTTCCATAGCACAATACCTAGCCATAATATCTTCGGCATTGTTTTGATCATATTTAAATAAAGAAGACGTACCCGTCATCGTCGAATATGTTGTTGCTCCACGAATTTGAGTTTGAGTTGATGCCATCCCGTATTCTCCCGGATGATAGTTCTCCATGTGGCGCTTCAAAGTGCCGTAGCCAGGACCATGATTCTACTTGTAACTAGAAGTGCAATAGTTGCAATACGCCGTGTATTTCGTTTTGTCATCATCCTTTTAGCCTTCGGTCAAGGCTCTACGGACCTTCTTGAAATGCACTGTGAAGATATCCGAGTGCAGAGTTCGTGTGCTTGGTGGTGGTGGTGCTTGGACTTCTTCCTCCTTTTCTTCTTCTTCATCTTCTTCATCGTCTCCAACGTTGAATGTTCGATTAACCTCCTCGGAGAATATTTGTGATTCTATTCTACGAATTTCAGCCTCGTATGCTCGTTGCTCTTATGTTTTGAGCTCCTCGGTATACTTTCTAGAGATTTCTTCCTCTGCCAAAGCTCGAGCTTGTTTCGATCCGACTCGAGCTCTTCCTCCTCTTGTGTTTTGAGTACGTGTATCGTAGCCTTAGTTTGCGGCGGTGGCCTTCCCCTTTCCATTGTCGGCACAAGATGAAGACATGATGATAATGGAGAGTGAGTGTGAAGATTGAGATATTAAAATTGAGAGAGTGGAGTGTAGATGGAGAGATGGAGTGGAGATGGAGAGTGAAAAGATGGATTGAAGTGTAGAGATGGAGTGGAGATGGGGTGTAGAATGTAGATGGAGATTGAGATAATGAGATTAAGATTGAGATTGAGAGCTTGAGTTGAGAATTGAGAGTGGAGATGGAGTGTGATAATGATGATGAATTTATAAGAAAAGGGGAAAAGAAGAAGAATGGGGGAGAAGAAGGTGGAAGGAAAGCAAAAAAAAAGAAGAGGAACGGCTCTTTTTTTAGTCGTTAGGCACTGCCTCTGCCGGCACCCCCCGAACCCCACGCTGCACTGCCTCTGCCCAATCTCCTCCCACCTGTTTGAACTGGCGGGCCTAAACGGTAACATGGAACCGGCGGTTCAAGGGGAGTCCCAGCTGGCCTGAACCGCCGGTTACGGTTCGCTACATGCTTGAACTGTAACCGGCCCAACTTCACACGGTTTCGATCCGGACCCTAAAATGTTGACCCCGGTTCCGGTTCGAAACCGTTGACTCTCGGGCCGGTTCCGGTCTAGGCCACCGGGCCCGGGAGGGGTATGTCTACATGTATCCCCTCCATTTTCTTTAGGTGTGTACGATAGATTTTTAGACTTCATGAAGAAACCTGATGATGCGACAGTTGTACTCAAAGGAAATGGGGCTCCGGTGAGTGTTGGAAATTTGAAGTATATGATCAAGTTGAACGAAGATTTCTATTTAGAGGTAATTTTATTTAATTATTTCTATTAATTACATGATTTATATAATCTATTTTGTTCTATAATTATAATCAAATATTTTTGTGATATAGACTGTAGATTTGTATATGACGACACTTCAAGCAAGACTGATTGACAATGATAAGGTGTATACGAGTCACATTAATGGCAAAAATATGATATGCAAGATTGATTTCTTTGTAAGTAAATTTATTTGTTATCTTTGTTATATTTATTTGTTATATTTATATGTGATATTTATTTGTTATCTTTGTGATATTTATTTGTTATCTTTGTTATATTTATTTGTTATATTTATATGTGATATTTATTTGTTATATTTATTTGTGATATTTATTTATTATCTTTGTTATATTTATTTGTGATATTTATTTGTTATATTTATATGTGATATTTATTTGTTATCTTTGTGATATTTATTTGTTATATTCATTGTGATTTATTAGTTAAAATTTTGATATTTATGTGTGATATATATATTTATGTAGGCAAGGTTAGAGTATGAATATAAAAATTTTCTTGCCGAGAGTCGTAATTCAGTTGCAAAGAAAAACTTGGGTGTCCACATAAAAAAACAACTGGCAGCCAAGTCAATGATTGTGTGAGGTCGTTTAGGGTACTGCTTATGGATCCACTTGTCGTGCATGGTGGAATGCTAATGAAGTAAGTTTGTAATTTTTTTTAATAAGTTAGTTTATAATTATTATATATGTCACTAATTGTATTATGTATTATTTAATTGTAGGTAATATTTCCGATTTTAGTTTTCCATCATTACGTAGTTGTAGTTGCTTGTATGAGGAGTCGTACACTTACATTGTACGACTCTAATTGGCATGCAATTACTGCCAATATTCAGCAGACGAGGATTAGGGCGTTGCGACCATTGGTTTATGGTCATTCTGTGACGCTGCGACATGGGATGTACTATTGCCACAACACATTCAGATTCGAAGAGAACAGAGTGTTGTTCATTATACGATGTGCACATGACAGTCATCAATTCAGACAGAGTGACAGTCATAGTTGTGGGTCATTCGCGTGCATGACAGTGGAACGAATTATCAGTGGATGACCAACAATTGAGTGGGGATCGTCACATATTAGGAATTATCGTGCTTTTGTGGCTTGTAGTATTTTTCATTTGTGTGATTGATAGTAACTTTGCTTTTGTATTAATTTGGGATTGTTTATTAAATATTAGACAATATTTATTATATTAGTAATTGTTTATTAAATATTAGTGAATATTTCTTCAAATATTTCCTCTTTACTTTCTATATTGCCATATGCCCGGGTACAAGCACCCCCGAGGCCTGCATGCGTACAAATATAGTGAATATTTCTTCAAATATATAAAAATATAGTAAATATTTCTCCAAATATATAAATATAGTGAATATTTCTACAAATATAGTGAATATTTCTTCAAATATACAAATATAGTGGATATTTCTACAAATATAGTGAATATTTCTTGAAATATATAAAATATAGTGAATATTTCTTGAAATATACAATATAGTGAATATTTTTCAAATATACAATATAATTATATTCTTATTAGAATATAGTGAATATTTTTTTAAATATACAATATAATTATATTCTTATAAGAATATATTCACTATATTACATTCTTATACGAATATAATTATATTAACTATATTTCTTATTAGAATATAGTGAATATTTCTACAAATATAGTGAATATTTCTTGAAATATAAAATATAGTGAATATTTTTCAAATATACAATATAATTATATTCTTATTAGAATATAGTGTTTATATTCTTATTAGAATATAATTATATTAGCTATATTTCTTATTACAATATAGTGAATATATTCTTATTAGAATATAATTATATTAACTATATTTCTTATTAAAATACAGTGAATATTTTTCAAATAAATTAAATAAGTCTTCATAATATCAAATAAGTCTTTTACTACTCATCATCATCTAATTGGAGACAATTTGGACCCGTATGTCCTGTCATATCACAATGAGGACATCGTCGACTTGACTTCCTCTCCTACATCTCCCAAATATTTCCACTCCTGATCTACGTCTACTAAGTGAGGTCAACCTGACATTCTTATGGCTTTGTTAGACAAAACTTCTATATTTGCAACATTGGTTGGTAGGACCCAATTATTTTTGTGAGGAACACGTGCAATGTGTACTCTGTAGGCGTTCTGCATCGCTGTCCATTTGTAAAAGTTTGCTATGAATTGAGATATGGACATACCGGCATTCCTGTCAAATCGTAAAAAAAATGTAATTAGACAATATAATAAATTAATAAATATCGCAATGTAATTATTTAAATATTATACGTATTGAATTGTCGCGACTGCATGAGAACAAGGAATGAGCACGCAGAACGAACGGGCATCTTTTAGAAAACTTACAAACCCAATGCAATCGATATGTGTCTGATCTAACAACTCTGTATTCAGCTCGGTTCTCCATGTTCCACAATCCAGCCGCAATGTTCAAGTCTTTCTTACTAACGAAGATCGACCCATCACCTAACTCTTCGAGTATTGGATTTTTTTCATTCAACACGTCAGAGGTCATAGCATTGAGGGGGACCATTGGAACTATCCAATTTCTTAAAAATCCTTCTGTATTAGGGTTGTACTCGACGTCACTATCCACACTCGGATACATCATTTCCAGAACTCTTCACATACCCCCTGCATTACGTATCCATGCTTCAAATTCAACAAATGTAGCACTGTTAATCTGAGGACCTTGTTCTTCTTTAGATTCAGATGATGAAGAACAATCTGAACTCACAACATAATCTTCATCGTCATCATCATCACCACCACCATCTTCTTCACCAACATCGTCACCACATGCAAAGTTGAGGTCCAGAATTCTTGTGGATTCAGTTCTGCTGCTCGATTCCCCCCTCAAATTCACATACACTATAGGTGATGATTGAATCAAATATAGTCTTCTAACTTCATAATCAGTGGTCAATTGCGATTTGATAAGCCGACCATTCTTCGATCTTGACAAACAGAAGATATCGTAATGATTTTCAGCTACAATAGACATGTACTCGATGCAGAATTTTAATTTCGAGATAGTGACATAATTGTTTGAGAGAGGTGCTATCTGCTCCAGGCCACCCGTATAAATACATCCATCCCAAAAACCTCCATAGTTCACGTACGCAGGTGTATAATCTGTCATCTACAAATAAAGAATGAATGTAATAAGCAATCAGAAGTAATATTGTATATCCTAAGTGTTTATAGTATGTAATTCATCCAAGTGCAGATATATTCGTGTGTGGAAAACACATATATATAAAATAGAGCTAATACCTCTTGCGTTGGGTGAAAGGTTGCAAATACCGCTGGTTTGTGGCCACCGGCGGTATTTGCTCCTTTGCGAGCGGTATTGTTGTTTTCTTATTCAGTAATACAAATTACATCTAAAAACATGCATACCACACGGAAATAATAAACATACGTAAATACTGCCTATGTATATGCGCGCGGTAGTTAACCCTAATCAGGCGATATTTACATTTTACCGAACAAAATAGAGAGTATGAGATTATTACCCAAAAAATTTTTGAAAAATGTCTCCAATTTGATCTATTAAGGCAGATATTCGAATGAGAGATTGAAGGTAGAAAAAAGAAAAAAATAATTGTGGGAGAGGGAGGTGGGTGCGTATAACTAATTCTATGATGGAATATGTTGGGTGGAGTGATAGATGTGATATAAACATAATGATTGTTTTTAAAAAAAAGTCAAAAGTGGGTATTTTCTTTATATACAATTGGGAGTGAGTATTTTCTTTATATACATTTGTGAAAATGGGTAATTTTCATATTTATCACTTTTGTGAATGGAC
The DNA here is from genome assembly GCA_026898415.1 of Leonotis leonurus. NCBI lineage: Eukaryota > Viridiplantae > Streptophyta > Magnoliopsida > Lamiales > Lamiaceae > Leonotis > Leonotis leonurus. The sequence continues at coordinate 492,731 of JAPKLX010000099.1, forward strand.
GTATAGTATGGCAAAGGTTGAGCACAATCATAGACGAATAGTAGATATACCAAGTTATTGTTGTAAACTCCGAGATATTATTATGGGCGAAGGAGAAACAAAAATCTAGAACTATGATTCAAAATTCTCTCAACTCTTTCCTTCAGAAGTGTCAAACCATTTGACTCTTCACACAATCCAATATAAAGGACTGGTCAATAATAGGATATGATTAATTAGAATTATCACATTCATTTGGATTATTTTAATTACATTAGATGGAATACTTATTAAGCAAATAATCTCTTAGTGGAACATTAATCACAGACTTTAGGATATCTTATGAGTTTAATCATAATTAACAAACATTAGATTACCCTATATTATTTTTATCTATCCTAACTTATCCTACTTAGTAAATGCCCCTTAAAATTATCAGAGCTAATTCTTTTTAACGATAAATTTTTGTACCCAACTCTAAACATTTGCCTTTCGGACTAGCTGACAAGGTTAAGAAGAAAAAGTTAAAACATATATACATTTCCTAGATTGTACTAAAATTGTAGAGTATAAAATTAGAACTTAGAAGTATTCATCTAAAATTAGATGAAATTACAAATGAAAACTGGATAAGAAGTAGTTGAATTTCAACATGTATAGTTAAAAATCATACGAACTCATCCTTCATAGAGAAATGTTTTAACTCGTTCTAAATCAATTAAAATATCAAATACAAACACCATGCATACACTATGCATATACAATTAATGACGAATTCAAATTTATATATCAATTCGATAGTGACAAATATCATATTTTATAAATATTTTCTTCAAGAAATTTCATGGAATATGTCATTTTATGACTATCATTAAAGAATATGTAGTAATCGCATTTAATCGATTTTTTTTAATCACAATCTCAATCTTTTATTGTCTAACTGTATGTCATTTCGTGTTGCATTAATACGAGAGTGATACACACTATAATTAATAGTTTAAATTAATATATATACTCTAAAACTTGAATCTTAATCATAGCACGTGTTAGTCTCATGTTAATGCAAAACAAGATGTTATATGGTTGAGATCTCGTATACTGCATGAGTTGCTTTGAAAAAAAAGAATATACTCCCTCCGTCCCGGTAAGCATGGCGCCTTTTTTTTGGGCACGGTTATTAAGAAAGTGGTGTTTAACTTATTTAAATGTTGTAAGGTGATATGTTTAAGTTGTAAAATGATGTGTAATTAATAAATTGATAGTATTTTGTCATTTTCGTTTTTAATATTGATGATTATTTTAAATAAATTTTTTAAGTATTTAAATTTTATTATTTACTTTTAATTTCACTATTATTTGAACTTATAAATCTTAATCCTTAATTAACTGAGCATTTATGTAACACAACCAATTCATTTTTAAAGCAATCAATAAACCAAAATTAATCTGATCATTTACTTTTAATTTCATTATTTGAAATTATTAAACTGAAAGTAATTGGAATTTAAACTGAATAAACAAGAAAAGTGAAACTAATTGAAATTAAAATTTAAACTAATTGAAACAGTAATTGGCGCAAGTTTTGATTTGGAACTAAACATTCCAAATTTACATTTCCCTCCAATAAATCTGAGATGGTGTTCTAAACTTCACCTATAAATAAACATTCATTACATAGTGAAAATACAGCCTCACTTCTAAAATTCCAAAAATACAACTTCACTGCTAAAATTCCAAAAACATGAGAAGGCCTGATTTTAGCATGGGGGAGAAAATGCAGCTGGTGAATTTTCTCCTTAAAGGCAGCATCAACGGGAGGCTGCAGAAGGGGCAACTTCAGGCGGCTGTGGTGAAATTCTCGAGCAGCCGACGAACCGTCCAACGTATCTGGTCAGATGCAAGAAAACGACAAGAAAGAGGTGAAGTCATGGTGCTACAAACTGGTAAATCAAACACAAGGCAAGGTCGTAGAGTGCAGATTAATTTAGATTTGATTTCAGGTTTAGAGCTTCACAAAAGAGGAACCATAAGGAATTTGGCTCTTGGCATTAGTTGCTCAAAAACTACAGTGGGAAGATGGGTTAGAAGTGGTCTGATCAGAGCACACACAAGTGCTATAAGGCCTGATCTTACAGCTCCAAATAAATTGCTTAGACTTAGGTTTTCCCTAGAAGCATTAGAACTAGATAGAATTCTTAATGTGTTAAGGTTTAAGAACATGCAAAACATTGTACACATAGATGAAAAGTGGTTTTACATGACTAGAGGCACACAACGATATTATCTAACTCCAGCAGAAGCAGAACCACATAGGAGTTGTAAAAATAAAAAATTCATCACTAAGGTGATGTTCATGTGTGCAGTCTGTCGGCCTATATTTTCATATGATGGTTCGGTTTTATTTGATGGCAAGATAGGGATTTATCCCTTCACAGAAAAAGTGGCAGCAAAGAGGTCAAGCAGAAATCGACCAGCAGGAACATTAGAGACTAAAGCAATCGACTCAATAACAAAAGAAGTCATCAGAGATTGTTTAGTTAATAAGGTACAGAAAGCAGTTCATATTTGTGCCAAATGTAATCTGAAATGAGTCTTTTAGTTTTCAGTTTTCAGTTTATGCAATCTGGAATGTAAATTCTTTTCAGTTTTCAGTTTATGTTGTTATCTTCTTTAGTTTTCAGTTTATGCAATCTGAAATTTTAAGCGATATTGATGTGCATTTTCAGATTATTCCAAGTATTAAGGCAAAATGGCCACCTTTTGCAAGTAAACATGTTTACATACAACAGGATAACGCCAAGCCTCACATAAAGGACTCAGATTCAGTATTTAGAGAAGCAGCTTGCAGTGATGGATTCAACTTCCATCTAGTGCAGCAGCCGCCTAATTCTCCGGATACTAATGTTAACGACCTTGGTTGGTTCAGGGCAATACAATCAATTCAACTAGAAAAGCAATGCAAGACAGTTGATGAACTAGTAAGTGCAGTAGAGCAATCATTTGAAGAGCTATCACCTTCAACATTAAACAAAGTGTTTTTATCTCTACAAACTTGCATGGTTGAAATAATGAAGGTGAAGGGCCAAAATTGTTATAAAATCCCACATATGAAAAAAGGAGCATTGATTAGGGAAGAAAGACTTCCAAACAACTTGGAAGTCTCAGTGGACTTAGTGCGAGACTGCATAACACATTTGATTGAAAAAGGAAGTGGAGAGTGGATGTTGGGATTATTGGATGCCTTAGGTTTTCAGATGTGTGGTGTGCAGCAGTAGTGTGCAGATTGCAGTAGTGGAAATTTTTGGTAAATGCAGTAGTAGTGTGCAGCAGTAGTGTGCATTCACATAAACTTTTTTGTAAATGCAGCAGTAGTGTGGTGTGCAGCAGTAGTGTGCTGCAGTAGTGTGCAGCAACTTTTTGTGAAGGGAAAACTTTTTGTAAATGGAACAAGTTTTTGTTAATGGATTTTTTTAATCCTTAATGTATACATTCACATAAATCTCTAATCACAGATTACAAATATGCATCACACAAACCACAAACACAAACCACAAACACAAACACTTAAGCCTCTTCAGAAACCTCTTCAGAAATCAGCAACACATAATGTATGCATTCACAGACACCTCTAAATCATAGAAACCTCTAAATGACAGCAACATTGTACAGTCAACGAAGGAAACACAAACCACAAACACAAACCACAAACACAAACACATAACCTCTTCAGAAACCTCATCAGAAATCAGCAACACATAATGTATGCATTCACAGACACCTCTAAATCATAGAAACCTCTAAATGACAGCAACATTGTACAGTCAACGAAGGAACCACAAACCACAAACACATAACCTCTTCAGAAATCAGCAACACATAAACAATATCTTCAGAAATCAGCAACACATAAAAACCTCTAAATCACATAAATCTATCTCACATAGAAATCTCTTAAAGAGGATTCTCATCTTATCATTGAAGAATCACAGAAACCTCTTAGACCTAAGACTTGTGTGTGCTGTAAATCCTCATTTCAGAACCATGACCTTCCCACAGAAACCACTTTGACCTAAGAATCAAATATGCATCTCAGTCCCATAATCAGTTTCACATCATAGTAAAAGTTGGAAAGATATTACCAATCCTCAAAAATCAGCTTTCGTTTGGTCACCAGCCTGCGCCGATTGAAGACGGGCGGCGGCGCAACAGAGACCCATCTCCTCTCTGGCTCACCCAAGGCCCCAGCAGAAGAGAACAGGATGCTGGAGTATAAAGGGAGCAGAATGAGCAACATCTTAGAACCATGGTGTTCTTCCTCGCCTGGATCTGCAACGGGCGGCGCACCACCGGGGAGAGACACAACCCCTAGATCTGCGAGGGGCGGTGGCGCACCTGCCAACGCTTCAGGTGACGGGGACAAACTATCGCATATTATCCTCATATCAGTCTCAGGAACTAGGGTTTCATCATCTCTCGCTATAACCTCTGAAACTAGGGTTTCATCATCGGTTCCATAGGGGTTTAGGGAATGCTCCTTCTCACTCTCACAAACATCTTCTTCTTCGATCTCAGAAACAATTGTTTCTTCATCGATCTGGGAAAATGAAGAAGAATCAAGGGTTTTCTCATCTGGTTCATAGGGGCTTAGAAGTAGAGTAATTGATCGGTGGAGGAACGGGAATGAAGAACCATTCATGCTATCAACCAATCTAAGGTGGAGGTGAGGTGAGTAGTTGATCGGTGGAGGTGAGGTGAGTAGTTGATCGGTGGGGGTGAGGAAAAATGAAGAAGTGTGGTGTGCAGCGCTGGAGAGATAAGGTGAATGAGTAGGGTTTCCTTTGTTTGGGGGTTTTTTTTGATAAGTTAAAGATTAAATTATTTAGTCTTAACTTAAGTGTATTAGGTGCTAATCTAATAGAATTATAGATTAAGTTATTTCCATTTTTGGAATGTGCCATGTTTATTGGGACATCCCAAAATAGAAAGTGTGCCAAGTGTAGTGGGACGGAGGGAGTATATTATTGTTGGAAAAATTGATTTTGAACTTATAGGATTCTTAATTAATTTGGTGAGTGGATATTTAATAGTCGGGGAATGTCTCAAAATTGATTTACTCGGTAAGTGAGAAATGTTTTTGTGTAGAGATTTTGGGATGATCTAAGCCTTTTAATCGAAGGCTTTAGGCCCATTTGTTGGAAACTTTTTTGGGTTAAAATGTTGGATCATTTTATTCATTTGGCCAACATTTTTAGTAGCCTATTTGATGGCTTCCAAAGCCCACCCTGTCTCTTGATTTAGCAAAAGCCCTTCATGCATGGCTTTCCATATTCATGCAACGGCTATTCCATTAACTTTGCCTTCATGGCAATTCAAGACATTTGGAGATGGAGAGACTGCACATATGAGTGTTTTTATGGAGACACCCTTTAACTTGCCCATAAGGATGGTTTAGGGAGAGCTTCTACACACTAAAAAAATCATTTGCTCTCTCTTATATCCTTTCAAGCATTTTATCATTCTAGTTACTAGGAGCTTCATAGTTAGCTCAGTTCTCTTCCTCGTCAAATTTGTCGGGGTCTTCTCGAATTTCAGTGTTGATTTCGAGAGGGACATAGTCATTTTATCTTTAGGAACGATACGTTGGACCGTGAGCACTAGCTGGGGCGTATCTAGGGCTGTTAAAATTTATAGAAAAAACGGTATACCATGCATACTGTATCGAAAAATACCGTTAAATACCGAATATAAGGTATACTGGAATTTTTGGTAACGTATGATATCGTACCGAACATTTCGGTAATGTAAAGGTATAAGTTTTCCAAATACCGATGTATACCGTCATATACCGTACCGTAGTATATAATGGAAAAAAATGATATATATATATATATATTGTTGTTTTGTGTATATAAAATTATATGTACATATATATTCAATTTTAATTATAACAAAATAATTTATTTATAAATTATAAATTATAGTTAATAAATATTAGTGACAAATTACAAAATACGTGAGTTTGTTGATAATTGAAAATATTGAATAAGACATAATTTTTTGTTACATAACTAAATAGTTGTGATATAATTTTACTAAATTATTTTTTTTAAATTAGCACATCAATCTAAATAATTATAATAAAATAAAAATAGAGTGTGTTATATGATAATATAACTATGTCTACTTGATTTTAAATATAATATAAATTGTAATTTATAATTAATGAAAATAACTTAATTTGTTAGTATAATATATCACACATATATGACCAATTAACAAAAAAATGATTCATATATTTAAATCTAGTAAATATATAATAATATAATTAGTTAATCTTTTAGTAATTAATTATATGATATTAGTGGTTAATCTCGAAAATTATGTTATTATAAAATAATACTTAGTATTTTTTTTATATGTTTAATGTTATTCAAGGTGTTGTTCATTATGTTTTATATATGCACATATTTTAAATAAATAAGTTTTTAGTATATCGCAAAGAAAGGTATACCGAAGTAAAGTAAGGTATACTGAAAATAAGGTAAGGTATAGATATGTAAAAATGTCATACCGAAAGTAAGGTATACCAAAAATTATGGTAATGTAACGGTATGAAATTATCCATACCGAATGTAAATGTAAGGTATAAGGTATGACGATTTTAGTAAGGTATACCGTACCGTGACACCCCAAGGCGTATCTCGTCTTGCGGAAAGAGGTCTTCCTCGACTCGGCTAATTTCATTTTACTTTTATAATTTCCAAAGCATTGTAATTCTTCGATTATCTCGATTTAATAAAAATTTATTTTATTACAATCAATTACTTGGTCTGGAGAAGAGTCTAGTTGTGATTTATCACATAATTTTCAGTAAGTTTCTTGATTACGCTAAAGGAATAAAAAGAACTAGTTGGTAACCCGTCGAAATTCGACGGGATTTTAATATTATATAATTCAATAAAATAAAATATTGAAGAAATAATTTATTACTAATTAAATTTTTACATGAATCATAAAGATATATTTTAAAATGCATACAAATGTGTGAAATAATATATATAATTAAGAATTATAATATTTTTTTTAAATCACCCAAAAAGAGTAGTATAAATCATAATATGTATCATCATAGCAATAAAAACAATTGAAATTTACCTCAAAACCAGGAATACTAATGAATGTTGTTACAGTATATCACTTCACAAATAAAGAAGATAATATACATTTTCAAATGCAAATATAGTAATAAAGATCGGCATACATCTGGTTCATCAAAAACTTTGGTCCATATTTTGGTGGAGATGTTACGCAGATGTTTCGACTACTTAAATCCATTCTTGTGGGTCTTGTTCAACTAATTATGCGTCGTGTGATTCTTCGACTTCGTCGAATCTATCTTCCTTTAGCTAGCTATAAGAGGTGGAGCAAAGATACAAATGTGGGAGATGAGAGAGTTGAGATATGCACTTTCGTAAATTATAAACATGTATAAAAAAGTAACAACTATTAATTAATAATTATTAGATAGTATATTATTACCTGACAATTTGCTGAAAATTTCATCATACACTACATTTGTCGTTGTGTTATGTGGTTTACCATTCTCATCGCATACTAAAATCTTGAGACATTTTTTGCTAGTGACTCTTGAGACTGCAACATATAATTGTCTGTGAGTGAACACAGGTCTTGGGAAGAATAATCGTACATTCTTAAGTGATTGCCCCTGACTCTTGTTGATTGTCATAGCAAAACAAACATTCAAGGGAAATTGCCTCCTTTGAAATCGGATTGGAAATTTACTGAAATCTGAGGGACTCATAATCATTCTGGCAATAGGAAATCTTTTTCCTATATTTTTTCCAAAAATAAGTTTTGCTTCAATAACGGGTTCCCCAAGTTCAGTGACGATCATCCTTGTACCATTGCAAAGCTCATTTGATGGATCGATATTTCTGAGAAGCACTATGATGCATCCTTCCTTCAGTTTGATTTCATGGCTTGGCAATCCTGAACATTTGATCTATTTAGATATTCAACTGAGAACACTTCTTCATCCATATCAATTTTTCCATCTTCTTGGCAAATATTGTCTGAACTTAAGTATATCCTTTCCTGGGCGGAGATTAGAGACATGACATAATCATTGATTGTATCAACTATCTCATTAGTTGGTGCCAATATAGCTCTATCCTTAAACATTTCTTGATTTGAAAAATCCACCACTACCATTATCAACTGCACTCATTATTTTATCATAAACTGATCTTTGTTCAGCTGTCAAAGATGAATATAGCTTAGCATACTCCTCTTTCATCTCCTCAATAAGAATGAATTATTATTGTAAAGATGAAATATTATTTTTGAAAAACTCAATACAAACCTTAATTTGAAATCTTTAATTTCTTGAATGTCTGGGCTGATAAAAAATTTGGTTGCATGTTTCATCATGTTAATCTTGAGTTCGCCTGAAATTAAAATTATAGTGTGAGTAAGAATTTGAAATTCTAACTTGGGCGATGAATATATAATTCGGAAATGAAAATTCAAATTAGATGACGAATATATATGTAGGATAAGATACTAACCTTTGAATTTTGATATCATTACAAATTGCAAAGCTATCATTATTGGCTCTTTATCTTCGGCTTTTCTCTTTTCCATGAACACTTTGAGTTGTTGAGCATATGACTCCCACAATACGCAAGTTACACGTGTTCCACTATTATCAATAAAAATTAAGAGATAATTAAAGTTAACATAACAAATAAAATTAAAATTAGGAACACTATTACACTGTTTAATGTAATAGTGTACAACTCACTCTGCATCAGCCAATATTATGTCACATTTGTTAGCCTTGCCATATTTCATCTCTATGCAATCCATCACAATGGAGTTAGTCTTTAACTCACCAAGAACATCTCCAATATGAATGTTGTTTACACATAATATGATTAAATTGTATAGTAAAATCAAATATTTTTTAATGATATAGTAATAAAAGTTAATACTTACCCAAGACGAATGATGCATCATGTGTGTTGATGTACCTAAGAAGAATGAAATTGAATCCATTCTCATCAATTTTTGGGCATGTAATAGGTTTAGTAACCTCAGTCTTAAGACTCAAGCCAATCTTCCATTTATGATCTATCTTTGCACTTTGAAAGGTAGGATTGTTTTCATGAATTTGAAAATTTTGGATAAGGCTTATTTCTCCTTCTTTAAGAATTTCCTTAAATTTAGATTTCAACCTTGTTGGTACAGATGCTTGTATTTTATTTCCCTGCATATAAAAAAACTAATAAATTTAATAAAATTTAACATATAGTTGAAAGTAATAAACGATTAAAATTTAAATAATGAGCCAAAAAAACATAATAAGATGTAATGTTGTTAAATAAGAAATTGGTTTTTTATCCTAGAGATTGTATTTCATCTGTAAAAATACAATTTAAAAATTGGTGTTAGATAAGAAATTGGTTTCTTTATCTAACATATACTCATGAACTATGGGCAAATTACAGTTTAAAAAACACGATGCATGTTAAGTAGATATCATCCAATTGCTAATCAACCTAATTTGTGAGCATATGATACGTAATTGGCACATTGCAATATAGAAGTGGAAAAAGTGAATTAAACTTTTATTGAACAAATAACATTTTTCATTTATTCTAACCACACTGAAAATAGCAAAAGATTCCCATTAAAGAAAAAAGAATTAGCGACACCAGAGACGTAGAGAAGAAGAATTATAAACATATAAGCAATTAATTACGATTAAATAAATTTCGACGACACCAGAGACGCAGAGACGAAGAATTATAAAACATATAAGCAATTAATAACGGTTAAATAAATTTCGAAACAATATAAAGTGGGAAGACTCACCAATTGATCTATTAGAATCATCTCCAATGCTTCCTTACCGGATTTATCCTTTTGAATCCAGAGACGCAGAATTCTAACAATTATAATTTTTTTCCTTAACTTCTTATCAATAATATTCAAAGGGATGGAATCAACATTAGTAGACATAACTTTAAAACCTTATAAAATATAAAAGAGTTTGCAACAAAAAATTCAATAACACCAAAATATACGCATAAGAGTGCTAAATAGTTTGCAATAAAAAAATCAATAACACCAAAATATACGCATAAAACATAATATGACTTTAAGTGATATAATATTTATAGTCAAAGTTTTGGACGTGATAAGAATGCATTGCATTGGAACGAAATCATTATTTATTTTTTTCTTTTATATTCATGCCTAGCCAATTGCATAATTTAACATCAATAAATAAAAGTTGTGTAGTTCTCAATTGCCACGTAGCTTCGGTTCATAAGCACCGATTATTTAGATTAGAAGAAATGAAATTTTTATTATGATATATAGAAGAAAATGTTGACTTTATAGAAATTAAAGGAAGGAATATGAGCTGCGAAAATAAATATGCAATAATTGTAAAATTTGTTTTCTATTTTATAAAACTCATTCTCTCCGTAATTTCCAAGGCAGATGGCCGATGCCATATAAACTGTTTTTTAAATTTAGCTAATTTATAGGTTGATTGTTAAGTTTAGTTTTATATATGGCACAAATTTATAGCTTGATTGTTAATTTGAGTATTATATATGGCATAAATTTATTCTACTCCAATTAATGTACAATATATTATTATAGGAAATCAATGTTACTATCGGTAAGTTTATATATATATATATATATATGATTAATATGAATTTTTAATTCAAAAAATTTGAGAATTTAGATAAATAGAATGGAGAGATTATAGGATGCCACCTAGGATTAGAAGCATAATGTTATTAATAATATATAGATTTGATAAAAAAAAAAGTTTATTTGTCATTTTCTTTCTAATTTAGATTAATCACGATAAAAAAATACTGATAACATGATAAATTTTGTCATGTTTTCGTTTTATTCAAATTATTTGTAAAATGAAATACATAAACGCATGATCAATTTCTTCGTGTGCTCACGTAAGTAGATAGTTTTTATTTTTTATTTTTAAGTATATATTTTTTTTCTTTTACCCCAACTAATTTTCGATCCAATTTTGATCATTTATTTATCTCACAATAATACATACATATTAGGGTCCATTTGGTACACTAGTTATAGAGGGTTTGGCTAAAATAAACTAGGTTTATCCCTCATTTGGTTGCATTTGTGCTAACTGAAAGGCCCGCGTCTCTAAACTCGGCCCGATTTTTTACTCCGGTTATGGAAGGTTTATAAATCCTCCAAGGAGGTGATATTATTTTAGACTTGGCCAAACAGTAAAAGAAGGGATTATTTTACATGACTAAAATACCCCTCACATAATTTGTAACATTTCATTCGCAAAATTAGATTTAGGAGAAATGTTGTCTGCAAAACTTCTAGAGCAAGAACGCTGAAATGAAGAACGTCGCGATACTGCTAAACGAAGCACTCTCCAGAATCTTCAGACGAAGAACAGGGGTAAATCTCCACCAAATCCAAAGTTTCAAACTTCAAATTGTGAACATAATTTGGTGCGGGTCATCGAAATCGACTCGACAAATTTGAGAAGCATCGCGATGGTAGTTGGAGTAAGGTAATGGGTGATGTTAATCTTCTGTTTTTGTTAGATTAATTTCTAATAAATCTATAAAGTGTGGTCACATATATAATATAATGTATTATATGTTGCTATTATATAAATGTATATATATCCTAAAGTGTAATTGATAAGTTGTTGAGGGGCTGACTTGCAATTACAGATAAGTTGTTTTATTAAAACATGTGGGTGGTCCCCAGGAGAAGTACCGTGGCATCCTTACTCTGTCCTCCCCCATCAGAACAGAAGTATTCTGGAAAAAGGACCGTACTGTCTCCTGGAAGACACACCCTGACCCAATCCTCTTCTACGTCGAGATATGGCGTTCCCAGGATATTCGGTATGTTGAATTCCATGCTCCAACAAGTGGTATCAGAGCCACTCTATCCATGTTAGTCTGAGATTAGGACATTATGTGATGATGCAATTGATCCTCTGTGATTTTACCTTTTGAATTTAGGGAGAATTCTGTTTTCTGTTCTTCCGCTGTATCAATATGAGAATTCTCCTTATTTCATGTTTTGGGCATTATTGGGTGTAAAATCATGTGTTTATTGTTCCTTTCATGTGGGGAAGGGTTTAATTGGGGTTTAATCTCTTTAATTTCCTGTTTACGCTGTTAATTGATGCCCATTCCGGTCAAAACAGCGTTTTCGCGTCGCTGAATCACGGAAGTACCGAAAGTCCAGGTCAGCGACCGCTGAGTTGTCAGCGGCCGCTGACATTATTAAAAAAAAAAAATTATTATTAAAAAAAATTTCCGTGAGTGAGGTCAGCGACCGCTGAGTTGTCCGCGGTCGCTGACTTGCACGTTTTGGTACAGAAACTTCGGACAGTGACCGCTGAGGTGCCGCGGTCGCTGACCCTGCCTCGGGGTGGTACAGAACGTTCGGTCAGCGACCGCTGAGTGCCCCGCGGTCGCTGACCTTGCTTAAATTGGGCAGCGACGTTTTCTTTTTAATGTATATGTTTTCTAGGTGTTTTAGTTGAAGCAATACGTCGCCAAAGTGACCTCTTTTGTGGAGACTACTACATCTAGCCCTATATATGGTTGTTTTGCGTTTTCAATTCATGCGTTTGTGTGATCGGCCCAAAGGAAGATCCACATTTGGCCGAATTGACTATGCATACTGTGGAGATAAGTGAGTGATAGTTATCTAGTTGATTTTGTGTGTTCAATAAAACGGTCCAAAGACAGTTTGTTGTTCGACACGTCCTTAGTATCATCACTTGATCACTACATCGAGAGTACCACTTGCAACCAATGTTGAAGCCCAAAGGATAGACATTGGTGGTGCGCTTGGTATCTCGGATGGGGATAAAACCTATTGACCATTAGTTAGGACCTCAAGTTTCTATGTTGTGCGTAAATACATTCATGTATGTTTACTGATTCAGTTTTTATTCTTTTGTTCAATTCAGCTAATATGTCATCCGGAAATACTTTATCTTCTGGCATTAACCCACCTCCCATGTTAAATGGGATAAACTTTAAAGATTGGAAAAGACACCTTTTGATCATGCTGGGTTGCATGGATCTAGACTTAGTCTTTCGGACTGAACAACCCGCACCTCTCACTGAGGCAAGTACTCCTGAACAAAGAAAGGAGGTTGAGAGGTGGGACCGTTCTAATAGACTAAGTATGATGATCATGCTTAACAGTATCCCAGAGGCCTTCAGAGGTCATGATATTGAAAAGGTCAGTTCGGCTAAAGTCTTCCTTGAAGAACTCGAACAGTGTTTTGCCAAAAATGACAAAATAGAGTTGATGTCTCTTCTCTCGACTCTTACGTCGATGAGATATAAAGGAAAAGGAAGTATTAGGGAGTACCTTATGGAGATGTTTAACATCGCTTCAAAGCTTAAGGCTTTGAAAATGGAATTCACTGATGATTTCCTGGTACTTATGGCCTTAATCTCTCTACCTCCACAGTTTAGCCAGTTTAAGACTAGCTACAACTGTCAGAAGGAGAAATGGACTCCTAACGAGCTCATTTCTCAGTGTGTTCAAGAGGAGGAAAAGCTTAAGAGAGAGCGAACTGAAAGTGCCCACGTGGCAACGACCTCTAAGGGTAAAGGCAAGAAAAGGCTGTCTGATAAGCAAGCTGCTGATAAGGGACCGGCTAAGAAGAAACAAGCTAAGGAAATGAACTGTTTCTTCTGCAAGAAGCCGGATCACGTGAAGAAAGACTGTACTAAATACCACGAATGGCGTGCTAAGAAAGGTATAGTCTTTACTTTGGTCTGTTCTGAAGTTAATTTATCTTCAGTACCTAGAAATACTTGGTGGTTGGATTCGGGTGCTACCACTCACATTAGTATTTCTATGCAGGGTTGCCTAAGCTACCGAAGACCGAGTGATGTTGAGAGACACATCTACGTTGGAGACGGAAAGTCCGTTGAAGTGGAAGCTATAGGACATTTTAGATTAATGTTAGGGACTGGATACTTTTTAGATTTAAAAGACACTTATGTTGTACCATCATTTAGACGGAATTTGATTTCTGTTTGTTTATTGGACAAATTTGGCTATACTTGTTCTTTTGGTAACAAACAATTTACCTTGTCTTTTAATTCTATGGTTGTTGGATCTGGTTACCTTAACTCTTATGATAATCTATATTTGTTAGAGACTATAAGCTCTTACAATGAAAACCTGCATGTGGAATCTAAAGGTACTAAAAGAAAGATAAATAAGGAAACATCTGCAAACTTATGGCACAAACGCCTAGGACACATCTCTAGAAATAGAGTTGAGCGTTTAGTGTCAGATGGAATTTTAGATCCTCTTGATTTCACGGATTATAATGTCTGTGTTGAATGTATAAAGGGGAAACAGACCAAACAAAAGAAACTAGGAGCCTATAGAGCTACAGAAGTCTTAGAGTTGATACATACTGATATATGTGGCCCTTTCCCTACAGCTTCTTGGAATGGCCAACAGTATTTCATCTCTTTTATAGATGACTTCTCAAGATATGGCTACCTGTATCTCATACATGAAAAGAGTCAATCTATTGACGTGTTCAAAGCTTTTAAAGCTGAAGTTGAAAATCAACTTAACAAAACCATTAAGGCTGTTAGATCTGACCGTGGTGGTGAATACTATGGTAGATATGACGGCTCAGGTGAACAACGTCCTGGCCCTTTTGCTAAATTCCTAGAGGAATCTGGAATTGTCCCTCAGTATACTATGCCTGGTACACCAAGCATGAATGGAGTATCTGAGAGACGCAACAGGACTCTTAAGGATATAGTAAGGAGTATGATAGCTCATTCTACCTTACCTGAGTCTCTCTGGGGAGAAGCATTAAAGACAGCAGCTTATATCCTAAATAGAGTACCCACTAAGGCTGCTACTAAAACACCTTATGAGCTATGGACTGGTCGAAAGCCCAGTCTTAAGCACTTACACATTTGGGGCTGTCCAGCTGAAGCAAGGCCTTACAGGCCTCATGAAAAGAAATTGGACCCCAAAACAGTTAGCAGCTACTTCATAGGATACTCTAAACACTCAAGGGGTTTTAAGTTTTATGATCCCACATCTAGAAATATATTTGAGATGGGAATTGCCTCGTTCTTTGAGGATATTGACTTTGGGGGAAGAAATAGAATAAGAGATATTACTTTTGAGGAGGATTCAAATATGAATCCTACTACTGCATCAAGTAGTGCTGCTGCTTCAAGTAGTGTTCAAGTTCTCGTACCTTTCATTACTCGAGAAGTAGATGAGAATGTACCTCAAGGTGATGTCATTGAGAATATCCCCATTCAATTGGATCAAAGTCAACAACCTCAAGAACAACCTATAGAGCAACCTCAATTACAATTGAGGAGATCCACTAGAGAGAGACGGAGTGCTATTCCTGAGGATTATGAAGTGTACCTCATGGAAGCTGAGGAGTCTAATGGACTGATGGAAAACGACCCTGTCACTTTCCGTCAGGCCATGCAAGACGAACACTCTGCTCAATGGATTGAAGCCATGAATGAAGAGTACAAGTCTATGCAAGACAATCAAGTATGAGATCTTGTCCCATTACCATCAGGTGCAAGACCAATTGGTTGTAAATGGATATTTAAAACCAAAAGGGATGCAAAAGGTAAAGTGGAAAGATATAAAGCACGTCTTGTTGCTAAAGGCTATACTCAGAAAGAAGGTGTAGATTATTCTGAGACTTTCTCTCCGGTTTCATCGAAAGACTCATTTAGAATAATCATGGCTTTAGTTGCTCATTTTGATCTTGAGCTACATCAGATGGATGTTAAGACTGCGTTTCTCAATGGAGACATTGAAGAAACAATCTATATGAAACAACCAGAGCACTTTGAAATAGGTGACTCAAAGGATATGGTTTGTAAACTAAAGAAATCCATCTATGGGCTCAAGCAAGCTTCTCGTCAATGGTATCACAAATTTCATGATGTAGTTCTTTCATTTGGTTTTGAAATGAACGTAGTTGAAGATTGTGTATATCACAAGTTCAGTGGGAGTAAGTTTGTACTTCTGGTTCTATACGTAGATGATATCTTGCTAGCCTCTAATGACTTGAACTTCCTTAAGGATACTAAGAGATTTCTCTCTGAGAACTTTGAGATGAAAGATCTTGGGGAAGCTTCTTTTGTATTAGGAATTCAAATACACCGAGATAGATCTAAAGGTGTACTTGGATTGTCACAAAAGAGTTATATCGAAAAGATATTAAAGAGGTTTAGTATGCAAGGCAGTAGACCAGTAGATACCCCTGTATCTAAAGGAGAAAAGTTCAGCCTTTCTCAATGCCCTAAGACCAATCTTGAAATTCAACAGATGCAAAACATTCCTTATGCTTCGGCAATAGGAAGTTTAATGTATGCTCAGGTATGTACGCGTCCGGATATTGCGTACATAGTAGGAATGCTAGGTAGATATCTAAGTGATCCTGGGATGACTCACTGGAGAGCAGCCAAGAGGATTTTCAGATATTTACAAGGAACAAAAGATTACAAGCTAATCTACAGAAGGTCAGATAACCTGGAGGTCATTGGATACTCCGATTCTGACTTTGCTGGTTGTCAAGACAGCAAGAAATCCACTTCTGGATATGTCTATCTGCTGGCTGGAGGAGCTATATCTTGGAAAAGTGTCA
>JAPKLX010000099.1:513067-531478 GCA_026898415.1 Leonotis leonurus
TCGTTTGTTTTGAAATAAGTATATATGCATCTTATCTTCTATTCAAAGTCGTACTCTTTTCTTAGTGCCGCTGATAAATATATTCAACGCAATAGTATTCATTATTATATATAAGATGTTCAAAACACAATAGTGAGTCAAAATCAAAAATATAATGCAATGGAATCTCTATAAAATAATTTGCAGTCGTGATAATTAATTATATTAACAAATTAATTATTTATTAAATAAAGAAGGTATTTTATTTTAATTAGAACTAGCACGGGAATAAAATTAACATTCATCTATTACTATGTAGTACAAGCTTTCTCATGATCTTTTTCTCCTAATTTTACGTCATACATAAAAAAGTTTCACCATTATCTTTGTGTTACTATCTCTCAGTAGTTCTACTATTTTAAGACTAGTATTATTACCTCTTCTTTTTTTTTCCAAAAGTGTTATTATTATATATTTGTACTTTTTTTAAAGATTTGGTACTTTAAATATAATAATATTTTTATTAATTTCAATAGAATGAAATTACTATTCAAAATCTTATTATATTGTCATTGTAGATTTTTAATTAAACTAATAAATTTTCAACTCCAATAAAACAGTAGTAACTTTTATTAAATCTAACTTTTTTTTTCAGAGTCACTATAAAAAATGTATTATATAGCAACGGAATAATGACGGAAAAAATTTCCATTTCTAAATTTTAACGGATTAACAACAGAATTGTTATAAAATTGTTGCAAAATTTTAGTAACGAAATTAATGACGGAATCATCCGTTATTAAATATTTAGTAACATAATTTTTTGTTACAGTTATATTATTAAAATTGAAGAAATTATTCTAGAAACGATCATTTTTGTTGTTTTTGGTTGGCCAATTTTCATTGCTTATATTAATCACTGGGGGATATGCTGAAAGGACAGCCCTACTAAATAATACTCCCTACGTCATGCTAAATGCGATCACAAAGTATTCGGTACACAAATTAAGAAAGTAAAGTGTTTTGTTCTAAAAATGTAGGAGAAATGTACTTTAAAAGTTAAATTGTTTACTTTTTGATAAAATGGTCAGTTTTAATGGACGTTCTAAAAAGAAAACATGACCACATTTAGCGGAATAGATGGAGTAGTATTTTTTTTAATGTATTTTATACTCATAAATTGTAAATTTATCAATATTTTTACGAATATTTATATAAAAGTCCTTACCATTAGTTTGACCAAAATTTATTTTTTAAATAGATATATCAAAATTCATAATCACAAAAAAAAAATTGCGTCCTCCACTAATATTTATAGAGGATCTGATTCGGTGCACGTGGGGTTGATGTAGATTAAAAAAATATTTCTGAAATCATCACATGCATTTATTTCTTACGGCTAATTCAACACTTAAAGGAGTGTTTGGCTTTACCTTATAAGTTGTTTTTAAAAGCTTCATAGTTCTTTGAAAGTTTTTGATAAATTAAGCTATTTGAGAGATTGTAAGTTTTTATAATTTATAATAGCTTCACCCCAACTTATTTATTCATGAACTTATAAGATACAACAAAATTACATAAATAACCTTATAATATTTTGTTATTACCCTATTTACTCCAATCAATTCATATGAAGAGTTTAAAATGTCAAACAATTTATCATCTTATAATCTCTTTAAAAGACATTATTAACTCATTTATCTAAATATTTTGACAATTTATAAACTATGAATGTATAATATAAACTCTTTAAAATAAATTAGTTAAACACCCTCTCTGTCCAGTTTCATATAATTTCCAAGTGTGGATTAATTTAATTAAGCTTGAGAGAGAAAGAGAAGATCCAATTTCGTGGAAAGTGCCATTCAAGTAATGTTGAATAGTAAACAAGAAAGGATCATAAATACCCAGCTTTGCTATTTACAACACTCTTATATTCCTTTGCTCCAAACACACACACACACACAGAATTGTCTGTTTTTAACACCCAAACTTGAAGCAAGAAAATTACAGAGGATTCATCATCCCCACAAAAAAAAAGTAGAAAAAAGATAAAGAAGAAGAAGAAGAAAGAGAACATAGAAGAATGGTGAGAAGTCCTTGCTGTGAGAAGATGGGAGTGAAGAAAGGAGCATGGAGCTCTGAAGAAGATCAGATTTTAGTCTCTTTTATTCACAAACATGGCCATGCTAACTGGAGAGCTCTCCCCAAACAATCTGGTAATTAACTAACTAACCTCTTTTTTCCAAATATAATTAGTTTCTTCAATTCATAAATCATGCATATGCTGTAATATGCGCAGGTCTGTTGAGATGTGGCAAGAGCTGCAGGCTGAGATGGATAAACTATTTGAGGCCGGATATAAAGAGGGGAAATTTCAGTAAAGAAGAAGAAGATAACATTATCAACTTACATCAAATGCTTGGCAACAGGTAAGTACTTCAATTTTTTCATCTACAATTAATAATTAGTAGTAACAATTATTTATAGAGTTTCCTTTTTTTGCCTTCATTGATCGAAGTATTTGAAGAATTAGCTAGTCTAGATTACTAGATTAGTAGTTTTGCATTGAAAACACAGCTAACTGTAGCTATGCATAAAGTCGTCTTCTTCTTTTTCTGGTTACTGAAATTGAAGAGAAACACATGCATGCATCAACTATTAGGCCATTTTTCGAGGCAATAACTCATCTCTCCAAGTTCCATAGAATTAATCTTAATTTATAAATCTTTTTTTTTTTCATAAATATATTATTGATCATATACGTAAATAGGAGTATATTTATCATATATATCTTCAAATGCATGAAAGCTTCATAAATTATGTGAGAGCAAATGACCCAATAAAATTTGAATTCGAAGAACTAATTATAGTCATAGGTAAATCCAAATATCGCAATCCTTAGTATTTTTTTTGTTGAAGAGTGGGCCCAAGCTTCTAATTAGAAGCCAAATATTTTGACTCTGCTGCCAAAAGTTTAAAAGCTTAAACTAATAATGTTATCACTAGGGTGTTGTGCGGGTTGGATCGTTATCGGGTCGACATGATAACAACCCGACTTGTTAAGGTCAAATCCGAACCCGACCTGTTAAACTCAAACCCGAACCGGACACGAACACGATAACTTTCGTGTTGACACGACACGATAATGACACGACATGTTATCGACACGATAAAAAATTAAATTTATACGATAAAAATATATAAATTATAAAATTATAATAAAAAAAAATAATAAATGCATAAGTTTTAAAATTTATAGAATGTATTTATTTTTATATTTAAAAAAATACAAAATATTTTGGAAAAAATGTATTACTTATAACATTTACTTCAAAATATAAATAATTAATATATTATAAAATTTTCTTATTAGGTACCTTGAACCCAACCCGAACCCGACTTGATAATTTCGTTTCTTATCGGGTCAATCTGATAACAACCCAAACCCGACCTGATAATTTCGTTTCTTATCGGGTCAACCTGATAACAACCCGAACCCGATAAGGCTTGACGCTAACCCATTAATTTCGTGCGTGTTCGTGTCGGGTTATCGTATCGTGTCAAAAATTGACAGTCCTAGTTATCACGCACTTATTCTGTTTTATTTAATATATATATATATATATATAATTACAAAACTTGCAAATATTTATTTAATTTAATTACTTTTTTTCTTAATGAAAGCTATAACACAAAAAATAAACTCTTCGCAAAATGACAAATTAACAAGAAGATAAAAAAAATTAGTCGATCCATTCTCTTTATACGTGCGTGCATCTTGGAATTTAGCGAAGGAATAATCAAGAACTGGTTAATTAAGAGATTCCCATAATTAGATTATTTAAAACACTAATAGTTAAAAGCGTTTAGATCTATAGAATCATTAATGTTGGTTAAGACAACTATGCACGTACGTAGCGATATCAATATGTATCTCCTCAGGATATTGTGCCTCAATACTTAAAACCTAAGGCACAAGATTTAATGTTTGTCCCTTATCATGATACTATACCTAGCTCCTTATGCTAATTAATTGTCATTAGTTTACTAACAAACAAAATATAATTGCTCAACTCGATCGTTCAAATTAATAATTTAATTTAATTAATTATCTTATTTTTGTTGTTTTTTAGGTGGTCGGCAATTGCAGCAAGACTACCGGGAAGAACAGACAATGAAATAAAAAATGTTTGGCACACTCATTTGAAGAAAAAGCTAACACATTATAACCATAAGTCCTCCCAAGA
Organism: Leonotis leonurus; assembly: GCA_026898415.1. Lineage (NCBI taxonomy): Eukaryota > Viridiplantae > Streptophyta > Magnoliopsida > Lamiales > Lamiaceae > Leonotis > Leonotis leonurus. Next base: position 517,297 of record JAPKLX010000099.1, read on the forward strand.
TTCCAAGAGCCAATCAACTATTCAAATTTCAAAACGTGACAACGATGCTCATGTGGAAAATTCTGATTCGTCAGGCGAAAAACTTATTTTCCCTAGTCCACAACAATGTTCTAGTCAAATGTCGTCGGTCACGGACTCGTCGATAGAGAAAGTAACGGTGAAGGAGGAAATGGATTACTCGTCGGAGAATTTTCGGACGTTCGATGAGAGTTTTTGGTCGGAAGAATTAGCTAAAGAGGAAACAAGTGAAGATATGAATGATGCAAAATTGCCAGTGATGGAAAGTGTTGAGGATTCAAAAGTGGATGATAGTAGCATGGACTTTTGGTACAATCTTTTTATTAGGGCTGAGGATATGCCTGATTTGCCTAACTTTTGAGGTGGGTTTTTTTCCTTCTTAATTTATTTAATTTTAGGAGATGAAGAGTTTTGATTTGGTTTCTTTCATATGGGCATCTTTGACCTTGTGGGCTGATTGATAATGGGGAAAAAGAAAAAGAAAAAGAAAAAGATGCATGAGATGAAAATAAAGTTTGAGAAAGAAAAAGTTTGAGTGGGAGAGAATGACAATTAGGGTTTGACTTAGGAGGTTGGGTTTTGTAGATTTAGTGAGGTAGGGGCATTCTTGACCAATCCTAATTAAGCAAATACTTAATTTGTTAGTCAAGTTTGAATATATGTGTTGATGCATGGCCAATTGTTGAAAACTGTTCAAGATTGAGGGACATCAATTATATATGAGTGGAAGTTTAAATTATGGTAACTTGTTTTGTACCATTATTTTTTTACAATTCTTTTGATTCCTTAGGTGTTCTTTTTGCTAATTGGAGCTATATCAATTACAAATAAAAATTCACTATATATTAAATGGCTCCCCTTGCATTCCTTATATTGTTTCCTATGCATAATTGATAATTAATGGAATCGAATGAAAACTGCAAACTTAGAAAATTAAGTTTGACACTAAAACAATATTTTTGAAATGATTTATTTTTGCTCCATTTCCCTACTCTTTGTTACTCTCTCCATTATTTTTTATGTGTTATATTTAATCAAATTACACATACTAATCAAGTATGAAAGTGTATCAACTACTCTAAGTCAAAATATGCGGAAGCTAAAGTAGAAGACACGAGATAATTTTTGCGTAGGTTGTGTTAACGAACAACCTACACGGCAGCCTTACGGCCAAAAAGAATAATCAAAAATAAGTGTTGTGCTATTACAATGTTTAGCACCACAACAACATCAACACTCTTACTAAAACACTAAACGTATGCTCTTAAGGATTAAGAAGCATACACACTCAACTACGATTTTAATCTGAAAACATGTCTATCTAGCCTCACTCTACTGAATGAATGACTCTAGTATTTATAGATAGACTACATGGGCTTGGATCCATGAATATAGCAACTGTTGGCCCATGTTTTCCATAATTCTCGCAGTCAGTTGTTACACTCCGCATATCTGCCTGGAATTGTGGAACTACTTTTAGTTTGTTGTTGACTCCTGGATTTGTGGAACAGAATTCCACTTAGCATAAGATTCTAAACCGCCTAGTAAGACTCGGTCTTCTCTCCAGTCTTTGAGTATCCTTCAAGTCTTCACTAGGGATGGAAGTGGACCTTGGACTCGGTCCGGATCCGGGGATCCAGATCCGTTTTTTAGGATCTGGAGCATTAAAAATTTGGACCCGGCGGATCCGGACCGGATCCGGACCACTAATAAAAATCACGGATCCGGATCTGGAATTTAGTAGATCCATCCCAGATCCGACCCATGGATCCGTTTATTTAATATAATTTTTTTTATAATTATATATATATATATATGTAATATTATATCTATTTTTATAATTAAGAAATAAAAATACAATAATATCCTAGCAACATTAATATTATAATATTGGGACTTATTTTGGATTTTTGTAGTTTTATATTGTGGTGTTATTTTTATCCATTATGGTGATATTGTGGATTAATCAAGTTATTATTATTAATATTTAGAATTTTATTTTTGAAATTTAAGTTCATGGATCTGGACAGATCCGTGGATCCGCGGATCTCACGGATCTGGATCTGGACCAAGCTTTTTTAGATCCAACGGATCTGGACCGGATCTGGACCAAGGTTAAAATTTCCGGATCTGGATCTGGACCAAGCCAGATCCGGCCCAAATCCGGCCCGTTGCCATCCCTAGTCTTCACGTGTCTTTCAAGAGACGCCAAGTCAGCCTTCCACGTGGTTGTGGACCTGGATGCTGAGTCACTGCAAATCAGCCTTCCACGTGGCTGTGTACCTGGATGCTGAGGTCAACAACAACATTCCTGTGAAGAAACACAAAAACACACATGTTAGGTCAACATCCCAAATAATATCATACTTAAAATACCTAACAAACTCCCCCTGTTTTTGTGCCTTCTTCACAAAACCTTTCTTATAGCTTCACGAGAGTGCTCCAAACTCCCCCTATGTTCATGCCTGCAAAACAACTTCAAGGGCAGCAACAACATAGATAGAGAAAACAGTTTAACATTTATACGAGCAAAGCTATAAACAATACCACACATCACACGCAGAAACATCCATGTCATTCCAACAATAAAGGGTCAGTACGACAACAATATTGTTCTCCCCCTTTTTGGGAAGATAGGCACGCTTGAAGAATCGGTGTTAGGGCAGCAAGAGCTTTTAAAAGAAAATACGGTTTTTCTATGGTTTCGTGTGGTGAGTGACAACTGTGGCAAACAAAAAATCATGATGAGGGTAAGGAAACAGACTGGCGACAGTTCAACTCAAAAAAAAGTGTTACGCCATTTCATATTCAACCTGACAAACCTAAGAACACGCTACACGACAGTTATAACCCACTATCAAGAGAGAGAAGCGCTATACACACGGAAGTTAAGAAGGCATAGGGTATATGTTACAGTAAACACATGTTGCTGATGTTAGGATAAACAAATTTTGAAAACAACAATAATAATGAAAGAACCAATCTAACTTGCTCTGTTGTGTCATATGTTGATGTAACATCCACTTGGTTTATATTAAAAAAATATGTGCAGAACTACAAGAATTCAAAGGTTAATTAGCGTAGAGTGCATCGTCGCAGCGAACGCCGTGCCCCTAGCCTTTCACCCTCGAAAGCAGTCGCAGTTGCAATCCTTTTGTAAGGTAGCATCGTCGTAGCGAGCGCCGTGCCCCCCAAACTACTTGGATTGTTTACCACACAGTTACATACAAAACATATAGATAAATACCAAGTTTCAGAATATAGAATATGTTGACTGAAATATACCAGCAAGTTTGACACAACAAGCTACACCCTTGATATATATAGCAGTGTTATGGGAGTGGGTGTAGCACATCAACCGATTTTAGTGGTAAAAACATAGACCAAGAGATTTTCGTAAGTATACGAATCTCTCATGATCTAAGGGTTTTGTAAAAATGTCAGCAATTTGGTTCTCCGTTTTCACATACTCAAGCTTGATTACCTCATGTTCCACTAACTCTCTAATGAAATGGTGTTTTATGTCAATGTGCTTTGTTCTTGAGTGCTGAACAGGATTTTTGGAAATATTTATAGCACTCATGTTGTCACAGTACACAACCAGGTCATTGTTGTCTAGGTCATAATCACTAAGCATTTGCTTAAGCCACAGCAGTTGTCTGCAACAACTGTTTGCTGCAACATATTCGAACTCAGCAGTGGATAAAGACCTACAGTTTTGCTTACGGCTATGCCATAACACAATGTTGTTTCCTAAATAAAAACACCCTCCACTTGTACTCTTCCTATCATCCACATCTCCAGCCCAATCAGAATCACTAAACCCTATCAAACTCATATTCATGTGTTTAGAAAAGAAAATACCTAAATCTAATGTTCCAGCAACATACTTGATGAGTCTTTTAACAGCTTTAAAATGAGATACCTTGGGTTTAGCTTGATAGCTTGCACATGCACATACACTAAACATCAGGTCTGGACGAGTGGATGTTAGGTACAACAGACTCCCTATCATTGATCTATAGAGTGTTGGGTCAACATCCTCTCCAGCATCATCTTTAGTCAACTTTTCCGTAGATCCCATGGGGGTCTTCATGTGTTTGGCTCCTTCAAGGTTAAAACGCTTTATCATCTCTTTGGCATACTTGCTTTGAGAGATGAAGATGCCATCTTGTCCTTGTTTAACTTGTAGTCCAAGAAAGTATGTGAGCTCGCCCACCATGCTCATCTCGAACTTGGTAGACATTGCACCTGAAAAGTCAGTCAACATGTTACGTGATGTAGAACCAACAATCATATCATCAACATAAATTTGAGTAATAAGGATGTGTTGATCTTCCCTTTTTATAAATAATGTCCGGTCAGCAGCACCTCTCACAAACTCGTACGTGAGAATGAAATTTGTGAGATGCTGATACCAAGCTCGTGGTGCTTGTTTGAGCCCATATAGAGCTTTCTTCAATCGGAAAACATGGTCCGGTTTGTGAGGATCCTCAAAACCTTTTGATTGTTCCACGTATACCTCCTCCTTTAACTCACCATTAAGAAATGCTGCCTTCACATCCATCTGGTACAGATTGATGTTGAGGTAACATGCGACTGCAAGCAACAACCGAATGGATTCGAGTCGTGCTACTGGTGCAAATGTGTCATTAAAATCGACTCCTTCGACTTGAGTGTACCCTTGAGCCACTAATCGTGCTTTGTTACGCACAACTGTTCCCTTCTCATCAGACTTGTTTTTGAAAATCCACTTTGTGCCAATAACATTTTTGTTGACTGGCCTGGGAACAAGATACCAAACATCACTACGCACAAACTGATTTAGTTCTTCATGCATAACATTTATCCAAAACTCATCAGTTAGTGCTTCCTTGACATTTTTTGGCTCGAACTTGGAGACGAAACATGTTATGCCTTCAACTGTAGAGCACATGGAGTACAAGCACGTCATTTCTCTATAGTTGATTGGCTGTGTTCGTCGGGTCTGAACACCATCCTCAATGTTTCCAATAACTTGAGTTAGTGGATGGTACTCTTTCACTCGTCCTGAAGGTTCCATGCGAGGAGTGATCTCTTGAGGCTCATCTAGTTGTTCTTCTGGTTCCTGTTGTGTGGTCTTGACCTCCACAGTAGTGCCAGTTTCTGTGGTAGGTGTGCCACCAGGTGTGCCAGTTGTTGTGTTAGGTGGAACAATTTGCGTCTCAACAGGAGGTGTGACAGCTCCCCCTTGATATATGTTGTCTTCTGCTTCCACTTCTTTGTTCCCATCACCTGCATCATCGAAGACAACATTAACAGATTCTTGTATTGTTTTAATGCGTAGATTAAAAACCCTATAAGCTACACTATTTGTTGAGTATCCAACAAATACACCTTTGTCGCTTTTATCATCAAACTTTGTTAGATACTCTCGATCATTTAAGATAAAACAAACACACCCAAAAACACAAAAATGTTTTTGGTTAGGTTTTCTCCCTTTTAGTAGCTCATATGGTGTTTTGAATGACCCTGGTCGAATGTTGACTCGATTGTTGATGTAACAAACGGTGTTTACTGCCTCAGCCCAAAAACGTTTCGCCATTTGGCTTGAGCTCAGCATCACCCTAGCCATTTCAATCAAGGTTCTATTCTTGCGTTCGACCACACCATTTTGTTGTGGTGTCTTTGGTGCTGCAAACTCTTGGTACACTCCTTTTTCATCACAAAAGGTTGTAAATTTTGAGTTCTCAAACTCACGACCATGATCAGATCTTATGCGTGATATTCTAGCATTAAACATATTAGTAACACGAGAAAACATATTTTTAAATACCTCAAATGTTTCAGATTTTTCACGTAAAAAATAGGTCCAGGTAAACCTAGAAAAATCGTCTACCACAACAAGCACATACCTTTTACCACCAATATTTTCAACTTCCATGGGTCCTACAAGATCCATATGTAGAAGTTCAAAACATCGGTTGGTCCCAACATGTTGTTCACTGTGTTGTAAGGCAGGATGTGAGGCATGTAATTATTTTCCTCGTTGACAGTCGCCACATACGATCTGGTCTGCATCCCAAGTTTTGGTAAACCTCGCACAGCATCCATCTTGATTAACTTGCCAAGATTTCAAAAATTAGTATGACCTAATCTTTTATGCCAGAGTATGACATCATCAACTTGAGCCTTGTTGCATTTCACATGATCGGTCATGTAACAATTGTCTGAGGACCTTTGACCTGTCATGATACACACGTTCTTGTTGTTGTAAACTTCACATGCATCTTTAGTGAATTTTACAAGCATGTTACCATCACACAGTTGACTTATACTAATCAGATTTGCCATAAGTCCTTTCACATGATAGACATTTGTTAAAGCAGGCAAATCAGGAACATTAAGTATACCTTTCCCTACAATTTTACCTTTTGAGCCTCCACCGAAGGAAATATTTCCTCCATCATAAGTCTCATAATTGGAAAGGAATGTTCTGTTACCTGTCATATGACGTGAACATCCGTTGTCAAAATACCAAGAACCTGAAATGTCAGTTTTCAAGGCTGTGTACACAACATTACATGTTAGATCAGTTTTCTTAACCCATATCATTTTGGGTTGCTGCGCTAGTACACATTCGGACCTGTCATCTCTTTTCTTTTGATAACAAAAGGGTTTTATATGACCTAGTTTCAAACAATAATGACATATATATTTCCTTTTATGTTATTTACCATTTTTCTTACCTTTCTTACATTTTCCTGTTTAAGAGACGCATTGTTTTATCTGTGTTGGTGGGTCTACGAGCACAATATCTGCTTTGGTATTGGATGTTTCTCCTGACGATGTGAACCATTTACACAACACAGTTGGTACAGCATACCCGAGGCCTCTCTTGCTTGGGTTTGCGCTGTCCATGATCTCTTGAAGCGTGTAAGTACCCGTATTCCACTTGTGGATGGTTAGTTCTGCCTCTTCAAGTTTGGTTTTCACTTTGGTGAGCTCTATGTCACGTTGTGTGATCAATGCCTCCTGTTTTGCTTGAACTTCCTTGAGTCGTGTTACCTCGGCTGTTGCGGTCAGCAAATCTTTTGCTTGATGTTTCCATTTTTCCAACAGCTCATCGTACAGCCTTTTCAAGCCTTGAATTATTGAGAAGGCATTGCTATCACACTCTTCAGCACAGGCGGAATCTATTTCGTCCTCAACACTTCCTGTACCATCAACAAAGGCATTTAAACAAAACAATATAGAATAATAGTTAGAGTCATACCGTTCAGAGAAGGTGTCCGCATCTGTGTGTTGGTGCATGTCCTGCGGAGGCATTGATACATGCAGTGCAACACTCTCAAACAATTTTTCCTCAATATCTTCAAAGAACTCATGCTCATCATCATTCCATGATACCCAATAAGATTTGCCCCTCTTTCGAAGTGTGTTGGCACACTGATTTGCAAAGTGTCCAAAACCCTTACATTCATGACATTGTATGCTGTCGAGTTTGGAGGAACTGTATTTGAATACTTCGTTGTTAGAAGTGTTCCTCACAGGGGGTTTTCTTTGACTGTTGTTGGTCTTCGGAGGTTCATAGTACTCCAGACGTGGTACATCTCGCCCCTTGGGTTTGGACTTGTCACGATTAAATCCTCTCACCATGCGATTGAACTTCCTGGTGATCATGGCAACATCGTCTCCATCATGGATTTCTTCCACTTCTTCGGAGTCACTAGAGTCCATTTGGTTTAATAGCTTACTGCATGACGATGATGAACTTGAACCAGCAGTGAGAGCCATTGTTTTCTTCTTGGGGAAGGTCCCTCTCGCTTCGTGATTCATCTCATAGGTTTTGAAAGAATTCATGAGATATGTGAATTCCAGTGCATTCACCCATTGCACTGTTTCAATGGTTGTTACCTTCATATCAAATCTAGGCGGCAACGTTCGAAGTGCTTTGGAGACAAGAACCTTGTTGCTCAATGGGTCTCCTAGGTCTTGACACTCGTTAGCGAGGTCAAGAATCCTTTTCATGTAGCTAGAGATATCTTCATCTTCCTCCATCTTCATATCCTCGAATTGAGAGGCGAGGATACGTAGACGAGACTGCTTGACGCTCTTGTCACCCTCACAGTGCCTTTGGAGAATATCCCAAGCATCTTTCGCACACACACAGTTCTTGATTAGTTTGAACATGTTTGTGTCGACAGCTGAGATTATAACATTTAGTGCTCGATCATCAAGAGTGGCAGCTTCAATTTGATCATGTGACCAGGAACTTTGGTCTATTGGTACAGAATCACCGTCAGCGTCAGTTTGCTTTGGTGGTGACCACCCATTCTCCACAGAAATCCATGCTCGTCTATCAAGAGACTTGATATAAGAGCGTGTACGTTTCTTCCAGTAAGAATAATTCGAACCATCCAAGATTGGAGGTCGAAATGCTCCAGTGCTATTTGGGTCCATCTTCGCGTTAGAGCTGTGATACAGTTAGGACCACACTCAGTGTGTCGAGTGATGGCTCTGATACCACTTGAAAGTGTATCAACTACTCTAAGTCAAAATATGTGGAAGCTAAAGTAGAAGACACGAGATAATTTTTACGTAGGTTGTGTTAATGAACAACCTACACGGCAGCCTTACGGCCAAAAAGAATAATAAAAAATAAGTGTTGTACTATTACAATGTTTAGCACCACAACAACATCAACACTCTTACTAAAACACTAAACGTATGCTCTTAAGGATTAAGAAGCATACACACTCAACTACGATGTTAATCTGAAAACATGTCTATCTAGCCTCACTCTACTGAATGAATGACTCTAGTATTTATAGATAGACTACATGGGCTTGGATCCATGAATATAGCAACTGTTAGCCCATGTTTTCCATAATTCTCGCAGTCAGTTGTTACACTCCGCATATCTGCCTGGAATTGTGGAACTACTTTTAGTTTGTTGTTGACTCCTGGATTTGTGGAACAGAATTCCACTTAGCATAAGATTCTAAACCGCCTAGTAAGACTCGGTCTTCTCTCCAGTCTTTGAGTATCTTTCAAGTCTTCACGTGTCTTTCAAGAGACGCCAAGTCAGCCTTCCACGTGGTTGTGGACCTGGATGTTGAGTCACTGCCAAATCAGCCTTCCACGTGGCTGTGCACCTGGATGCTGAGGTCAACAACAACATTTCTGTGAATAAACACAAAAACACACATGTTAGGTCAACATCCCAAATAACATCAGACTTAAAATACCTAACAAAGTATATAAATTTACATGTATAACTTTATATATTAATTTCATTTGCACTTGATAAATATATTCATATATTTTATTTAAATTATAAAAAATACTAACAAATAAAGAAAAAATGAATATATATATATATATATATATCATAAATTTATTCTAGATAGAATGGAACGCGTTATAAAACAAGAAAAAATTGTGAAATAGATGACATTATTCATAAAATGGAAAAAGTACTTGAGAGTCAAAATTTAGAGCCAGCGTAACCACACAACCTAACGTTACTTGCTATCTCTAAGGTAACTGCAAAACCCATTTTACAGTTAAAATTCATTCCCAACGTAACTACAAACTCAATTGCAAAATGAGTTTTTACCATTTTATATCTTTACTCCAAACTCATATATTTGTGTTTCAAAACCCAAATATCTTTTAATGGCCCTTTCCAAATTCTGAAAAAATACTATTTAATTTTAATTATTCAATTAGTTTTATTTTTTTAGACCATCACTTTAGACAAATATTGGTCAAAATATTTTTATTAAAATTAGAGTTAAAATTTTATTTATTTAAGAATAATTAAAATTAGAATTGAATTATTAATTACAAAAGTTGGAATGAATCTAATATGGAATTTTAAAAAATATAAAGGTTTAATTTGTAAAATTACATAAAGTAATACGAGTATGAATATATATAAAATATTCTTTTGTGTTTGAGTTTGAGTTTATGAGTTGAATATGAGTTACAATCTGATGTAACCAGAGACGGAATCACATTGGGTTTTAAGGGGCCGTGATCTCCTCCAAAATTTTCAGAATTTACCTTTATGTATGTATAAAAGTTAGAATTTAGGCATTATTATTTATTGGCGCACTTGGTTCATGTCTCAACTGTAAATACAACATTTCCACAAGTTACATATTGGATTCTTGTTAATGCTCTCTCATTCTTATTTTTTTAGTTTAATTTATTTATCTTTTATTTTACCTACAAATTATTTATTTATTTTATTTGATCATTTACTTTTAAATATGGGAGTTGGAACATTTATTTATATATTGCTTTATTTATTTTTATGTATTAGTAATTTTACAATACAATATAGTTGTGCTTTAGCTTAAATAAACATGATTTATTTTTTGAATTATTATAATAAACTTGACGCAATCTAAAAATAGTTAAAGATAATTTTTTTTAAAAATTATGGATTCTAAAAGATTTATAATTTTGATATTATTTTATGTACTCGCTCTGTCCACCAATATTTTAACATATTTTCTTTTTGGTCCGTCCACTAATGTTTTTAGCAACAAAACTTTCTATTTATAGTAATTATCATACACACACAATCCAATTAGAAATGATAAATCATGTGGGACCCAAACTCCACTAGCTACTTTTTCCTACACACATCTCAATTAAATAATTATAATAAGTGAGACTCAAACTTCACTAACTCCACTTTTCTACATAAAGTCAAAACACTACATTAAAACACGTGTCAAGTCAAAGTGTTAAACACTTTTATGGCAGAGGGAGTATTTCTTAATAATCGTGTTAAAAAGATGTTATACTTATTAAAATAAATATAGTACTCCCTTTGTCCACGAAGTACTTGCGTATTTGGCTTCGGCACGGGTTTTAACGAATAATTTGAATGTGTTGTGGGTGAAATAAGGGTCTCACAATATTTATTAATTAAATATATGTATATGAGTGAAAGAAAAGTTAGTTGATGATTGATAAATATATTAAATATGTTATGAGTGGAATGAGGGTCCCACATTATTTATAATTAAATATGTATAATGTGATAGATTTAAAAGTTAATGGTGTGTCCAAGAAGATAGTATAATTATTAAAAATAGAAGTGTGCGAGTTTTTCTTGGACGATATAAAGTGGAGAAATGTGCAAGTTTTTCGTAGACGGATGAAGTATTTTAAAAAATATATATATATAATAGTATTGGGCCCCTCAACAAAATTTTTTGCTCCGTCACTGGATGTGACTATTACTGAAAAATGATGTAAAATTTGGTGGAGAGTATTGAAGATGACAAATTTATGAATACATAGAGTTGCTCAGTTAGAAGCTCAACAAATCTAATTAATAATTAGAAAATTATTATGATTTTCAAATATCTTCAACGGATTTTATTAATGAAATCATCTATTGTCAAAGATCTAATTTTCATATTACTTTATTACTTTAATAAGATTGTAATACGTAGCATGAATATAGTTCAAAATTTATAATATAGCATGTATCAGGATTATCTCCAATACTCTCCACCAAAATTTACTCTATTTTGCAGAAATAGTCACATCAAAAGTAATTCATCTTCAGCTCATAAACCCAAACGTAAACACAAAAATATATTATTCTTCATACCACTTTATGTTGAATAAATAAATAAATAACGAGAACTAAATTAATTATTCATTAAACAAAAATAAAATTAGATAAGTGATAAAAAATATCATGTCTATAGTTTGCAAATACACAAAATTAGGTATCATCTTTAATATTTATTTATATAAATAATTTGATCAACATATTTCATACTTATTTATTTATAAATAATTAAAACACACAAAATAAATATAATTTTAACTCTAATTTAATATAAATAATTTGACTAATATTTGTCCAAAACTTTTGGTGTGAAAAAAGAAAGTTAATTGAATAATTAGAAATTTAAAAGGACTTAAATGCAATATATCTAATATTTAAATTATTTGTGTTTTTGCTATAGTTCAAACGAATAAATGAGTTTAGAGGAGAGTGAAACTACTCAAAAACTCATTTTGTAATTGAGTAAGTAATTATGTTGGGGATGAATTTTGACTGCAATATGTATTACAGTTTCATTGGAGATGATCTTAATCTCCATGTCGATTTATTTGTGGTCACGTTTTCTTTTTGAATCGTCTCATTAAAAGTGACTATTTTTTTAAAAAGAAAAAGAAATCTTACTTTTAAAATCCATCACTTTTAATTTTTTGAAATACAACATTTTACTTTCTTAATTTTCGTACTCGTTTGCATACGGCTTCTTTGGCCAATTTTAGCGCCACTAGTATTAAGAAATAATGAATCGACTAGTTTGGGCTTATATTCAATTGAGCTTTCGAACTGATTAATTAATGCCTAATGGTCATGAGTTCATTAATTTTGTGGGCCCATGCAATAAATCTTTCTTTTTATCCTCTTAATTTTCCAATATTGATATGCTCTTGGGCCTATTGGTTTTTGAAAATTACTCATGAGACTTGGACTAATCATACATGAACTTACATAACTGTATAACTATAATAATTTATTCTTTGCATTTCCATTATTTTTCAATTTACTTAATAACTATATAAATTTATAAAAGAATTTCCACAACAACCTTAAGTGAAGTTTGAGTTGATACAACCTCAAATTGATTAGAATCCATTTATATACATGTCATTCAATTCATATTTCGATCACCTTAAATAATATTTTATTTGTTCCACTTTAATCAAAAAGCTCTCACATAATTGATCAAAATAGAAAAGAGGGAGTACATCATTCTCCGTCACTACAAGAAAAACATTCTATAGTGGCAGCAATTTTTGTCACTATAATATATTGTGGTAATTTTTATGTTCGTCACTAACTCACAACTATATCAACTGTTGCTAAAAACTTTAGTGACGACGCTTACAGTATCGTCATCACGTCCTTGCAAGCTAAGTGACGTGGAATGAATAAATGAGTCCAGAAGGAACATTACATGAACTATCTGAATACTCTCCTAAGAAGTAGGACTTTTCATCTCTAGAGAAATTCTCTCTATGGCAGAACGCCTTTTCACTCCCATGTGAACCGCCTTGCATATCTAGCTAATAAAATTATTACATGCCCTAATATTTGAAATTAATAAACATAATTAATAGACGGTAGAGTAATAAATAAAACATTAAATCCAACTTAAAGAGGAATTATGTAACTAAGATAGTTAATTAATGTTGTTTTCCTCGTGCATGCTTAGATGTAAATCTAAAAATTTAATTTAGTTTCATATACGTAGAGGGTAGAAGGGAAAGCCCATTCACGTGTTGTAGGAACATGCATCGCGAGCTGCAGATTTAGCGTGAGCTGCATAGTTTCTGGACGTATTTTGGTTGTTTGAAGAAGATGATGATGTGTCTTCTTTCTATTTGTTGTCTCTTCCTTTTATCATGATCGTTGGATCGTTACTTTTGATGGATGGATATAATTTCTTTTAATATTATATGTTTTAGTTAGAAAGCGCTTCAGCGACTTTCCTTTTTGTTTACAGCTGCTACAACATGTATATAGCTTTTGGTGTACTGTTTCATTCCTCTAATGGATAATGAATTTTCGTACGAATTCTTGCTCGTTACTTCATGAATTTTCTACAATGTTCACATACTGCACACACTCACACACACACACTTTAGAATTCTACATGGTATCAATTTAGGTTCTTCTTCGATCCTTGGTTATGGCTAAAACGCGCAAGAATACTTGGCACGTTCTAGTTGACGATGGGCAATCTGGGGGAGTTGATAACACCCCCAATCGTAACAGGGATGCTGGTGGTTCTACACACAAAAATGTGCACTCGCTACAGACCAATCTTCATCCATAGATGACGAGAAGGAACTTAAAGAGATCCTGGCGATTCATCATGCGGATCACCTTGGGATGCAGCTTGTTGTTGCTCCTCTCACAGAAGATAACTTCCTCAATTGGAGCCGTTCTATCAAGCGAGCTTTGGGGGCGAAGTTTAAGCTTGAATTTTTGATGGATTTTTACTCGAACCTATGGTAACTTCTCCCTATTACAAATCTTGGATCAATGCCGATTATATGGTCTCCTCTTGGATTATTAATGTTGGGAACCCAAAGTTCTAGTGTTGATGATAGCTTCTCGAAACAC
>JAPKLX010000099.1:546478-573780 GCA_026898415.1 Leonotis leonurus
TGTATTCCCCCCCCATACACCAAACCTTGCTCTTTCGGGACCAACAATTAACTATATTCTACATAACTTGTCAATGCCTTTAATCATATTAAAAATTCTCAGAAGTTATGGGACGCTCTTACTCAGCGTTTTGGTCGTAGTAACGGACCTGTTATACAAACTTGAACGAGAAGTTAGTGGGTTTCAACAAGGGAATCATTCTGTTTTGATGTATTTTAATCATTTAACTTCGAAATGAGATGAACTTGATGTGTTACTTGCTCATTTGGAATGTGTTTGTGGAGCAAGTAGCATATCTAATATACGAGAAGAGCAGCGTCGCCTTATGCAATTTCTTATGGGTTTAAATGATAATTTTGAGGCAGCGCGTAGTCAGATTATCTTCTTTGATCCTCTACCCACTGTCAACAAAGCATATGCTATGATCTTACAAGTTGAGGATCAAAAGGTCATAGTTGATAGTAGTATTGATTCATTGGGGCAGATTGTCATGCACACGGCTCAGTCCCCAATCTCTTCTGCAGGGGCAGGGCATGATCACGTAGTCAAACCAAGAACATTTAGACCTCACCGAACTAAGGAGGAGAAGGCTAAATTATTTTGCACTTATTGCAAAGCCACTGGACATGAGGAGGCTGAATGTTTTAAGTTGCATGGTATTCATGATTGGTACAAGAAAATGAAGCTTAATAGAGGCAAGTTCAAGGCTAATTTTACTGATAGCAATCTTGAGACTAACTTGGATGCTAAACCCATGAGTGGAGGTCAGGACCTTAGCAAACTTATTCAATGTGACCTTGCTAAATGCATGGGGGGACTTATGAAGCCTGATCAGACTTCTTCTCCCAAGCTTGATGTTAATCTTGTTCACCAAACTAGTGGTGCTTCTATACCTTTCGGTGGTCACTATGCGTTCACGGCTGGTTGTTCTTTAGACAAGCTCACTTGGATTTTGGATTCGGGAGCTTCCAATCATATTTGTTGCATTCCTTCTCTTATGCAGTCTGTTCATAAGCTTCATAAATCTGAAGATATTTACCTCTCTAATGGTAGCGTTAGAGTTGTTGAATACATGGTTGAAGCCTGCCTTGTTGATGGTGTTTTCCTCCAACGAGTTCTGTTTGCTCCATCCTTCACACTCATAATCTCATCTCTGTTGCTGAGCTAATTCAAGATTCAGGGATTCGTTGCACTTTTACTTCGGACACATTGTCTCTTACAAAGGGAAAAACATGACAAAATTCTGGCTATAGCCCGTATGCTTGGTAACTTATATTTGTTTAGTCCTTCCTTTGGGGATCAAGTCATGCATGGTTCCCATATCACTGCCAACATCTCCTTGCTTGAATGACATACTCGTCTTGGTCATCCTTCATTTCAAACTCTTCATCACATGGACTTCTTACATGGCCTACTTTCACCTGCAGCTGAAGCTTCTATTCGCAAATGTGAGGTATGCTTACAAGCTAAATAACCTTGTAGCCCTTTTCCTACTCTTGATAGAAGGTCTTTGGAATTATTTGACTTACTACATGTGGATCTATGGGGACCACACTTGCATGAGAACCTTCAATGCTAAATTTATGTTAACGATCGTCGAAGATCATAGTCGTATGATATGGACTTTCATGTTAAGTTCAAAGGCTCAAACTTATGCATTGATTAAGAGTTTTCTTGCTATGGTTAAGGTTCAGTTTGGGAAAACCATCAAAGTTCTTCGTTCTGACAATGGTTCTGAATTTGTTAACACTAATATGGCTCTTTTGTTATCTGAACTCGGTGTGGTTCATTAGAAGTCTCGCATTTATTCGCCCCAACAAAATGGTATTGTTGAGCGTCAACATAGGTCCCTCTTGCAAGTTGTGAGATCTCTTATGTTCCCAAGTTTATTGCCACAAAGATTTTGTTCTCTTCTCCCTGATGATGGCCACTTGGTTAATTAATAGATTGTTGAGTCATGTTTTGAATTGGTCTAGTCCATATTTTATCTTGTCTGGAAAAGATCCTGAGTTGTCTAGCCTTCCATGGTTTGGTTGTGTTGCCTATGTTGTCAATCTTGATCCGTACAGGGGCAAGTTCGATCCTAGAAGTGATAGATGTGTTTTTCTTGGCTACTCATCACACAATAAGGGTTTGTGTCCTTTATCACTTGGATAAGCAGTCTGTTTTTACTTCCAGAGATGTTTCTTTCCTATGTTCTGAATTCCCTTTTGACCATAATGCTCTTGATGGTCAAGATTCCATAAGTTCTCCTCTCACATACTTTGAATCGTTCTCTGAGTTTGACAACTCTGCTGATTCTAATGTCCATATGGAGCAGGTTATTTCTCCTACTGCCATTACTGATGTTCCTCTGCTGATGCTGATGTTACTCGTACACATGAGGACCCTATTACTGATGATGTTGCCTTGGGCAGAGGTCGACGTTCTACTAAACCTCCTTTGTGGATGTCCGACTATGTTGGACATATTTCTACTAGCTTGCCCTTACATGACACAACTGTTACTCCTCCAACATTCCCTTATTATGTGTTTTCTTCGCTTACATCTACATACACTGCTTTCCTTGTGAATGTTTCTTCTGTTAAGGAGCCACACTCATATAAAGATGCTATCAAAATTAAAGAGTGGCAGGATGCTATGGCAAGAGAGCTTTCGGTTCTCGAAGAAAACAATACTTGGATCCTTACACTCCTACCTCATAGCAAGTGTTCGATTGGGTCGAAATGGGTTTATAAAACCAAATTAAAGGCTGATGGTTTTGTTGAGAAATTCAAGGCTCGTCTCGTTGCTAAAGGATACAATTAAGAGTTTAGTATTGACTATACAGAGGTGTTCTCTCCGGTGGCAAAGATGGTTACCGTACGGTTTTTATTGGCTATTTCTACCGTCTATGCTTGGGAGGTTCATCAGATTGACGTTAATAAAGCATTTCTTCATGGTTTTCTACATGACGACATCTATATGTTGCCACCTAAGGGTTACTCCAAAGCTCGTCCAGGTGAAGTTTGCAAGCTTGTAAGGAGCCTTTATAGTCTTAAACAACCTTCAAGAGAGTGGAATGCAGAATTCTGCCGCACACTCATGCTTTATGGCTTATCTCAATCAAGCTCAGACCATTGTTTATTTACTATGGGTTCTGGAGATAGCTTCACATGCTTGTTGGTATACGTCGATGACGTGCTAATCACAGTGCCTAGTTCAAAGCTTATATCGGACTTAAATGAATATTTGCATGGGACTTTCTCCATTAAAGATTTAGGCATAGCTCGCTATTTCTTGGGCATGGAAATTGCTCGTGGGGATAGATGTATGTAATTGAATCAACGAAAATACATCCTTGATCTTGTTGAGTCTACTGGACTGTTTGGATGTCACTCAATTACTACACCATTGCCAACATGAATTCAACTTAAAAAGGATGAGAGTGAGTTGCTTGAGAAGCCTAATTCTTATAGGTGATTGATTGGAAGGTTGTTATACTTTAATTTAACGAGATTGGATGTCTCTTACGCCGTCCAGCAACTTAGTCAATATGTTGCTCAGCCTTGTACTTCTCATTGGATGACTGCATTACATGTGGTTAAGTATATATCTCAAGGGTTGCCCGTCTCTTGAATTATTTTTATCCTTTCGAATCTTCGCTCGAGGTTCGAGGTTATTGTGATGCGGATTGGGGTTCTTGCTTAGATACTCGTCGCTCTCTTACCGAATATTGTGTTTATATGGGTGGTTATCTAATTTCCTAGTGTTGCAAAAAATAGAATACGGTTTCCGTATCAATGGCTGTAGCTGAATATCGGGCTTTAAGTTCTACGGTGCGAGAGCTTATTTTGGTTAGTTACTTGTTTGCTGATTTTCTCCTCCCACTGCAGCTTCTCATATTTCTTGGAATCAAGTTTTTCATGAGAGGACAAAGCACTTGAGCATCAATTGTCATCTTGTCCGTGAACATTACAAAGCTGGCTTTGTTAACCCTGTGCATATCTCCACTCACACTCAGATTGCTGATATATTTACTAAGTCTCTTCCGGCGTCTCGCTTTTGTTTGTTTCTTTCCAAGATGGGTTTAATGGATTTACACCAAGTCCATCTTGCAGGGGGTGTAGGAACATGCATCGCGAACTGCAGATTTAGCGCGAGCTGCATTGTTTCTGGACGTATTTTGGTTGTTTGAAGAAGATGATGATGTGTCTTCTTTGTATTTGTTGTCTCTTACTTTTATCATGATCGATGGATCGTTACTTTTGATGGACGGATAAGATTTCTTTTAATATTTTATGTTTTAGTTAGAAAGTGTTTCAGCGACTTTCCTTTTTGTTTACAGCTGCTACAACACTCATGTATATAGCTTTTGGTGTACTGTTCCATTCCTCTAATGGATAATGAATTTTCATACGAATTCTTGCTCGTTACTTCATGAATTTTCTACAATGTTCACATACTGCACACACTCACACACACTTTAGGCCATCTCCAATACTCAACACCATTTTTTACACCATTTTGCAATAATAGTCACATCAAACAGTAATTCATCTCCAACCATAAACCCAAACTCAAACCCAAAAAGAATATTCTTCATATATTCTTCCTCATATCATTTTATTTAATTTTGCAAAACAAAATTTTATAGTTTTCAATATTACATATTACATCCTTTAAAATTTTCAATTAAAATTTTAATTTATAATTTAATTATTATGTAAATAAAGACAACTAAAAAAATAATTTACTAAACAAATAAAATTACATAATTCATAACATAAATTATATTAAAATATAAACTCTAACATAAATTTTAAACAATAAAAAAGATATTATCATTCTTAATCTTCGGAATTGGTATATTCCTCCCACAAATGAACAACTAACACATTTTGAAGTTCAAAATGAGCATGATTATCTCTTATCTCTTTGTATTTGGCTAAGAAATCAACAAATGTTTCTTGTTCTTCAACTGTTAGAGGAGCTCTTGGTTGTGGAGTTTCCATTGAAACTTCAACTGGAGCACTAAGATCACGTTCATCCTCGATTATCATGTTATGCAAAATTATACACGCAGTCATAATATCATGTAATACTTCTTTCCTCCAATAACGTGTTGATCGTGATACAATTGCAAATTGTTGTCGGAGAACTCCAAATGCACGCTCTACATCTTTTCTGCATGATTCTTGTTTCATTGCAAAATACCTTTTAGGCGGAGTACTAGGATCTTTGATCGTTTGGACAATGGTCTTCCATTTAGGATATATGCCATCAGCTAAGTAATAACCCATATCATATTCTTTTCCTTGAAGTACATAATGAGCTGGAGGAGCAATACCTTGAGTCAAATTTTGAAAAAGATATGAAGATTCTAATACATTAATATCGTTATTGGTGCCTGGCAAACCAAAATAAGCATGTCATATCCAAAGATCGTAATCTGCTACAGCTTCGAGAATAACTGTTGGAGATCCACTGCGACCTGAATATTGTCCGCCCCACGCGGTAGGAAAATTTTGCCATTTCCAATGCATACAATCTAAACTGCCTAGCATTCCAGGAAATCCACGTTTTTTAGCAATGTAGAGAAGTCTAGCAATATCATTAGGTGTTGGTGTTCTCAAATATTGACATGAAAATATCTCTATTATTGCTTGACAAAATCTTTTCATGCTCTCAATAGCAGTAGACTCACCAATTTTAATATACTCATCTGTGGCATCTGCAGCAGAACCATACGCCAGTATACGAAATGCTGCTGTTATCTTTTGTAGGGGCGATAATCCGAGTCTTCCTCGACAATCTGCTCTTTGTTGGAAGTATGGATCATGTTCCTTGACCGTGTCAACAATACAAATGAACAATGAGCGAGACATTCGAAATCTCCTACGAAAAATTGCCTCATTGTACATCGAATTACTAGCAAAGTAATCATTGTACATCCTACGATCAGCAGCCTCTCGATCACGGTTGATGACTATGTGACCAGGAATTGAACCACCATGTGTTGATTATTTATTTTGCTGATTAAGAAGATGTTCGATTATCATGTTGTTATTATTGACAATACGATACATTGCTTCTTGATTCTTCAAATGGTTAGCTATGATTGCTTCATCATCCGATGAAGAAGATGATGATGAAGAACCCAAATTGAAATTCATTTTGAGAGATAGTGGGATAGAGATAGTGGATAGACAAGTATGTGAAATTGTGGTGTATTTCTTGTTAACAAATTCAACTATATAAAGATAGTGGGATAGAAGATAGTGGGATAGAGATAGTGGGATAGAAGATAGTGAGATAGATATAAAGATAGTGGGATAAAGATAGTGGGATAGAGATAGTGGGATAAAGATAGTGGGATTGGATGACTATCTCTTAATGGGTAGTGTGTAGTCATTTCAGTGCATTGTGTAGTAATATCGGTAAGAGATAGTGTGTAGTCATTTTAGTGCAGTGTGTAGTCATGTCAGTAAGAGATAGTGGGTGAAATAGGTAAGAGATAGTGTGTAGTCATTTAAGTGCAGTGTGTAGTCATGTCGGTAAGAGATAGTGGGTGAAATAGGTAAGAGATAGTGTGTAGTCATTTCAGTGCAGTGTGTAGTCATGTCGGTAAGAGATAGTGGGTGAATTAGGTAAGAGATAGTGTGTAGTCATTTCAGTGCAGTGTGTAGTCATGACTAATTGAGATAGTGGGATAGAGATATAACTAGAGGTGTAGTGTGTAATAATGTCGATAAGAGATAGTGGGTGAAATAGGGATATAACTAGAGGTGTAGTGTGTAGTACTGTAGGTAAGAGATAGTGTGCAAAATAATTGAGTTATTGGGTAGTGTATAGTGTGTAGTCATGTAGTCATTGACATAGTGAAATAATAGAGGTGCAGTGTATAGTCATTTCAGTTCAGACTAATTGAGATAGTGGATAGTGGGTAGTGAAATAATAGATTTTTCAAATTATAGTGTATTATGTAGTCATTTCGGTACAGATATAGTTGAGATAATGGTGTATGATGATCTTGAGATAGTGCATATAAAAATGTGTATTGAGTATGTGTATAAATAGAGATATGATCTTGTATTTCCAATTACAAACTCACCACATCTAAAGTCACTCGCATTATTTTAAAATGTCTCAACGTTCTGTTGGCTACTCTCAAGCAGAGGATATTCTCTTATGTTCAATTTATATGGAAATTACTCAAGACCTAATAATCGGGCATCAGCAAACAGCAGGTCGATTCTGGACTCGTGTAGAAGAGAACTATGACAAGGCTAAGCGAGAAGATTGGGTTGTTCGCTCATGTAGATCCGTTCAGGCTCGAATCCAAACTATTGAGAAAGCAACGAGGAAACTTCATGGTTGCATAAGAACAATTGAAAGGAGACATCAGAGCGGTGTTTCACATGAAGATATAGTAAGTACTAATTTTTTTATTTTATTTATTATTATTATTATTGTTATTTTATCAATATATTACTAATTACTATTAACTACTTTCAGATGAATGAAGCCAAGATGCTATTTTCGCAAGATCCAAAGTACAAATCGGGCTGGAAATTTGATCATGTATGGAACAAAATTAAAGATTTTGAAAATTTTCAAAATTGTGCTAATAAGAGCTCCAAACAACCATCTCGTGTACGCCTTTCTTCTAATTCAGAAAACCCAACGCCCGATTCTCCAGATTTCTCTCCATTTTCCACAAATTTAGGTGATACTGACGATGATAACAATGCATTTGGTGGTTCTTCATCTGGATGACCATCTTGTGGGATCAAAAAAGCCAAGCTCAAAAAAAAGATAGATGACGCTACGTCATCTATGATTTGCAAACTTACTGATATCAATAAGGAATTTTTTGAAGAAATGAAGAAATCGAATGCAAATCTCAACCAACAACTCGAAGCTAAAAATAAATTTAGACTAATGAAGGAAGAAAATAGAATGTTGGCTCAAGACTTGAGCTCCATAAAAGATCCGAATTATCGTGCATTCGTTCAAGCTGAACAAACACGTATATATGAAAAACGAGTGCAAGAACAAGGCCAACCAGATCATTTTGCAAGTGGCACCTATACGCCATATTTTAGTAACTTTGGAGGATTTGGATCTGATTTACCAGACTATTAAGTAAGTTCATGATAGTTGTTATTCGTTGTTTGTTGTGTGTCTTTAATATTAATGTATTTTTATTTAAATTTTGTAACATGTTGTTATGTAATTTTCATATCATTGTTGTTATTTTAATTATGTATTATGAATTATGTGTGCTTATAAAAAAATTCCAAATTTTCTAAATTATAATAGTTATTATTTTAATTTTGTATTTTTAAGTTTATGCATATTAATAGTTTAAATTCTAATATTAATTATTCTAAAATAAATAATTAAAAGAACTAATCTTAATTTTACCAACATCTTTAATATTTATTTATTTATGAATAATTGAATGTCACAAAATAAATTAAATTTAACTTTAATTTCAATATAAATAATTTAATTAGTATTTGTTCAAATTGATGACTAAAAAAAATAAAGCTAATTGAATAAAAAGTCAAATAATAATTTCCAAAACATGAAAAGGGTATATATGCAATTATCAAAACATAAAAGTAATTTGAGTTTTTGGCTACATGTAAACGCATATTTGGTGTGGATGAAAGAGGAAATAGTGCAAAACTCATTTTGGGTTAGTGCAAAACTCATTTTGGGTTTAGGAATGGTGTTACATTGGGGATACTTATTTACCCCAAAATGGGATTTGGTGCTACATTGGAGATGGCCTTAGAATTCTACACGTGTGTGCGTGCATGCATGCATGCATGCGGAAATAATATAATTAAGTGTGTGTAATTGCAACATTATTCTCATCTCTCTATCTCGTCCTCACCACATATTTCACAAAATTCTCCAAATTAATTCCCATCGCAATTCTTGATTTGTTATGGTGAATCTCAGTCGGGCCGACGCTACTAGATTTCTTTTCACTGTATAACTTGCTATCTATCCAACCCAACTACATCTCGATCGAATCTAATATTCATCAATTCAAAATGTTATTTACTTTTCTAAAGATTTAATTTCATGATTACCCAAAGAAGAATTGGGGATTGGCGGCGACATCTATGAAGACCACACAAATGGTTGTGGAAAGGGAAGATTTGTTTCAGATGGAATATTGGCAGATTCTGCTGGTTTGATTAAGCTGAATATTGTGTCAGCAGAAAATTAAGGTCTGATGTGAAAAATCTCTCGTTGACATGCAATTTTCATATTCATATTATGAATATTGTTTTACCGTCATTAACTCATTATAATATATAGCTCACACTATTAGGTAACAATATATAGTGCTTTGGAAATTCTTCTTTCTTGGTCATACGTACATTGAAACTTGGCCTGATCACATATATTGCTAAATACGAGTACATAGTAATAACTGGCAATTTTTATAATGATTATTGATATTGCAATTATCTTGTCATGTGATTTTATGCTCTTCCTGCAAGACCCTCATTTTGGTGAAGAAGGGAACACAACTAATCAAGTATAGCAGAAAAGGGAAGCCTATATTTTGTGCATTCCGACTTTCTCCACTAAGAACTTATAATCAACTTTAAGGTCTTGCAAGTTACATTATATATAGATATCTGAGTATGAAATGTTGAAGGAGAAAACGATTATTACAGAAGACATGACAAGAAAAGCTTTTAATTTCTTCCTTGAATTGATCACTTATCTTTCACTTGTGATTCACCACTTGCTAGCTACTTAGTAACGTGGTTAGTTAACGGAATGCTTTAAATCATAAATAGTTCAGTTAATAAGAAGACTCTATAACTGCATTAGTGACTTTCCGAGAAAGCATGATTAGTTAGAAAAGAGGTTTTGTTGTTGCCAGGATGAAACATCATTAATCTGCAGGTACTCAAATGCAGAAAGACATCTAACATTATCTTCTGTTTGGCGGATTATTCAAGGACAAAGAACTGTGAGTTACTGACTTTTTGAGGATTTGGGAGTATAAATTTATACTATGTAACTTCCTCATGAATTATGATAAGTAATATATATAAATACCACCTCAAAGTAAATCAATTAATATTTGTATGCATGTATATATAGCCTGTTTTCAAAAGATTTTTGCGTCCGGAGGAGTACTTGTCATTTTCACTGATATATAATAACGGAGAAAGATCTATCAATCTGGTAAGAGTTCATTTTTAATATTTATACTATATAATAATTCAAGTGGCAATTTCAGTTGAAAGAACTCACTAGCTAGCTAGTTGTATCTCCTCCTTTACAGATCTGCAAGGACAAAGTCAAGGCTGAATCTGGCTTGGTGGTCTTAAATCTTTAATATCAACTGGCCAAGCACGTAGTAAGCGTACAAAAAGTGAAGTTAATGAGGTAATCTGATGAATTTAAGATATATAATATGTTATAATGTTGATTGAAATGAATGTGTTTGTTTCAGTTACATGGTGGTGGTGATATCTATCCAGATAATCGCACTCTCGGAGGACTAGACTGCACACCGAGTGTTCTTCAGTTCCTCAATCTCTCATGTGGTGTATGAATGTGCAAATATGCAAAGGACGAGCTGTGCAGATGGTTTCAGAATTAGTGTGTCGAGCACTCATAGTTGTTCGAGTCTGCAGAGTTGTGGCCCAGATGACATTGAGTCACTTGGTGATGTTTACCTTTGGGGAGAGATTTGGTCTGATGGAGGTGAAACAGATGTATCTGGGAAACCTGTTCCTCTAAAGATGGATGTACTGACTCCGACACCATTGGAAACAAATATAGTGCTCGACGTGCTCCAAATTGCTTGTGGTGTTGGCCATATTGCTCTTGTGACGAGGCAAGGTGAGGTTTTCACTTGGGGCGAGGAGTCCGGGGGTAGGCTTGGCCATGGAATCGACAAGGAATTTAGTCGTCCTCGACTCGTGGAATTCTTGGCTGTGACAAATATTGATTCCATTGCTTGTGGAGAGTTTCATACATGTGCGATCTCTTCAACCGGTGATCTGTACACCTGGGGTGATGGGACCTACAATGCAGGACTTCTCGGTCATGGGAACGACGTTAGCCACTGGATTCCGAAGAGAGTTTCCGGACTTCTTGAAGGCCTTCAAGTCCTGTCCATAGCATGTGGGACCTGGCACTCTGCACTGGCCACTTCTTCAGGAAAACTCTTCACATTCGGGGATGGAATGTTTGGAGCTCTCGGGCACGGTGATCGTGAGAGCGTTTCGTACCCGAGAGAGGTGAGCTCGTTGAGCGGACTTAAGGCTGTCGCTGTCTCATGTGGCGTGTGGCACACTGCTGCTATTGTAGAAGTTACGAATCAGTTGGGAGCGAGTGTTTCGTCTAGGAAGTTATTCACTTGGGGCGATGGTGACAAGTATCGATTAGGCCATGGCAACAAGGATGTTTATCTTTACCCGACCTGTGTTTCTTCCCTTATAGATTACAACATCCAGCAGTTGGCGTGTGGGCATAACATGACCATCGCTCTAACGACATCGGGACACGTCTTCAGTATGGGAAACAACACGTATGGTCAGCTCGAAAATCCTCAATCTGATGGGAAGGCTCCTTCTTTAGTACAGGACAGATTGGTGGGGGAGTTTGTCGAGCAGATATCATGTGGGGCAGATCATGTCGTGGTCCTCACTTTGAGAGGCGAGGTGTTCACATGGGGACGAGGAGCTAATGGAAGACTCGGACACGGGGACACTGATGATCGGAACGTTCCAACGTTAGTCGAGGCTCTCAAGGACAAACACGTGAGGAATATCTCGTGTGGGTCGAACTACACGACGAGTATATGCATCCACAAGTGGGTTCCCGGAGCAGATCAATCAGTGTGCACTGCTTGCAGACAGGCCTTTGGATTTACTAGAAAAAGGCGCAACTGTTACAATTGTGGGATGGTGCATTGCCATAATTGCAGTTCAAAGAAAGCACTGAAAGCAGCTCTTGCTCCTGCACCGGGGAAGCCTCACCGCGTGTGTGATTCTTGCTTCATGAAACTTAACAAGGCAGCTGAGATGGGCACTTCATCAACCGTCAACAGAAGAGCATCTACTCAGCGTTGCTCCATAGATATGAGTATTCGACTCGAGGCAAAAACATCAAGTACCCTTCTCTTTCCAAATGTGGAGCCAGTTAAGTACCTTGAGATGAGGTCCGAAGGCAGTGGGTTGAGGTTTGATAACTATTCCGTTGCCCGAGCATCCCAAGTTCCGTCTCTCGTGCAGATGAAGGATGTCTCGTTCCCGGGTTCGCTTAGTGCTCTTCAAAATGCTCTAAAGCCTCCATTGGCATCATCACCACTGCCTCAGCAAACTCAGCCTCAATATCAGCCCCACTCAAGGCCGGCTTCTCCATACTCGAGAAGACCAAGCCCTCCGTGCACCTCTGCTACTCCAGGATTCTCATGGGGTGTTATCGACTCTTTAAAGATGTCGAATGATATACTAACTCAAGAGATTTCCAAGCTGCAGAACCAAGTATGGACTCATCCTCCTCCTTAGGAAGTTGAATGATATACATAGATTGACAAATTCTTTGTTTGGGTTTCTTATCCTCAGGTTAAGAACTTGAAACAAAGAGGTGAAATTCAAGAAACAGAAATCCAGAAGTTAAAGAAATGTGAAGATGATGATACTCTATTGGCTGCAGAGAGATCTTTTAAGTGTATCAGAGCAATGCAAGCCAGCAAGACCATCACAAATCAAGTATTGTATTCGATGATTCCTCCTTGTCTGCATTGATTAATTTAAAAATGTAATTCATAATGTTTTTCCAGATGAAGGAGATCACAAACAAGTTGCCTCCAAAGATATCTGAGACTGAATTTTTTAAAAGCTTGCAAGTTGAAATCGAAGCACTTGTGGAAATAGTTCGTATGCAAGCATCCGAAGACACTTCCACTTTCCCAGCATATCAAAATCTTTCTGGTCTATCAAATTACAGGGATGATCGTCTCCATACAGACATGTCATACACTGCAGCCAGAAATTCAACAGAAATCAATGGATCAGCTGTTTCTTTTGCAAGAGCTACAAATCAATCAAGCTATGAAAACGGCCCAGGGACGACTCACGAAGCTGCTAAAATGGAGGGACAAAAGGAAGTTATCGAACAGTTTGAAAAAGGTGTGTACGTAACATTCGTACAAATTGCAAACGGGACCAAGATCTTCAAGAGGGTTCAGTTCAGGTATGTCATAGGTACTTACAACTTTAGCATTATTACTATTACATATGTATGTGTGTGTGTTGGCTGATGATCATTCATCAATGGATAAGACTAATGGTTTGATTATGTGTACAGCAAGCGAATATTCGCGGAGCAGCAAGCTGAAGAATGGTGGAAAGAAAACAAAGATAGACTGCTCAAGAAATATAGTGGGATTAAACCAACTAGGGATAAGGAAGCACTTCCATCACCATTTGCTGATCAAGATAACCCGCCACCACCGGAAACAACCTAAGCTAGACTAGGCTAGGCTAGGAATCGACCCTTTTTAGTGCATGTTGCAATATAGTGTGTGCATGGTTAGTAGTAGTACTTAGTAACTAATTACTTTCATATTATGATTATCTCAAAGAGCTCCCATAGTGTTTGATTGTAATACCTGATAAATCAACTATCAATTCATTAAACAGTTGCGAGAAAATGTAAATATGTGAATTCCAGAAGGTTAAGAATTATACCTTCCTCCTCCTGGAAAAACGGAATGGAGTTCCTCACTGCACCGATCTCGATTACGTAAATCGGAACCTACAATATGAAGCTGGAGGAACGGTCGAAGTCCTCCGGAAAAGAACTCTGACGCTCAAGTCAGTGTGTGATGGAGAAAATGTATGTGATAACGAAAGTTGAGAGAGAGTCAACAAGAATCTGTTACAAACCTTATAGAAATATATATATAGTATGAAAACCTAAGAGGACCAACTACTAATAACACACTGACCATACCGTTAGTATAGTACAAGTTAGTTACATATCCCTCCAATACTCGGACTCCACGTCATGAGGGGACCACTAAATATTATATCAAGCCTTCTATAATAAAACCTGATATAAGTTAGTATATTCAATCCTCCTGGTATAACCCAGACCTCCTGGTATAACCCAGACCTTTATCAAAGCTCAGGGTCTGGCGTGCGTTTACTAATGGATCTAGCATCTTAGTTATCACATATGAGCTATAATAACACATGTCTCCTGAGCAGAGCTCCTTCCTCGGGTTTCTACATCAGACCTTGTCAATAAATCGTACCCCTCCTATCGGATTTTTGTCTTACGTAAAAAAGGCTTCTTATTATCCTTTGATTTATTTTTTAGCATTATGATTTATGCTGATATTCGACCCTATCAGCCTCACCCCCAAAATATTCTCATATGGATTATTTCTTTACCTCTCAGAATGAGTACTAGTAAATTTGTCACTTTTCAAAAACACTTCTTCCTTCCTTTCCCTCCCCTTCTCTCCTTTTCTTTTTTAAAAAAAAGAAAAATAATTATGTAATTTTACCAGCCCTCAACAGACAAAGGACTACTATTTAATGCCATGTCATATCAATAGTCAGCTTTTCAAGAATACTCTTCCCCATATTTTTATCGATTTTGCTCCTTAACCTTCTACTCCTAGGGAGTCTAAATACCTCTTATTCTTGATTCCTTAATGTCGTCTTCTCCAAAACCTTTATCTGCCTCCTGAGCTCCCTCTTTTATAAATACTACATGAAATAAATATCTTAAAGAAGAAAAAAAACTTTTTCTTTATTATATCATTTATATTCCAGTATCTCTTCCTTTCCTATTTAGCATTTTGAAACTGCCCAAGTACAAATATCATTACGCCACCATATAGATTTTCTCAGTCAAGGCTGTTCATCTTCTCCTCCCAAAGGGATTTTACTTAACCTTACATCCATCTTGTTTACTTATCAATGGCTGGTCCCGACTTAAGGCACTTCCCTCCTATACTACTAAGAAAACCCTTCGGTCTCTAAGGAAATTATTGGGTAACACTAGGGGGTATTGCGTTTGCATCCCCGAATCGGACGAATGTCCCAACAATGTAAATTTTCCCTCGGTTATTATTTGGAGAAAACAATTTGAGGGAGGCTTGCCTCCCTATCCCTTCCTTTTTCTGTGATGTATTTAGCAAGTATGACATTCCGTTTAACCAATTGAATCCGATGTCTCTACAGAAAGATGCGTTTTTTCATATTTTCCTATCACTTTTTGGGTTTGAGGATACCGCCGACTTCTTTTTTGATATTCATCGTTTAAAAAAGAGTCATCCCTTCATCTATTTTTCCCCTAATCATCATAGCGACATTTATGGTAAGTATCATAGTCTTGATAAGGGTTGGTATAGTGAATATTATGTTGTTACGCCCCCAGAGGGTGACAATTGGGATTTTTCGATTTCCCCCTTATCAAAGAACTATCCTCCACTCGGTTTGACCAAGGAGGGTCTGGTGTTCCCAATAGTATTTCTTCTCAAATTCGAGAGGTAATTAACACCTCTCCACTTCATTCCCTCGTAATTCCTTTCACCAAAAGCTCTGTTGTCCTCTCATATCTTGATCTTCATCTTGGTCTCCAATGCGATCCTTCGATGGGTATAGCCTTTTCCCCTTCGTTTTTTTTTAATATCTCTGCGTCTTAAATTTACTCCCTGCTCATAATCATCGGTTTCTTATGTTACAGATATGAGTGAATTTGACAAGCTAAGCAGAGCAGCCCGTACCAGAGGTGCTGCTTTCATGACTGCTCGCTCAGCTAGAAAAGTAGAGGCTCTCGCTCAAGGGGCAAGTGGCTCGCACATTGCCGCCCCTGGGCCAAATCCGCAAGGTTCCAACACCTCTTCTGACCAGAGCTCAACCCCTACAGATCTCCGCACACCTCAGGTGTCTATGGCTCACAGCGGTACCCTGAGTGAACCTCGAGCACTCCAGGCTGCCCAAAACTCTACTCCGTCTGTCCTTAAAACTCCTCAATCCTTCCGGGGAAAATCTGCTACCTCAAACTTCCCCGGACACGGTATGAGCTGTTTTTCCATTAATCTCTTCATAATAGTAGCCCTTTAGTCTTTCATGATTCCCTTTCCTATGTCTGTAGAGACCGTTTACGCCAGTTTCGCTGTAGACTTGGCAGCGGTGACCATACTTCTCGATCCCCCGTTGTTGCCAACTGGGAAAATCCCTTGGAATCAGAAATCCGAAACCCTGGACATGGTCCTGTCTCCTCTGCCCCTAAAAGTCCAACAACCGATCCTTCATCCAGTGACCGTCCGAAGAAAAAATCCAAAGCTCCTCGTACCTCTGATCCCCTTGAGATTACATCCATCCTTGCTCCGCAATCCTCGCCGGGCCCCGAGGGACTTCCTCCCTCCGCTACTAACCCCTCTGATCGTCAGCACAAACGTGTATTCGATGCCGCCAGGGCACTCGATATTCCCTATCCTCTGCGAGCCTCTACTTCCCGATCGAATCAGAGACCCTTTATAGAGTTCTCTAGTTATTGTCTCGATGCTTCGGATAGCGAAGGAGCACGCCTTCTAAATTCCTTGCCTAGAGAAGAAGATTGGGTCAATCTCATCTCCGTTCCCAGCTCTGCCTTAGACCGTAGAGCCGCTCAGTACGAGTTGCAGGTATGATAACTACTTTCTTCTCTTTAGGGGGAAATATCTTTATCCATCTATCTTCTACTTGTTTGTTTTAATCCCGTGAATGTATATTCTCCATTGGATCTAGGCCAGAGCATGTCATGCCGCTCTCAGCAGTTGTGTCGTTCATTATGATGACTCTCGTCGTGCTCTTAACGCCTCTGAGAGGGAGAAAGAACTTCTCCGAGAGCAACTGCAAAGCCTTATCGAGCTTAAGAAAAATTTTCAACATCTGGAGTCCGGCTATAAGGCCTTGGAGCATAAAAATCGTGAGTTGGAGGCATGTTTAAAGAAAATCGAGGCGGAGGCCAGCAATGCCCTACAAATACTGGAGCAGGAGAGGGCCGCCCACAAGTTAGAGATAAGAAAAGTGGCCTCTGATTCTTTTGAGAAGGGTTCCGCGCATGCTGATCAGCAGGCACGCTTAAGCGGAGAGAAAATTGGGGTCGAGCTCTGCAGAGAAAATATCCTTGTGTCGCCTCTGGGTCAACATTTTCTTCAATTCATAGTTGAGAATCTTCCTGAAGCTTATCTGCGATTGGCCCACTTCCGTGACCGCCTTATCGAGCCACTGGCACACTGGGCTCTGGTTGCTATTGCAAAGACATGTGACCAACTGGGAATGCCGGAACAAATGGAACGGGTAAATATTGACCCCGTTCTTTAATTAATGCTGGCTGATCCTCCAACCTTGGAGAGAGATCATGCTTAAGTCCTAGACTTTCCTTGGTAACTAGAGACATTAAAATTAGGCGCCAGTGAATTCCTTCAAGCGAATTATGCCTCGACCGAATTCATCCCTTCCTGGGGTTGTCTTCCTTTTCCTGGGATGGATGTTGCACAAGAAAAAATGGAGAAACTTTCTCGACTTCTGACCCAGGTGAACAGAGCTCTGCCAGACGCATTACTTTATAATAATTTTTCTTTCTTTTCGTTCTGTTTTTTCATGCTTGTTTGCTTTATTTTTAAGGAGGGTGACAGCTTAAGCATCCCCTCCTCATCCTTGAGTCCTGCTGCGAAACCAAAATTAGAGGAAAGGAGTAAAGATTCGCTAAAGAGGGGAACGGAGGGGGAAATTGGCAGAGGAGGAAAAGTTCCTGAAAATGCTGAGACTGCCAAGGTTATACTTGCAACGCCGCCAGCATCAGCTGTGAATACGACAGATAATTCAGGGTTGATCAAAGTTGCAGCCTCAGCTTCGCATGGACCCCAGGGCTCCCAATAATGAACCTCTTATTTTGATTTTGCAACGACATTTTTATCTTTTTAAACCATGTTTTGAATCATTACATTTCGTTTTAAACCTGATTTTATTTTGTCACGTTTAATTTGTAATACGTAAATTACTATTTCTCACTTCAACTCCTTGCTTCTCTTTACGCGTGCTGATGTGATGTCAAATCTCTTTTTCGTAATCTTATCTTTCTCGAAATATGTAAAGCTAAAATCATCTTTTTCATCAATGCTCTGTCCCGCAGCCATTTTAACTCCCATATTATGGCAACCATAGACTTTCACCTACTAGGTAGGCCTACTTATAATGCTCGACTTTCCATGTAGTGTCAAAAACAAATATCGATTCTTCTTAATCTTCCATTTATATGCTCACACTTTTCCCCTATCCTTACTTTCTCTTTGCCAGTCTTCGCGTTCTTTTCTTTAACCATAGTAGCCCCATGTCTTCACCTTCAGAGACCCTAAAACGCATGGCCCGCGATAAACTTGCTCAATCGTTAGCCAACAAATCGCCTAGTCAACGAGAAACTGAAACCTTGAGGCAGGAAATTATTTCTCTCCGATATCAAGTCGAACAATACGAGGAGCTGTTACAAGCTTCTGAGCGCCGCGTAAAGACTCAACAAAGCATCGTGCAGAGTCTCAAAATAGCTTTGGAGAAAGAGCATGAGAAACACACTAAGGCCTTGACCACCATAGCTGCCGAATCCTTTAATCAGGGGTTAACCTCAGAAAGAATATCTCAAAGCCGGAGAGCTTTTCTTCGAGGCGAGAGAAAGGGTGGGTGCAAAACTATGTCAAGACCATATTCTAGTTTGTCCCGCTGGTCAGAGCCTTCTCCGCCGCCTGGTGGCTGATCTTCCCGAGGCATATCTTCATTCTCCCGATTTCAAAGAACGCATGGCAGAGACCCTTGCCGAATGGGTCGTTGAGGCCATTGTGGAGACGTGCGACCAACTTGGTATAGTTGATCGCTGGTCAGAAGTTGATGCATCGAAAGTACTTTCTCGGATCCTGGATCATTTCCCTGGTGCAGAGGCATACGCCACAACATCAAGCGGCCCTCACCTTTGGTTCCTAGAGACACTGAAAAAAGGAGCTGCAGAATTCATCAATTCTCCAGCTTCCTATAGCAGCAGCGAAATTCCCATGGGTCTGACCTTTCTACCTGTCCGCTCTGAGAATCCTGATGAAATTGCACGCCTTTGCCACCTCCTACGTTTTGTAATTTTTAAGGAAAATTTTATCTTTCTCTTTTATTTAAAAATTATTTACATTTTTTATCCCTTCTACTTCTATTTTTGCTCAGAAAAAGAAAGTCAAAGGCAAGAATGAGGCCTCTGGATCGGGTGTGGGTGATCGCGAGTCACAAACCTGATTTCGTTGTGTTAAATTACTGTTTAACTTTCTTATGTAAATTACTGCTTAACTTTCTTATGTATTTGTCTTCTAGAACATGTTCCCGTTTTTTTTTGTTCATATACCGATTGCATTTAATTTCGAAATATAAGGGTTTCATAGAATCGTATTTAAGCAGAACATGATTCCTACCATCATCATAAAATGTCTATCCAAACAAGTATAGGGCATCTAGAGAAATTCTTCCTGATGGGAATTATTTAAGTAGCTAAGAAAATACTCATACATAGAACTTTTTTAGAGTAGCGATGTTCCATGGTCTAGGCAGATCATTTCCTTCATAATCTATTAGGCGATAGGCCCCGCCTTTTAACACCTCCTTTATAATATATGGGCCTTCCCAATTTGGCTCCAGCTTTCCTGTTGGTTTTAATGCATCTGCTCTGCGCAGCACTAAATCCCCCTTTTCAAATCCTCGCTTCAGTACTTTTTTGTTGTAGACATTTTGAATCTGTCTTTTGTAGAGTACGGTTTTCATACGAGCCCTATTCCTTCTCTCGTCGATCAAATCTAGCTCCTCCCTTAATTTTCCTGCATTTTCAAACTCCTGGTAGTTCAATATCTGAGGGGAATCCATTATTATTTCCACGGGCATTACTGCTGTCGAGCCATAGACCAGATTGAAAGGTGCCTCCCCTGTAGAGGTCTTTGGACTGGTCCTGTATGACCACAGAACTGAATCCCATTCCTCTGTCCATTTTCCCCGTAAACCCTCCAATCTAGTTTTGATTCCCTCGAGTAGAGTTCTATTAGTCACATCCACCTGACCGTTAGCCTATGGATGTGCCACTGACACAAACCTCTGGGTTATATTCATCTTCTGGCACCAGCTCCGTATTTTAGAACCTGTGAATTGTGTTCCGTTGTCTGAGATCAGTATCCTGGGTATACCGTACCTACAACAAATATTCTTCCATAAGAAATTCTGGATAGTTTTCTCATCTATCTTAGCTACCGCTTCTGCCTCGACCCACTTAGTAAAGTAGTCAACCGCCACTATTATGAAAGCTCTACTCCCAAATGCCAGGGGGAGCTTTCCCACAATGTCAATCCCCCACTTATCGAATGGGCAAGGGGAAAACATAATTCTTAGCTCTTCTGCAGGTACGTGTATCAATCGTGCATGTTTATGACATTTCTCACATTTTCTTACTCTTGCCTTAGCATCCTTTTCCATGGCCGGCCAAAAGAAACCTGCTCTTAAGGCTTTCTGAAGTAAATCCTTATAGCCAGTATGACTCCCTGCACACCCTTCATGAATCTCTCGCAAAACATATTCCCCTTCGTGCTCTGCTAGACACACATAAGAGGGTGTGTGAAAGACCTTCTGTAAAGGTAATCCCCCTATTAAGCAGAATCGTGCCAATGCCTATTTTCCTAGCGAGTCTGGCTTATCATCTCTTTGCCCCGTCCTTAGATAATGCACTATCGGTATCCTCCAATCTGAGTCATTGGTTATGGATGCGGCTTCCAATGCCAAAGTTCTCTGTTCCGCCATTAGCAATGTTATTTCACCTTGCCACGTATGATCTACAGAACTAGCTATTCTCGCCAAACGATCTGCCCCGGTATTTTCTTCTCTAGGAATCTGAATAATCTCGAATTTATTAAAATACTTCTTCAAATCTTCTATTTGATTCCCATACCAGATCATTTTTTCCTCTTTCCTCTCATAGGCTCCCAATACTTGTTGGGTGACTAACTGGGAATCCGAATATGCGGTTACCTCCCGAGCACCTAGTTCTTTCAGAATTCTCATGGCTCTGACCAAAGCTTCATATTCTGCTTCGTTGTTGGTAATTCTGAAATTAAATTTTATTGCAAAATGAATCTGTTCTGCTTCTGGAGTGACAATGAGTATGCCTACTCCTTCCCCTTCTTTCGTGACGGATCCATCAACGTAAACCTCCCAGGTCTTCACCTCTTGGGGTCTGGTGGATTCCTGCACAAAATCTGCCAGAGCTTGTGCCTTAATTGCCACCCTATTTTCAAATTCTATATCATATTCTCCCAGCTCTACTGCCCACTTGACCATTCTCCCTGATAGATCCGGCCTTCCCAATATTTTTTTGAATGGGAGGTTGGATCTAATCCTTACCCTATGGGATAAGAAGTAAGGTCTAATTCTTCTTGCCGCTACCATGATTGCAAAAGCGGCTTTTTCAACATCTGAATACCTCAGCTCTGGCCCCTGTATCATCTTGCTTACGTAATATACCGGCTTTTGATGTCCCCCGTGTTCCTTTAACAATACCGCACTGACCGAGAAATCTCCTACTGCAAAGTACAGAAATATATCCTCACATGGTTCTGGCTTAGTTAACAGGGGTAAACTAACCAGATGTTGCTTTAATTCTTTGAAAGCTGTTTGACATTCCTCTGTCCATTCAAATTTAGCTCCTTTTCACAGAACTTTGAAGAAAGGAAAACAACACTCGGCGGATTTGGCAATGAACCTGCTTAAAGCTGCAATTCTACCATTCAACCTCTGTATCTCTTTCATATTCCTGGGTGGGGACATGTCTAACACAGCTTTGACCTTAGCTTGGTTGACTTCAATGCCCTGAGGGGTAACCATGTAGCCTAAGAATTTTTCCGATTTAACACTGAATGCACACTTGGCTAGATTTAATTTCAAACCAAATTCCCTAGCCGTAGAGAAAACCTCCTCCAGGTCTGCCGCATGATCCTCCTCTTTCATACTCTTAACCAATATGTCGTCTACATATACATACATATTCCTACCAATTTGATTCCGGAAGACTTTATCCATCATCCGTTGATAAGTCGCCCCCGCATTTTTCAGGCCAAACACTACTACAAAAATCATCATACACTACGGTTTTAAACCGTAGTATATGACATCTAAAAACCGTAGTCTAAAATACCGTAGTGTATACCAACGAGTATAGACTACGGTTTTAATACCGTAGTGTATACCAAGTATAGACTACGGTTTAAAACCGTAGTCTATGTTGAGAAAAGCGTAGTTAATACTTTTTGTACACTACAGTTTTAACATGAAAGCGTAGTGTATTAATATTATAGACTACGGTTTTTTGTGAAACCGTAGTATATTTCACATTATAAACTACAGTTTTATCCAATAACCGTAGTGTATAATACAATATAGACTACAGTTTTATTAATAACCGTAGTATATGATAAATTATATACTACGGTTTTGTGAGAAAACCGTAGTGTTTGAACTAATATAGACTACGGTTTTTTATGAGAAAACTGTAGTGTATGCTTTAATATACACTACGGTTGTCATTTTGCATGGTAGTCTATACTATGAAATTTTAAAAAATTATAATTTAATCTAAATTAAAATATTAAAAGCATATAAAATAAATATGTATTCATTACATCAAAAATAGATTGATAACATTGATTATTTTAAGTTTACAACGTAATATATTACAAAACACAACAATTTATTTACCCATTATCTTTATAACATCATCTTTCTACAAGCTAAAATAGCAAAACTATGAAACTATATATTTGTAACAGTTCCGTGCCAACTCCACCTATTTGCATTCGATCATCCCACCTGTTCTTAACCTGAAAAGAACAAACTTTTATATATAAATATTAAGACAATAAAATATACTAATGAACTATATGTTGTTATCAACATCAAGATTAAAGCATCCACAATAGATTATAGATACATACATGTATAGACAAGAATGTATACAATAAAATAGATATATGCATAAGGTATATAAGATCATTGAGTTACCAATATAATAAACGATATTAACCCTGCAACATATAAACTCCATCTTTGAAGCAAAGAATATTCTTTCTTCCTACTTATGGCAATGGCATAACTCATAATCTCTTTTCACCATTGGATGAATTGGAAAGCATGCATACAAGTTAAATAGAATTCTATGACACTAATGCAAATAAATGAAATCATAACACAAAGCGACTATAACCAAGCTTTTAGTGTGATCCATCATAGGTTGGTAGAGCAATATAAACCAAAATAGGGGAACTGTGAAATACAACAAAAGCTGCATTGTGGTACTCCACAAATAATTCTCAATAGACGATAGATAACGTATACAATGAAAGCAATAAGGATCAACTAAACTATGAATAAAACAACATAGGAAAAAGAAAAGTGATTTACAGTCGCACAACATGCACTGTGTTAAAAATATAATTAGCCATCTGCAATTCTGCATATTTCATAGTCCAATATGTCACATAGAATGGTATCACTAAAGATTACCTCAGATAAATGTGGATAGAGGCCATTAATGCATCCCTCTCCTATGGCACCAAGTGCTAACACAGCAGCTTCCCTATCTTTCCAAGCCTCATCGCCAGTAGCAGACAACTTTTCCTACAAGAAAGCCAAGCACATGTACTACAATATTGAGCTACTTATCTAAAGCAAATACATGATTGGCTAAACATCCTTTGGATAGAAAAAAGCATAAGGTAAAGTATCCATCAATATGGATACAAATTATTTTTTTTTTCTCATTCAGTATAAGATTTGTGCACCCAGGGACATTAATTTATGAAGTTCAGAGTGAGTCCACCTCTGTGTACTATTAACTACTTGATTTGGATAATCATGTGTCATTAATTCTCACAGTTTTATACAATAGAGAGCATATATATAGTCAGTCTATCAGTAAAAATTTTCAGTCAGCACAGAGAATGTCGTTTTATCGAACTAAGCATAAAAAAAGAAAATAAGAAAAAAATCAATAGATTGGAAGATATAACACCTATATATAGTATGGTAAAACAGCCATACTTGCAAACCACATGTCGACAAGGTCAACGGTTATCATAAAAGGGCACTTGCTCAAATTTAGCAAATTGAGAGCAAGAGTTATAGCTTGTGCGCTTACTATTTTATCAGCTGGATCATACTTCAGACTCATTAATAAATGGAAGTCGCTCACATAAGCATCAAATCCAGGCTACAATGAACAAATTGCAACGATAATATCAGCATGGAAACATTAAATTAGGGAATTGGATGTGAGAAAGTAAGGGGAAAAACTACCTTTACTTCAAGAAAAACAAAGATATCACCCATTCTCAATCTTGGATAGAATCTGCATACATACTCACAACCCAATTCTGTCAATTGAAAGGAAGGAAATGACTCAAATCAAACTAGAGAGCATTGCTAACAAGGGAAACCTAGAAAACCAAGATAATGAAAGCAAGAACTATGTATTATCACATAATGTAGAAATAGTTAAATTTTCATCCAAACCAAGAGCAAGTTCATACATTATTAATTTGCATGTTCTTATCATATGAAAAACCAAGATAATGAAATGTTCAATATGCAAAATCAGCATAAATAATTTACTGAACACCCTGCATAAGATGACATGGTTCGCCACTACTAAGGATAGAGAGTCAACACATACTACAGATGGCATGTGTCATTCATGATAGAGCAACATAGGACGCCTTAACCAAAATACCTTAGTGGAATGCTCTTTCTTTCTTGATGACTCGGATTCCTTATTCACTTTCTTCCCGAAGAAAAAATGAAAACCAAAAGGCCCTCCTGGTCCAAATGCTGACATACTGATAGATGCAGCTTTTGATTCTAAATGATTGAATTCCAACACTGCCCCAGCTTCCATTTTCTCAAAGTCCGGTGAAGAGTTCTCCGAGAGAGGAAGAACTCCATCTTTCCCATGAAAAAGCTTGAAGGTCAAGTTAAAATTGGGGCCATCCTCAAAAATTGGGCCTTTGGCTCCTTTAGGCTGAAAAAAATAGTGAAATTTAAATTTTGATTTGAACCGATACTGCTGACATAAATTCTACCACTAGAGAAACTAAGGTTAGCTCAGATTATTAAATGAGGGAAAGAGGAAAAAACTTACAGGAACTGATAAATTCAGAGGAGCAAAAGAGAGGTTGGTTGGTTTATTGATATTCCTCAAGAATGGGCATCTATTAAGATCCTGCTCAACTGATGAGCAATCACAAGCTTCCAAATTCAGTGCCATGCAAAGGGGATCCATATATCTCCCTGGAGCAAGTTATCTGCAAGTAGAAAAAAATTTACAGGATTTAGAACACAAAAAACATACTGCAGGGACGTATCAATTAATGATCGAGTAATATGAAAAAATTGAGTATAATCATAGAAAATAAAATTAGGTTCACCAGCACTAGCTATCAGAGACTTTAAGTTGCTAAGAGGAGCAACTATTAGGCCAGCCAATCGGTTCTTGGTCATTCCACATAGAATCAATTATATGGAAACTATGACAAATAAGATGAAAGTATAGTATAAACAAGTCAGTTTATAAACTTTGACAGATATGTAAGTTATTTTCTTAGTCAAATGTACATGGAGATGATCAAAACTTGTTGAGCGTATTTGCTCTCTAGTTATCCCTCTGTTCTCTGTTTCCTGAATTGTGCCCCTCAGTTAGTTATCAGATGTTACAATTAATTGACTTTCCATTCCTAGTTCTTTACTTTTCTGCATATATTGATAATTTGCACTTGATGTTCTTACTTCCCCACCCAAACAAAACTACAAAAGCTTATATATCAAATAAGTTAGCCGTAATCTTGCTCTAGCAGCAGACGGCCACACATGCAGCAAAATCTCAACAGCCTTATATCAGTGAGCAAATAACACGAGCTATACCAATATTAGAATCATCTACTTTTAAAAGACTCAATCCCAACGATCGAAACAAGTTCAAAGCATAATCTCGCACTCACTGTCACATTGACGCGTATACTCGATAAAATAAACAAGATAAAGCAATATATATGAGATGAGAGGCGATCCTGAACTAGGAGACAATCCCAGCGTCCAAGTACAGGAAGTCGTAAGGATCATTGCAGTAAAATGAGCAACGAAACAAATCGCAATTGAAAACAAAACTGCACTATTAATTCATCTCCAAATTCACTATACACAACCGAATTACCAAATCTAAAATTGCAGAAGAAACCGGAAAAAGAAAGAAATTCACAGATCTGAAGAAAAAATTACCTGAGGGACTTGAGGAAGAACATCCCAGCCCAAACGCGGCCTCTTTCTTGGCCGGCGATCCATCGTCAGCTCCGTCACGCGTTCCATCTCCATGTAATACGATGAAAATTCTGGAGGAAAAGGGATTTCGCAGGGAACGATCTCGCCGACGGACGATTGGATCTACTGGGAGTTGGGGAGTGAGGAAAAGGGAAGTTAGGGTTCGGCGCTGTTTCAAAATGAAATAACTTGGGGAAGAAATTGGGTTTTAGTACAAGTGTACATCTGCAAATCGCAGACTGAGATATACCCT
This sequence comes from Leonotis leonurus, assembly GCA_026898415.1. Lineage (NCBI taxonomy): Eukaryota > Viridiplantae > Streptophyta > Magnoliopsida > Lamiales > Lamiaceae > Leonotis > Leonotis leonurus. The sequence continues at coordinate 573,140 of JAPKLX010000099.1, forward strand.
TTATTTTGTTCGAAGAAGACAAGGTTTTGAAAAATAGGTGGATTGGCTGACTTGTTAACCTTAGATTTTGTAATTTTGGTAGATTTAAGTTCGATTCTCCTTGAGAACGTTTTTTATTTTATTTTTTAAACAACATATATTTTTATTTTTTAAAACAACATATATATACTGCATTTAAAATCAACTTATATATTCTTAATAATTATAGTTTAATCAATTTTTATGTTCTTAATTGAGAACGTTTTGTTTTGTTTTTTAAAAAAAAAAACCTATATATACTATGCTTTTAAAATCAACTTATATATTCTTAATAATTATAGTTTGAGAAGAATTGGGTTGAATCCTCCTAAGTATTTTTTGTTAATTTTTAAAAAATAACTTATACATTACACTTTTAAAATTGTTGTGGATATAAGTGTTTTTGTTAATTTATTAAAAATATATTATATACTAGTGTATTTATTAAAAATACACGCACATAGACTACAGTTCTTAAAACCGTAGTCTATGTATTAAAAATGCACGCACATACACTACGGTTCTTAAAACCGTAGTGTATGTATTAAAAATACACGCACATAGACTACGCTTCTTAAAACCGTAGTGTATGTATTAAAATTACACGCACATAGACTACGGTT
>JAPKLX010000099.1:573790-752474 GCA_026898415.1 Leonotis leonurus
AAAACCGTAGTGTATGTATTAAAATTACACGCACATAGACTACGGTTTTTAAAAAAACCGTAGTCTATGTATGAAAATACACGCACATAGACTACAGTTTTTTAAAAACTGTAGTCTATTATTTACATACACTACGGATTTTTTATAAAGCGTAGTCTTTAACAAAAAAAACGCACATACACTACGATAGATGAAAAAACCGTAGTGTATGCACCGTAGTGTATGATAAAATTTGTACTAGTGAAAAGGCATGTTAGTATAACCGAATGTTCCCGCGCAAACTCCAAAAGCACATTTTGGGACATCTGCGGGGTTCATCTTGATTTGGTAGTATTCCTGATATGCATCCATCATTGATAACAGTTGGCATCCTGATGTGGAATCCACTAATTGATCTATCCTGGGAAGAGGGTAATGGTCCTTGGGACATGCTTTATTTAGATCTCTGAAGTCATTACACATTCGCCATTTGCCATTATTTTTCTTGACCATAACGGCGTTGGAAAGCCAAATAGGGAATTGTACTTCCCTGATATGTCCTACTTTGAGTAGTTTCCTTACCTCTTCCCGTATAGCTTCATCTTTTTCTAGACCGAACTGCCTAAGCTTCTGCTTAACTGGTTTTATCGAAGGATCCACGTTCAAGGAATGCATTGCAACGTGTGAACTAACTCCTATAAGATCTGAAGATGTGAATGCAAAGACATCTGCATTCTTACGCAAGCAGTCTATCATTTGTTCTGGATTCTTCAAGTTTGTCCCAATTTGAGTAACATACCCCGTCCGAGGCGGATAAATTTCTATGGGAAGAAGTTCTTCCACACGAATTACTTGCTAAGGCGAATCCTCCTCTACATCCTCTTCTCTTTTCTTTCGCTTCTCCTCGCGACCTTGTGACCTCTGTCCTTCCTTATTAGGGGGAAGGGACTTTCTTTTAGCCTCTCCTTCCTTGACAGATTGCAGGTAACATCTCCTGGACGTATCTTGGCAACCCAGTACTTGGCCTACTAGACCCCCCACATGAAACTTCATCTTCATGTAATATGTGGAAACCACCGCTTGAAAACTATTCAGGGCGGGTCTGCCAATGATAGCATTGCAGGCCGATGTCGTGTCCACTATAAGAAAGTTAACAGGTCTTGCCATTCTGATTCCCTCTTCACCAAGCGATAACATCAAGGTTACTGCTGCTATGGGTAGGACCATTTCCCCAGTAAAACCATGTAGGGCCGTGGCGACTGGCTTAACGCTTACTTCAGTGTCTAATTGCTTAAAATAGTTTAAGAATATGACATTCACAGCACTCCCTGTATCTACAAATACTCTTTCCACATCATAATTCTCGATCCCTGCTGTAATTACTAAAGCGTCGTCATTAGGGCGAAGCAAAGGCCTGTGATCCCCTTCCCCAAAGTAGAGATGGCAATGGGCCGGATTTGGACCGGGTCTTATGTGGTCCATATCCAGATCCATTTTTTTCTTGTTTTGTCCAGATCCAATCCAGATCCTTTGGATCTAAAAAAATCAGACCCAAACCCAGATCCATCGGATCTACGAATCCGCGGGTCCAGATCCAGATCCATATATTTTTTTAAAACAAATATTTAAATCGAGAAAAAATATTACGTTGAAAATATTCAAACAATAAATTTTTCATCGTCCAACAAATATAAGTTCATACACCATGAAAATTACATAATCATTCAAATGAGTACATTCCAAGAATCAATAGCTGTAATCATCGAGATCAAAGTCTTCAATATTGCAACTATTTTCGACATCATCAACATCCTACAGTAATTAAGAAAACAGATTGTAAGAATTTTTTTTTTAAATAAGCATAATACTAAAGCAAATTAATAAAATTACCATGTCAATGAAATCAATTTGTTCTCCATCTTCATCGGAATCTTCGGTAACAGTGGAACAAGCATGTGGGATATTTATTGTACCTTTGCCAATAAAAAAAAAGAAAATATGTAAATTATCATTATGTTAAACAAGTAAGCATAATTAAAATAAATCGATGATGATGCATTTTGGGATATAAAAAAATAACTATTACCTTTAATATCATCAACCATCCAATTTTGCAAACACATCAATGCTTCCACGGTTTGAGAGTTAAGCCTAGAACGATGAGAACTAATTACTCTTCCACCCATACTAAAAGCACTCTCTGAAGCCACCGAAGAAACCGGGATAGCTAGAATATCCTTGGCTATTCTCTGCAAAGTAGGATATGTTTGATCCATTTTCCACCAATTAAGAATGTCAAAATTATCATTCTCAGGTATAGTATCTTCATCCAAGTAGAGTTCAACCTCACCCCTCACATTCACCTTTCGCTTCTTTGTTTTCTTAGATATAGCATACTCATCCTCTTCACTGTCACAATTATCAACCATCTTTTTTCCGGTTGATAAGAAATCTTGATTCTTGTTCACATCATTTCTCCTTTGATATTCAAGAACAAGATTATCAAGATTTTTCCTAACTTTTCTCACTTCTCTTTCAGAATCATCTCCATACAACTTATCAAAATAGAATATCACACAATCTATTTTGTTTCTTGGATCTAAAATTGAAGCAACAGCTAGGATTCCACTAATATGATCCCAATATTTGTCAAACTTCTCAATCATACTCTTAGCCATAATTCGAATGGTCTCAACATCACTTTGCACCCATCTCCTTAAAGCAAGTTTAATCTGACAGACCTTTCGGAAAAATAAATTAGAAGTAGAATGATTTCTTCCAGAAAATACTTTAGTGGCCTTGTAAAAAGTCTCCAACTTCTCACAAACAAGACCTGCCAACATCCAATCGTGTTCACTAGGAATAACAAATTTCAACTTCTTATTTAAACGCTTCAATTTACTAAAAACATCCTTGAAAGGCAAAGCAGTTTGAAGCATTAAGAAAGTTGAATTCCACCTAGTCTTACAATCAAGAACCAACCTTCTAGGCTTAGATACATTCACCATTCGACAAGCATCATCGAATTTTTCCACCCTTTTAGGAGTAGACATCCAAAACACAATGCAATCTCTAACCTTTTCAATAGCAGGAGCAATCACAGCTAAACCATCATTCACAACCAAGTTTAGAATATGAGCACTACACCTCAAATGCAAAAAATCTCCACGTAGCATAAGAAAATGGAATTCCAAATTTTCCTTTAAAATACTTATCATTGCATCATTAGTGGAGGCATTATCAAGTACCACAGATGAAATCTTATTTTCCAATGAATAATGAGATAAGCAATCCATCAATACCTTTGCAAGAATTGGGGCAGTGTGTGGAGAAGGTACATAACAAAACCTAAACAAACAATAAATTTATAGTTATTAACATATAAACAAATTATATAAAAACATGTACATATAAAAATAAGTATTACATAAGGTTTATTACCTTAAAGTACGGTTATGTAGAATCCATTCTTGATCAATAAAATGAGATGTGACTGCCATATAACCTTTTCTTTGATTAGAAGCCGTCCACATATCAGTAGTTATTGCAACTCTACTATCGTTGTGTGCAAACAATTCTTTCAACGAACTTCTCTCGTCCTTGTACGTCTTCACAATGTCACTCTTCAGTGTATTCCGAGAAATCATTTTAAATGATGAATTAAGACCCTTGACAAACCTCTTGAAACCGATGTGGTCCACAATGGATAAAGGATACTCGTGTATCACTACCATACTAACCAAGTCCTTTCTCGAAATATCTTGATCAAACTTTGGAATTTTTTCTTTTTCTTTCAACTCCAAGACCGTAGTCCCATCAGCTTCGGTCTTAATGTTCAATTGTGTTTGACCAACTCCGAGTTTCAAGTGTTTTCCAGGACACACTTTTCTTGCATGTTTAAGAAGATGTGAAGTTCCTGAACTAACTTTATAAGATAAGACAGCTTTGCAATATTTGCATTTTGCCTTGGTAACCCCATTGTCTTCAATCTTATTAAAATGATCCCAAGCTTCAGACGTGACTTTCTTATTTTGTTTCACATTAGCAATACTCGGACTTTCTTGATCTTTAAAAGCTTGTGTGGATTTTTCATCTCTGATTTCAATATCAACGAAGCCATCTTCTTCCGAAGTGTTTGATTTTTGAGAATTCTTTGCATCACTACTAGCACTTATAAGTTGTTCTGCCATTCCTATAAATAAAACAAAATAAGAGTTTTTGCATAAAAAAAATAGAACAACCATAGAAGAGCAGCAGTTTAAAGGGAAGACGACTTGTAATAACAAAATTGAGATAGAATTAATAGGGCCCCATACTCCTTATAATCTGAAGCCAAGTACATTACAGTAAAACTAGAACATCAGCTATCTTTCACGTGGGCTCATATTATGTCCACTAATTCTATTATAAATGATTTTAAATGAGCAAGTCTTATCTTAAACATAGGCAAGTGTTTTCATTTCTCATGAGCGCCGGCGTGGAGGGGATTATGATGGATGTGTGGTGGGTGTTGGTGGAGGGAGAGAAATACGGTGAGTATAACTGAAGCCCTAATGCAAATAATGCAAATGAAGAGCAGTAGAGCACCAATAAAATGGGCTTCTAATTGGGCTTTAGAGAAGCCTATAAAATTGGTCTTATAATTGGATTTCTAATATTAGCCATAGTATTGGGCTTTTAATATATATATATATATATTGAAAATAAATATTATATAATATATAATTACTAAAATTAATATACTTAATTACGGATCTCGGGCCGGATCTGGATCTAAAAAAAAAAAATCCAGATCCAGATCCAATATTTGAGAGATAAGTCCAGATCCGACCCGAATCCAACGGGTCCAAAATTTCTTCAACCCAAATCCATAAAAATGGATCTGGACTACCGGATCTGGACCGGGTCCTAGACCCATTGCCATCCCTACCCCAAAGGATACTTCTGGGGACATATGATATTCCTTTACATTCATGACTTCCTTCTCTCCAAGAAATTTCCCGCCTCTGACATAATATTTGCGTGCTCTATTGGAGTCTCCCGATGTAGGACCTCCATAGATCATATTAATCGTTCATTTCCTTTGCACGTTCTGATCCATCAGGGCTGAAGGCTGCTCAGGCGCCTTTTCCTTGTTATCTTCTCTCTGTCTCTTAGAAACACGATCTGACTCTTTGCGAACATACTCCAACAGATGATCCTCCTTAATTAGCTTTTCTATGGCTGCACGTAGGTTCCGATATTCATTGGTTGTATGTCCATAGTCATTATGAAATTTGTAAAACTTGTCTGATTCTTGATGCCTTGGGGGATCTTTTGATCGTGGGGGGACAAATACCCCCGGTTTCTTGATCACAATTTCTAAGAGATCTGCTGGCTCCCTTGTCAGAGGTGTATAAATCTTTTCAGTTCTGCTCGCTCTTTCCAGTGGCTTGCGTGATTCAAAATTGAAAACCCTCATTTCGTCTGGTCTTCTTCTCTCGTCAGGAGCTCTACCTTTCTCTTCTATCTTTTTATCTTTTTTGGAATACATTTGTTCAGTTTTTTGGAAAACTCGAGCATCCTCCAAATGTATGTATTTTTTTGTTCGAGCCAGTAAATCCTCGAAATCCCTCGGTGGTTTCTTCACCAAAGAATCAAAAAATGATCCACTGCGCATTCCTTCTAGGAACGCATGTACCTTTTTATCAAATTGAACAAGGTCAGATTTCGTAACCATTTAAGCATAAATATTTTAAATTTCTGTATCCTGCATTTATCTAGCAATTATTGGTTTCTTACTTATGGCGTATATGTATACCTTTATGGAGGCATGGATTTCGGGTGTTTCCAACACCGCCAAATTGAAACGCGCGAGATACTCTCTAAGAAATTCGTTCGGCTGTTGTTTGATTGTAGTCAAGTGCAATGATTCTCTTGTGGTTCTTTTGGCACTTGCAAACTGATGAACAAATAGCCTCCTTAGGTCCTCAAAGTAAAATATAGAATTAGGTGGCAATTGCTTGAACCATTGTTGGGCAGGGCCGACCAGTGTAGTTAGAAATACCCTACATTTCACGCCCTCCGTATATTGATGTAGCAGTGCTATGTTATCGAATCTCATCAAATGTTCCTCCAGATCAGAACTTCCTTTATACTCCAAATTGACGGGTCTGAAATTATTGGGTAGAGGATCGAGCTGAATTTCTTTGGAGAAAGGGCTGTCATATTTAACCAACAGATGATATTTTTGGTTTTTTCCTGCCGGCAGAGGTGCTTTTCCTGACACTGATTGTTCAAAATGTGAGTTTTGCTCTGATCCTTCAGCCGTTGTCCGCGTCTTTTCCTTTAGTTCTTTTATTTCCTTCATCATTGCCTCTATTAAGGCTTCCTGTTGGGCCAGCTTCTGTCGTTGTTCCGCCATGGTGCAATGGGTCTCTGTGCTGGCGATTGAATCGCTAGAAATTTTATAGGTTGGACCAGAGCTTTCATCTTTTGTCACAGCTCTGTTCCTTTGTAATTCTGGTTCCTCCTGTAACCTCTGTCGCTCTCTGGTCTTCAGACGTTCGAGTTGACTGCTTGGGGTATCCGGTATCACTCCTGCTTTAACCAAACTCTGATTCACCAGGGTGGCAATCCGCAGGGCCCAGGCCTCGGGTATGTCTTCCCTAGCTTCATATTCCTCAGGCAAGGATGGGGGTATGTTTTCCCCTTCCATTTTATCCATAATTTTTCCGCCCTCCTCTGGTCTTCATTTTTTCCTTCCTTCCTGAAAAGCATTTTAACAAGGAGTTTCAAGTATTTTTGATAAAATCCTCGCCTCATCGATAATAAGAATGAGGATGTGCTATAGCATAATCATTCAATTATTATTATATATGCACGCTATTTTAACGTCACAAACGCTATTTTTCTCTCGTGCATGTCATGTGTTACACCTCTGATATTATTATCCTTAGCTTCGTCGCCTTTAATTTTATGACTTCAACATCGGCGATTTCACCCTCTGGCTTCGTCGCCTTTAATTTTTATGACTTCAACGTCGGCGATTTCACCCTCTGGCTTCGTCGCCTTTAAGTTTTATGACTTCAACGTCGGCGATTTCACCATCTGGCTTCGTCGCCTTTAATTTTTATGACTTCAATGTCGGGGATTTCACCATCTGGCTTCGTCGCCTTTAATTTTTATGACTTCAACGTCGGCGATTTCACCCTCTGGCTTCGTCACCTTGGATTTTACGACTTCGACGTCGGCCATCTCGCTTTAGGCTTCACCGCCTTAAATTTTATGACTTTGATGTCGGCTATTTCGCTTCAGGCTTCATCGCCTTAAATTTTTCGGAGTAAAATCATAGAAATTGAGACATCGGAAGAAAAGAAATCGCATCCTTCTTCCGGAGCTCCGTTTTGTTTCCTCCTCCCGCCTAAGCAGGAGGCAAGAAACAAGATATCGGAGACTAATTCCCACAAACGGCGCCAGTTGATAAATCAACTATCAATTCATTAAACAGTTGCGAGAAAACGTAAATATGTGAATTCCAAAAGGTTAAGAATAATACCTTCCTCCTCCTGGAAAAACGGAATGGAGTTCCTCACTGCACCGATCTCGATTACGTAAATCGGAACCTACAATATGAAGCCGGAGGAACGGTCAAAGTCCTCCGGAAAAGAACTCCGACGCTCAAGTCAGTGTGTGATGGAGAAAATGTATGTGATAACGAAAGTTGAGAGAGAGTCAACAAGAATCTGTTACAAACCGTATAGAAATATATATATATATAGTATGAAAACCTGAGAGGACCAACTAGTAATAACACACTGACCATACCGTTAGTATAGTACAAGTTAGTTACATATCCCTCCAATACTCGGACTCCACGTCATGAGGGGACCACTAAATATTATATCAAGCCTTCTATAATAAAACCTGATATAAGTTAGTATATTCAATCCTCCTGGTATAACCCAGACCTTTATCAAAGCTCAGGGTCTGGCGTGCGTTTACTAATGGATCTAGCATCTTAGTTATCACATATGAGCTATAATAACAGATGTCTCCTGAGCAAAGCTCCTTCCTCGGGTTTCTACATCAGACCTTGTCAATAAATCGTACCCCTCCTATCGGGTTTTTGTCTTACGTAAAAAAGGCTTCTTATTATCCTTTAATTTATTTTTTAGCATTATGATTTATGCTGATATTCGACCCTATCAATACCATTGAAAAAAATGATAATGCTTGCTTTCTTTTGTAATCTTTCATCAATCAACGGTGTCCTCTTCTTATCAATCTTTCAAACTTTAGTATTATCTCCGTCCACGAAAAGTGTATTGTAAGGTACTCGATACATATTTAAAAGTCCACAAAATAAAATATACGAAAAGATTTAAAATAATTATTACTTTATATAATAATTTTAGTGTACAATCCAAATAATTCATTATCACATAATGTCATTATGATATAGACATAATACAAAAAATATTAATGGTAATATTGAAAGTAAACGAAGACAAGTCCCTTTACGCGTAACTACTAACTAACTACCGCTAGGCGTTAGCTTCGAGAAGGTAATGAATGAAAGCATTCAATTCCGCGTTTAAACGTAAGCTTTCAAGAAACTGGAAGAAAAGGAATAAAGAACAATTAATTTAGTAGACCAGTTTCTGTTTGGCCATCTAACTTCTATTTTCTTCTCTCTTAAGCAACCACTTCAAATTTCCTTGTGTTTCATTTTCATCCTATCACTCTGATTTCATTATACTGTTTATCACAAACACTTGCAGCTCTCTGTTTTCAGAAATTGGGTTGGGTTTATTTAGAGAATTTTAGTTTATCTCTAACCTAATTATACATGGGGCAGCATCAATCAAAAGATGAACAGTTGTATCAGCAAGCGAATTCTGGAAATATTCAAGGCATCAAAGCTCTCCGAAGCGATGGTGCCAGCCTTGAGGTAACTTTCACTCATTTTCCTCTTTGTAGTGTTATCTCAGCTTCTTACTGTGTGCTCTGCGCTCAATTCTTTTTAAGTGCTTATAATATATATTCGAATTGTTTTGTGTCTCAATTGGTTTTGATGGATATTTGCAAGAAATTAATGTTTTCTAGTAAAAGTTCCAATTTTTGGTAATGCGCATCTGTTCCTATCAGATAGTTATTTTGTTTTATTTTATGAATTTTGTTTTTGCTAGAATAAATTATGTTCTTGATTGAGTGGATTGTAGATATCATATTGTTAATATTTATTCTAGTGCTGAATTTATTTTGCTGCATTTGTTCATCTACGAACAAGAATTCCTCTATGAAATGAGCACTAGATCGTTAACATAATATTGTAGAGAAGCATGTACAATTTCTTTTCATCACCCACCGAAAGGTGAGGGCTGCATGAATTACAGCTCATATGCACTTGGAATTGTTTTTCTGTAACTTCAACGGTAATTGTGGTGGCAGTGGGTTGATAGAGAAGGGAAGACTCCACTTATTGCAGCGTGTATGGATCAAGAGCGTTACAATGTAGCGAAAACCTTGATTGAATTGGGTGCTGATATAAATGCCTACCGACCAGGTATATCCGTGCACCTAAAAGTATTTATGGCTTAACTATCGTTTTTGAAGCATGTCTAAATATTCTCTCTGTGTGTTTTCTCATGCTTCTTTTAAATTTGCTTGCACATAAATGGCACGGTAAAGAAAGAAACCATTTTTACCCAGTAAACAGGAGATTACTGGTTTTGTGAGAGAAAGATATATTTTGACTCCGACTCTCCCATTACGGTGGAATGTAACTCTATGCATTGACTCGAAGGAGATGAGTGGCTCATGTGGTTTTCAAGTGAATAATTGGGTATTAGTTTGTGGTAATAGTGTGTGTGCATAAAAATAAAAGATTCATGATCATGTGCAAACTTTGTATCTCACCAAATAGCATGTAGCTTTTTTTGTATCTTGAAAATGTCAGGTTAGTGGAGACTTCTTGATATTGTGTTCATTTCTCATACCTATTTCCCCCCTCAGATATCCAGTCATCACTGCTCTTCTCTCTAATCTGATTATATGCATGTCATGAATGTGTTCATTGCTTCTTATGTTAGCTTCACTTTCCTAAATATATGTGTGTGTGTATATGTATGTGCCTGTATATTTCCTTGTGCCTGGCTGTATTGCTCTTCCTAAGTTGCTTTTCCCCCTCTCAAGGTTTGCATAATGGAACACCTCTACATCATGCTGCAAAAAGAAACCTTGAGCATACTGTGAAGTTGCTTCTTTCACATGGAGGTGTGTGCACTACAAATGATTTCAGTTGCTAAGAATAAACTGTTCTCGTTTTTTCTGCTTCCTTTTCTTCATTCAATTGACAGACAAAATTGGCATTTCAGCAAATGCACTAAAAATGAATGATTATGGTCAAACACCTCTTGATATTGCCAGAACCAAGGGGCATACTAATGTAGTCCGAGCAATTGAGGTACGTTTACCCACTTACAGCTTACTACCATTTCCATTTCCACTTCCACAGGTTGATCGCTCAAATATACTCTGTTTTACCTTTCTCTACCAAGCATACAAATAATCCTCTAACCTTTTCTGTAATGCTCAGGAGAACGTTTCCTTATTCTCTGGTTGGCTGCGGGAACTTCATGGACCAGGCTTTCTGGAACTCCTTGCTCCTCAGTTGCTTTCAAGAAAAGTGTAGGTTCATTAATTATAATATAGTCATATTACAATTATGCCTCAGTTGCTTTGAAGAAAACTGTAGGTTCGTTAATTCTCATACAATTACAATGATCTTTATTGGAGGGTCACATTGTTGATTGCTTCTTCATTATTCATTAAAAAAGAAAATCTAAGTCATGCAGGCTTGATTGCTGCATCATGATTCATTTTGCCGAATTACTTTTTTGTTTTCTCATTTTTTTTCGTTGATATATATACAGATGGGTGGTTATTTTGCCGATTGGTTCTCGCAAACTGCAGAAACCTTTCAAGTTGGAGCTCGCAATTTACTCTAGTGCACAGGTTCAACACTTTTTTAAGATCGTGTCAATGATAGAATTGTAACTAATTACCATCTATGAATCTTATTCTTATGCCCTGTACCCATTTGATCAGGATGCACAGCCGCGTACAATTGTTCCACTCTGGAAGGCCAACTTAGGGGAACCTAATTTTAACCAGCTTGATCCTGTGGCTATTATATCTAATATTTCAAGAAGTAAGCTTGTGACTTCTTTAAATGTGTTACTATGAATTGAGCTATACTAGATTTGTTCAGCTTCTATCTTTGTACATAGTTCCGAGACGCTGGAGAAGAAAGCGAGGAATTCAATCCTGCCAAGAGCCTCGATCTAGTAAGTACATTGAATTCTTATAGACCTATAGTAACTGTAAGTCTGTAACTGTAGCTGTAACTGAAGTCTGCTAAGAGTGGAGGTAGTTAATAATGATCTACTCTGCATCATTTCGTTGTCCGATGGAACTCAGTCTTGCTTTCTCACACTGCAGGCTCTCGAATCAAACTTGCACCTCTTCACGCAAATGAAAAGCAGCAATTGCAGCGGTTTTGCAATGCATGCAAAGGAATTCCTCAGGTAGAAAATTTTTATTTTTGAGAAAGCAGAGATATTTTTGCTATTTTTATTTATTTTCTTAGTAATTCAAATTTTATTGTTTTTGAAGAAACAGGTGATACGTCCATTTTTCCCTTTCAAGAACCAAGCCCCTTCCGCGCCAACTGTTGCACCACCAGTGGCAGTTTCCGAAGACGAAGAATTAGCTAGGGCAATTGATGCATCCCTTCATTCCGCCTCGCACCAAACGAGTTGTCCTATTTCTAGTGAGGCCTCTACTAGCCACACAGCATATATAAGCAAATGTGAAGTTTATGAAGAGGAGGATCCTTATTGCAATCCTTCAACTCCGGGGAGGTGTTCTTTTCCTCCCGTCTCTGTTCCAGAAGCTAAAAAAGATGATACAAACACGGCCCCCCCTGCTGTGGCAGGTGCAGTCAATAGCAGAGACGAAAACGGAGAAGAAGATGCTTCATCTTCTTCCTGCACAATATGCCTGGATGCTCCGGTGGAGGGAGCTTGCGTTCCATGCGGGCACATGGCAGGGTGCATGTCGTGTTTGAACGAGATTAAGGCGAAGGAGTGGGGATGCCCCGTATGCCGCACCAAGATTGAGCAGGTGATACGGATTTACGCTGTCTAGTACTAATGAAGCAGCCTGTGTTTTGGCGAGTTGAAAATCACTGTGAAAGTTGTGGCCATAAACTATGAATAATCCAACGCACTTGGTTGTGTACATAGGCGTTGTATGCGTTAGTTGCAGAAAAACTGTAGTATTTTTTATTGTAATCATGTGATGTAAGGAGGTTCATTCTAGTTCTAGAGAAAATGATAGTTCGTCCAATGCACGTTTCCTCCACTAGTTTCTAAAGAATAATTTGCTTCCAAGATAACACTATAGTATATTCTATCTTATTTTAATAAAATAAAGTGCATTATGTTATTTGTAAGATTAGAACGGAAAGAAGATTTTCCTCATCAATTTCGGGGTGAGTCATATTGAAAGGAAAAAATCCACCCAACTCCACATCACACCCACTACAAGTTTATGAATTACATTATTTTTATAAAATTCATAATTTTCATTTTTTTTTTGTTTTTCTTAAAAAGAATAAAGTTTTAACCATTATTAACATTATAAAATAATATAATATAATATTTTCATTTTCATTTTCATTTTAAATTAAATAATATTAATAAATTAATTTATCTTTAAAAAAAATTTACATAAAAAGTTGATGATGTAGTTTAATCTCAAGTCTTACTTCAATGCATGTGTTGTAGGGTGGTGGACTCCACCAGGTATATTTCGTTTTAAGGGGTAGAATCTACAATATAAGACAACACATATGCTTCGCTAATCACTCTCATTGACATACGAATTTTATATATGTTGTTAGCAAATGAACTATGAATAAAATTAAAATAAATATATATGTATGGAGAATGTGTTACTTACAATACTAATAGAGTGGTTAGTGTCAAATCCTACTCTATTGAATTTAAGTTATTTCGTTCAAAAAACATGTATATATCCCGATCTCCGATCTCAGAAAATAATGTATTTATTAAATACGAAATCGGCATTAGGTACTTTACTTATTAGGATAAGACAGCCAAATAAATTTATTAATAAAATATGGTATATTGTCAAAAGGACAAAGGAATAAATAGAAAGTAGGCACGATTTCTTCTCTTCAAAACACGTCCCATTTTTAATTGGTGCTCAACATTTGAAGTTACAATAATTAAACAATTTACTCCTATTTCCTTTTTCTTTTCCATTTTACGTTAATAAAAAATACTGCACTTAGTAATTAGAAATTTAGAATGTTTGAAACAAGCAAACTTTTTTCAAGAAACAGAGAAAGAAAAAGAAACAAGCAAGCAAGCTAGGAAATTCAAAAAATAAATAAACAAAAGAAAAGAAAAAAGAAACAGAAAATATTAATTTGTCTATATAATAATAGTTGAGGGCCCCACAAAGCAAATTATTTAAGGCAATTAAGCAAAGGGTAAAGGAAAAGGAAAAAAACAAAGGGAAAAGGTAAAAGTAAGAGTACATCTCTCGCTCTTCGACTTTCAATGGCGAATGATGTCACCACCACACCTTAAACTTCCCATCACACTCTTATGCTTCTTCTTCAATCTGCTACAAAGCTAGGGTTTCAACTTCATTTGTCTGTTGCTGTTATTTCCCTTGCCAGCTTTTCAAGCGAAACATTCACTTGTCTCTTTTCATGCGGTTGGCGACGAACTTGCGCGGTGTTCGATTCCTGATTGAATTATCTGGTACGAGCCTGTGATTTTGTTGCTTAGACTCATGATTTCAAGGAATAATCCTGCTTCTGGATCGGTTTAAATATGATGATGCTGATTGAACTCACCTGAATGGCTGAATCATTGTGTTATTTAAATTTGGATTACTGTTGTCTGTGATATTGATATACAAGTATGTAGACTTTCAAAATTTGTCATTTGATTATTTCAGCTTTTATTTGATACGCAATAAAATATTTACTTTATCCTTCTTTTATTTCATAATTCAAACTAGTGAAATTAGTCCTTTCACAACTCTCTGGACTTATTATTGTTATTTTGTAACTTCTGATTGTAGAATTTTGTTGTTCTTATGTTCATTTAGCTCATTTAGTAGCTGGGTATTACTCTACCATCGGAGATATTGCTCGCGGGTTAAAAAGGGAAGCTTGCTAGGAATACGGTCTAGTTTAATGAGTAGTTATAATGAACTGCTGAAACTTGAAGCATTTCATACATTATTTTTGTTACTGACCGTAAAAATGGGTTTTTTTTTTATATATTAGAGAAAAAACTTGGTCTTTTTTGATTGATTATGTTTTATTTGTTTCCGTATGCAGAGCCAATAGTTATGGTTGCTGTATATGCTTTAAGGATTTGATTCTGTAACTGAAGCTTTGGGTGCTTGTTGTCGAAGAGATAGAACCATTTAATGCATTAGATTCCTAACTGGTATACATTTTTGACTAAGAAAGGGTTGAGGTAGATGGAAACTGCTAAGCGTTGGTTTGGTAAATTCCGAGCAAAAGAGAAACATAAGACTTCAAACAAGAAGAAGGAACCCACACCATATGGGAAAGAAGGTTCAAAAACACCATTGAATGATGAAGCTCCTTCAAATGCTACTCAGCAGAAAGTAGCTGCTGCAAAGCTATATATAGAAAATCACTACAAGGAGCAGATGAGGAGTCTGGAGGAACGGCGGGAGCGGTATGATTTTTTTCTCTCATTAAAACCTGCCTTTATCTCGTGTATCTTGTATTTTTCTGTTCCCATCTTTTCTGATTTCTGGAATTGATTGTATTTGAGCGTGATTCCTTTTTCGCAATCAATCTTCCTCTTTGTGGTGCATTCCCAGAGTCATGGGAAATGGTTGCATGTTTTTTATTATATAGTGCTTGGAGCATGGCAGAACCGAAAAATTACGCTTTATCTGCAAAGTATTTTATTTGATTCAGGATTCTATCTATATCAGATTTTTTTGAGGACTTTATGTTTCAGATTGACATTAAAGCAAAAGATTCTTATACTAATTTCCAAAATCACATTTAATATCATAAGAAAAATAAATCATTTTAGCATTCATGTATGTAAATGTGTCAGCGTATCTTGTATGTACATACTACCTCCTCTGTCCCACTAAATGTGACCAAATTTCCTTATCGGGCTCTAGCGTTCAAAGTGGTCACTTACCCAAAGAGAAGAATTTTGCCTTTTAAACAAAATGCGTCATTTTCTAAAGCACAAAAGTTTGCTTTTTTATTCTGAATAACCAATCCTTGTGGCTACTTTTAGTGGGACGATGGGAGTATAATTTATTATATCTATTATAAATTTATAATGATATTAATATACACACCCAGTCATTATATTGCTGTATAAATTGTTATATAAAGTAGTGGTTTGACACCGTGACAATATATGTCGGACATTGGCACACATCTTAAGGCTGGAATTATCTTATTCATAATAAAAGAAAAATATAAATCATAATAACCATATTATCTTTTATACCAAATTTTCACATCTCTTTCTTACTCCTGAACAACAACACCAAAAGAATTAGATTTCACAACTTTGGCACACGTGTAGTGTACAAAATTTCAGCCAATCATAAGGCAAGTTTGTAAGTTCGTATGCTCTATCTTTCCCTGGTACACATTTATAGTTCTGTCAGATAAGTTTTTTACATTGGATAATTTATAACGATAATTGCTTAAACTGATACTGTTTTCGAATTCGAGGAAAATTCAATATGTATTCATTGCAGCTAAAAGATTGCCGAGTTTTTTCCCTACTCTTGTTCCACTGAACGGCACATGTGCTTTACCACTTCCAGTACCCGGTCTGTTTGAGCAATTACCTTTTACATTATCTGGTTTCCTTCTTGGGCAAATACAACCAAAGCTCTCTATCCAAAGATTCTTGATAGTCAATTTCCTAATTATTATAAATTTAAATTTGTTGTAACAGTGTTCTTTAATACAAACAAATTTCTAAAGAAGATATATTATTAGTGGACGAACTCTCATTTATGGAGAGTGGGACTCTATATGACGTATCAGAAAGGGCAAAATTCATAAAAGCACATGTGTTTGTCACCCTCACATTTCACCTCTCAACACTTGAACTACTATGTTAATTATAATTGGCATATCCTGTAATTTATTAGTCATGTTCTAGTGATTTTTATTACGGAAAAACCCAAGCGAGGGACTTTCACGGGTAGACCATTTGGTCATCGGTGCTTTACCAATTTCTTTACAAGGTGATGTGACTGGTTCTTCTCGTTAGACTCAGTCGACTACTACAGAATAACAAGCCTCAAGAATATATCTCTCTCTACTACTGTGTAGCAAGCCTCAGTCGACTACTGTGTGTTAGTGATATCACTCTTTGACAAATCAGATTAGGTTACCATAAACTTGTGTGTTTGTTTTCATCTTATACTAGAGTTCTGTAGCTTCAGTCCATCAGCCTGCACGCATTAAGAATAACAAGCCTCAAGAATAGATCTCTCTCTCTCTCTCTCTCTCTATACTCAGAAAAATGCATGTTCAAGGAAGTAAAGTTTAGGAAGGATAGGGTTTCTGATTGATTAAAATAGGACCTATTAAAACCAATATTTTCTTGGACAGTTAGAAATTGTGGACAACATGTTGAAGCAGCTCAATTGACTATTAATGTTGGGTCTTTAAGTACAGATTATTACTCAGTACCCCCTTCTCTGTGTAAATTGGCGGTGAAGATTTTTTCGCTGGCAGTCGGAATGTTTTATGATATTTAGTAAACTAACTGGTTATGTTCTCCATTTCTGGCTGAAGAATTGTGGATTAGAGTTTAGCATCTAACTTTTATTAAGGTTTGTCATTCTGATGAAGTCTTACAAAAACATAGCATCTCTCTTTGTACTCTTATGCTGTTGTGCATTTAACAAATTCTTTTTAGGTTCTTAAAGGACCAAGAGTATATAACTGTTTTGGTATCAATTGCATTTTTCAACACTAAAGAAATTTAATGGTGCATAAGATAATGCAGATTATTTGTTAGGATAAAATATGCTTTATAGATTCCATAATTCCATTGTATAATTTAAATTTAGTTTCTGACTTCAGGTATATCATACTGTCACCTCTAACTCTGAAACTATATTTCACAAACTACTCCTCAGTTTTCTTATGTTTTTATTTCTTACTCAGTAGATGATGTTCATGCTGGTCATATTGGTGTTCTATAACATTTAACCTAATTTTTTTGTATTTATTTTAGGCGTAATGTGCTTGAGAGAAAGCTGGCTGATGCTGAGGTATCAGAGGAAGAGCAAAACAACCTTTTGAAATATCTTGAAAAAAAAGAAACAGAATACATGCGTATTCAAAGGCACAAAATGGGTGCTGATGATTTTGAGCCATTAACAATGATAGGAAAGGGTGCTTTTGGAGAGGTTCTCTCTCTCTCTCTTATTATATATATGTGTGTGTGTGTGTGTGTGTCTGTGTCTTTGAGCTTTTTTTTCTATAGGTCTTCATGGAACATGGAAAAAATCTGACATGCACCAAGAATAAACTGTGTGTGCACTCAGTTCTTAGATGTCTCTTTGAACAACTTTTCTTAACTACTTCAAATATGACACATAAAATTATTTACGTGTATACATACTTCTTTTCTATCAAAAGTTGCTCCTGTCATAGTGAAAAATGTACCTTTCATATTGATATGTCAAACTTGATCAATTATGCACTATTTTTAAATAGCTGCATCTTGCTAAGTCTGTGAGGGTACATGTCATCCACATCTGTGTCCTTTGGAAGATACACTTTTTCAGAAATATGCTGTCATTTATGTTCAGCCAAGATGCTAATATTGATGGCACTAGTTTTATCTTTTCTATGTTTGATCTTTGAACTATTGCTACTTGAAATATGTCCAATGCAGGTTAGAGTATGCCGGGAAAAATCGACTGGCCATGTATATGCCATGAAAAAGCTTAAGAAGTCAGAAATGCTTCGTAGGGGTCAGGTTGTAATCAGTTTACCACGACATAAAGTAATTGTCCAAGATGCTTCATGGCCTTACTGCTATTGCTAATCTTTGTTCTGTCTTTTTAGGTGGAACATGTTAAAGCAGAAAGGAACCTACTTGCAGAAGTTGACAGCAATTGCATTGTCAAACTTTATTGTTCTTTCCAAGATGAAGAGTATCTATACCTAATAATGGAATACCTGCCTGGTGGTGATATGATGACTCTGCTAATGCGTAAGGATACGTTAACAGAAGATGAAGCCAGATTTTATGTTGGGGAAACAGTTCTTGCAATTGAGTCCATTCACAAGCATAATTATATTCATAGGTTTGTGATAATATTAGGATGGTTAGTTGAAGTTCTGTGGCTACTTACTATGATACTTATTGTTACTTATTTATCATTACAGAGATATCAAGCCTGACAATTTGCTTCTTGACCGAAATGGGCACATGAAGCTATCAGACTTTGGATTATGCAAGCCTCTAGATTGCAGTAATATTCAAGAAAAGGATTTTGCAGGAAATAATTACAGCGGATCTCTTCAAAGTGATGGCCGCCCAGCAGCACCAAAGCGAACACAACAAGAGCAACTGCAACATTGGCAGAGGAATAGGAGGATGCTTGTAAGAATCCTATTATGATATGACAATCATTTTAATCTTTATCTCCATATTTAGAATGACACCAAATCACAAAAAATAGTAATTATGTGTAAAAGTTGGTCAACTGCGCCACCCTATATTAGAAACTGGGTAGTTAGATTTCATTAATGGTTTGGCCTTATTCTGAAGGTCTTGTACCAAAGGGACCAAAATATAATCTTGCCAAGCTATGAAGCATCCTCTCCATCCTTAATCATTGACTGTAAAATGGTGGAATCTGTTACAATCACTCAAATATATATCATAATCATTTTCTAAAAGATCCAATTTTTATGTTTTATAAAATCTGCTTAAATGACGACCAGGCTGGAATATTGTAACAAAGTCATATGTAGTATATAGAAGACAAGCTCAGATCTTCCCTCACTCTTTTCTGAACATTGACATAGCTTAAATATCATATTTTTTGCTGCAGGCTTATTCAACTGTTGGCACACCTGACTATATTGCTCCAGAAGTTCTGCTTAAGAAAGGATATGGAATGGAATGTGATTGGTATGTGTCCTTATTATTGTTCTTTTCCTTCTCCCACACTGTATACTTGCTTTTCAAGTTGAGAATATGTGGAAGATGTGCATGTGGTAGGTGGTCTCTTGGTGCTATCATGTATGAAATGCTTGTTGGATATCCACCATTTTATTCAGACGAGCCAATGTCCACATGCAGAAAGGTAATTAATTTCTGAGCCGCCATTCTATCTGTAGCTTCAATGTAGGATTGAAATATCACATCCTTAACAAATTTTGCCATTTAGTTGCATAAAGGTCATAAAACATGGCGCCTCATGTAATTATCTGATTGATTTCTTTTTACCTTGTTTCTTTATTGATTCATGACTTCATTTCTTGATCTCATTGCTGAGTCATTTTATTTTCTTTGTAGATTGTGAACTGGAGAACTCATTTAAAATTCCCTGAAGAGGCAAAGCTATCACCAGAAGCAAAGGACCTTATATGTAAACTGTTGTGTAATGTAGAGAAAAGGCTTGGAACAAGGGGAGCTGATGAAATAAAGGTGCTTATGAGTGTCTAATTTCATATCTTAAATCTGCTTAAATAATGGTGCAGACTATCAAGTTAACTTCTTCATGATTTTCCCAGGCTCACCCATGGTTTAAGGGCATTGAGTGGGATAAGTTGTATCAAATGAAAGCTGCATTCCTTCCAGAAGTTAATGGTGAACTGGATACCCAAAACTTTGAGAAGTTTGATGAGGTTGCCTTCATTTTCATTCATTCCTTGTGTACTTAGCACACTTTTGTTTGTTATTCTTCTCTGTGTTCTGATGATGTCTTTTGCAGTCCGATAATCAAGTTCCATCAAGCACAAAATCAGGTCCCTGGAGGAAGGTTAGTTAATGCTACTAAGGATCAACATCTCTTTCTTGCACTCATTTAAATGTCTGCATTGTTGATTTTTGTTTATCAACTATTTACCCTCAGAAACTGCCTGTGAAATCAAGAACTGAATTTGGGCATGTTCTATAGTTGGTGATATGAAGTTACATGTGTTACTTATAGGCAATAGAATAGACTACCATAACCTTAAAAGGAATATGGTCCGGCATCTTATAAGGTGCAGTTTGTGTCGGTGTCTCTTAATGTAATTTGCTCAGTTCATGGAATATGTTGAGGTTAATGACTCATGTTCGCCTTGCCAAGAAAATAAAATAAACCTTTAAGTTGGAACTTGGAAGACAAGGACAAATCATTTTAATTTAATTAGTCTAAGCTTCTGCAATCCTGTGGTAATAAGCTAGCATCTTTCTTAATGTGGTACCAAAACAGTAACAACATGAAAATTTTGCAATTTCTCCTCTTTGCCTGGAAACATGCATTTCTAAGTTTATTCAAATGATTCTCTGTAAGAAACACAAAGTCAATATCCATTCAGGCCTTTGATTACTCAATTGTGCCCACAATCCTCTCTGCATGATGCAGATGCTGCCATCCAAGGATGTCAACTTCATGGGATACACCTACAAGAACTTCGAAATTGTGAATGAACACGAGGTTCCTGGTATAGGTATGATGTTTTTCTATTACTTGACTAAAATTGTTATGTGCAGCTATTGAGATATACTCTGCATGGCCCATATTATCATTCATTAAAGACCACCATGTAACCCTGGTTATCACAGTGAATTAATTATTAGACATCCATTACCTCATTGCTCCATTCCTTTATTATGCACTTTAACCATTGTTGACTAATGCATTAGTTTTTTCTTCCTAAATTCTCAGCTGAACTGAAGAAGAAGAGCACCAAACCCAAGAGACCCACCGTCAAATCACTATTCAGTACAATTCTCTTCCTGTTCTTACAGTCATCGTTCACCTAATTTTCTGCAAAAACTGTGACAAATATGTTTTCTCTTATAATGATCTTACCACTTATAACAGGCGAGGAGTCGAACTCAGAATCCAAGCAACCTGCAATGGGAAGCTTTCTCAATTTACTACCCCCCAAAATAGAAGCCTCAAAACCAGGCGAATCGTGATATTCACAAAAATGTTCATAACACCCGATGATTGTAGTAAAGCTTGAAACGAGATTTGCGTTTCGTTTGGAATGATAGATTTTTTTTTTTGTCGGGCTGTTTTCATATTGCTGATCTTAGAACTTAAAGTATATGCTGTGAAGGCAGGTTTTCCCATGTATATGTGAGGCTCTGTAAATGTGTATCCTATTTTTGTTTACAGTAGAATGATATGCAATTCTCTTTACCTCACTAATTGGTTGATCGTGTAACTGTTGTCTTCAATGCTGGATGAATAATCTGACGGAAGTTCAGATTTTTCTGTTGAATTATTTACTTTAACTGGTGTTTTTACTCGCACGAAAAATTATTTTTTGTAGCATATGTTTTTATTATTTTAAAATATAGATGAAATTGATAATGTTTAACGAACCCAAATAAAAGTAGTCTTATTAAATATGATAAGTATTAAACTTACGTATTATATTTTTTAAAATTGTAAATACATTGTTATTTATTAATTCTTCTTTTTAACGTAACAAAGATATAAAAATTTGTTTATTACATATTATTTTATTTGAAGATTACTTAATTAATATAGGGTGTGTATTTTTTCATTTTTAGCTGCAACTTGACTTGAAACTATTTGATTAGTACAAATTTGACAAATGTGCTAAATAAGAAATACTTAAATTAATAGAGTATTTTTTTTTAGCACATTTGTCAAATGTATTTCTTATTTACATTTTATTAAATTGCTAATTTGATTTGTTTAGTACAAATTTGTAATTGCGATGACATGAAAAATCAAATTAAAATTAGTAAATTACATTACATAATTAAAAAAATCTAGTTTAACATTAACAATTAACTAATATTAGACTTGAATAATATCAAAATTGCATAATTAAAGATAGTCAAATTCAACGTGAAATAAGTTCATAATATCAAATATGTTTCTTATTTACATTTTATTAAGTTTTTAATTAGATTTATTTAATACAAATTACACGTGATAATAAAAAAATCAAATTAAAATTATAAAATTATGAATTTAAGAAATTATATATAAATATGGAAACGGTTAAAAATATTATTTTAATTTAAAAATCAATATATCATTAATATATTAAATATATGAAATAGTTAATTTAAACAATTAATTTAACAATATAAATGTGTCAAGTTTAATTTTAGTTAACACATATGAAATTAATTATAGTTAATTTTTTCATTATATATTATTTTATATGATGTAAATTATTTTATTAATTTTTAAACATTAAAAATAAGATATTATTGTCACAATATGCAGCGCAACCTGCCGAGTAAATCTAATTATTAATAATATGAAGAAATGAAGAAATAAAAATAAAAAGTGAAAAGAAAATCAACTAAATAAATAAAATAAAAATGGTAAATTGAGGAAAAAAATGTAAAATAATTTTACTTTATAGTATATAATATATATATAGATATAGATTATCCATTACAAAATAAGTAGAGTTTTGTTAGGACTACAAATTATAGCTGCATATTCAAATGAGAATCTAAATTGTTATTGTTGTAACTAAGACTCAAAACGTGATTGATTTTGAGCTTTTTGTCCCAAAAAGAATTGGAGTTAATGAGTCAAAATAGCCTCTCTGTTTTTTTTTTTAAAAGATAAATAATAATTTTTCTGATAAAAAACATAAAGTATAGTTATTTTTAATTATTTTGGATAAAAAGGCTCTTTTCGCCGAACACACGAATCCTACAAATTCGTTTACGATTCATGTATTTGTACACTATATAGTACTCCCTCCTTCCCACTAAAGTAGACCACGTTTCCTATTTGGAACGTCCCACTAAATTATGCCACTTTTTACTTTTTAGTAAAAAAAAGGCACATTGATATTCGTGTCATACTAATACACTACAACACTTAAATAAACTAATACACTAACAAATAAGAATATTAATATCTGTGACGAAAATAATGTGACCTACTTTAATGGGACAGAGGGAGTACAACACACGAATCCCGCGACCCCAAACTCGGGAGATTCGTGTATTTTAACGTTTTAGTATATAACACACGAATCCCCTGAGCTCAGGGTCGTGGGATTTGTGTGTGATACAAAAATTGTATGCAAAAAACACGAATCTTACGATCCCGAGCTCGCGAGATTTGTGTGTTTTAACGTTTTACTATATAACACATAAATCCCGCGAGCTCGGATCGCGGGATACGTGTGTTTTAACGTTTTTGTCTAATATATAAAAGGGAAATTTAGTCTAATATTTTTAAAAATGACTATTATTTTTTTTTTATATATAGGGCTATTTTTATCAGAACTATTTTAATATTTCGCCCAAAAAAATATAACAAGTGCATATATTTTTTAATCTACAGTTTTTTATCTTCTAAATAAAAGATTATCCTTCTATATACACTCCTCAAGATTTACTAATATGGGTTCCTTTTCGTATGTGTTTTTAATGTAAATGAAGATACAAATAATAAAATTCTTTAACTACAGGAATTGGGGTGGTCAAATACACCGAAAAAATGGTATATTAGGTATACTGTATTGAAAAAATTGAAAATATCGTAATAGTATACCAATTTTTTCGGTACGGTATGATATCATACCGAAAATTTTCGGTACAATATTGTTATGCATTTTGGTCATACCGCGGTAAATTAAAAGTTCGGTACATACTGTACGTTCGATATATTGGTATGTACTAATATTGCAGTATATATCGAAACTTTGATAGTATGTCGGTATGTACCTCTATTTATCAAAATTTAATATTTATTTTTTAAAATTAATCTTACATTAATTTTATTTTATATCTAACTAAAATTATAATTTAAATATAAAATTAATTTCTTATATTAATAGTATAAAATATGTTATAGTATTATTTAAGAAAATATTATAAATATAATATAGATAATTTATTTTTCTATCTTTTAGTGATTAGATTAAATATACTATTGTATGGTATTTTATTAATAGTATTGCAAATTTAATTTACATTTGTTAAATATGTATATAAAACAAATAAATAGTATAAAATATTAATATTTCATTAACAAAGATAATAATTGTATAAATATGTATATAATATAAAGGGAACTACTCACTTTCCTAATATAAAAATGAAAATTACACTTTTTATAAAAAAAACATATGTAAAGTATTCAATTTTATTTTTAACTACCTAAACTATCCTTAATCAAAGATAGACTTTTCTTGTTTTTTTGTGAAATTATGCCAATAATTGGTAATTATTATATTTTTTTTTTGATTTTAGTATTAATTATAAATTTTCTTATTTTATTTGAAATTAAAATAGCAATTGAATTAAATATAGTTAAAATACAATTAAATTACATTCAATTGAGAAATTATGTTAAAAATATTATATTAATTTCATAATTTTTTTGAAATAAAAAATGATAATTGAGACGACAATTAAGACATTTTCTTATTTTTTAGAAATAATATGACAATTGAAAGTAATATAGATAAAATACAATAATATTACATATGGTTGAGAAAATATTTTAAAAATAATATATTACATTAAAAATTTATTTGAAAAACAAAATCGATAATCAAAATGACAATCGAAACATTAATTTTCAATACAATAATATTTACAATCGAGACGTCATATTTGCACTCAACACCTCACATACTTATTATATATAAACTTTGACTTCATAATATATTTTATTTGAAAAAAAACCGAGAGAGATAGAGAGATAGAGGGAGAAGGAGAAGGAAAGAAGAAGATTAAAAGAGAAGGAGAATCCCACACGAAGTGCTTGTTTGGCCAAATGCAAGAGGTATTGAGAAATCTAAACCCGTAATTTTCAAGAATAATGTGTTATGAGGTTAACGAACTAAAAATCATGTCGTGAAAACATGCATTTTTCTAAAAACCCTATCGTTATTTATGCAAACATGACGTGTTTTACTTTCAAACGCCCATATTTATATATTTATATGAACTTTGACGATGATATTTTATTGAATTAAAATGATAATAACACGTAGAGTACATGCTCAAAAATCCCTCTGCTAAAACCTAAATAAATATCAAAACCCAGTCGTGATTTATACATGAATGATGTGACACGACCGAGTTTTACTTTTTTATTGGTAATTTTGCGACCGGGTTTTTGTAAATTGATATTTTGATGATTTTCTGATTATAAATATAAATTTTTTGGGATGTCTACAAATTTCGAGATTTACCGTATATCAGCGTATAATGGAAGTAAGCGTCGTTTGTCTAATGATGATTCTTTCAGTAGTTTGCTTCGGGACGAATGAAATCCGATGGTGTATGTGGAGATAACCAATGACACACACAATGTGGGATCTTCTAGTAGAGATTCGTATTTTATGGGGATGTCGACATATAGTACTCAACATGGAGACAGAGTAGATTTTATCAATCAGATGACCGAATCAAATTGGTTAGGTGACACCTCACATAACGAAGATGATACTCCGGCCGGTTCATGAAGGCGGTGGCCGGAATCTCCTATACGAGTTCCTACAAATAAAGATCATGCTCCATCCGGTTCAATGCATCGAGATTGTGAGGACGATGATATCGACGAAATCCATTCAACAGAGTTAGAACCCGAAGCATCAGATGCAAATTCTAATAAATATAAAATACAATATGCTTTCTTAAATAAAAATTAAAGCTTTAAAAAAACTAACATTTTGGTCCATATTGCTAAGTCAAAGTTGTTACGTCGCCCGCCGATCCGTACGCTGCCGTTCAAATATATGTTACAATATATTTGAAAAAAAAGTTAAATTATTATAATTTAATTCAAACAAAATTCAACAAAAAATTATGTTGAACAATACCTTGTTTCGACTAGATTACATATGCTTCGATTGCCCTCTTTTTTTTTTTTGAACAATACCTTTTTTGGAGTATATGTTTTTTTTTCTGCACAACTCTCGCCTCTCGCACTCTCTCTTATTTTTTTGCTTCAATTTATTGCAAACTCTAAATTTGGCCAACCCTGTATTAATTGAATCTTGAAAATACTTTCTATCTTTTCAGGTTGCCAGACACTGCCCCCCATGTATTACGATGCCTAATGCCACTTTTCAGCCCTTCTTTGGCAGTACACAATCATAACTTTGAGCACTCACATGAATTGCTTGGGAATGCAATGCCTAGTGTATGATTCTTAGTTGTGTTTTATTCATTTTACCATTTAATAATTCATAATCAGGTCTAGGTAAATAACTATTTGCAACGTGACAATTTAAAAAATATTTTTCAAGTAATTAAATTTAAATATTATTTAATCAATGAAAATGAAAAAATTTATAACCCCCGTTGGTGCAGTAACATTATTTTCAATTTGAATTGATATTTTCTCCACCCCAATTCCAATTATTGTCAAGAAAAATCTACAATAATGAATCTTGGACAGTTTATTTGTGAAAATATATATATAGCCAAAAACGCACAATCATAACTTTGAGCACTCACATGAATTGCTTGGGAATGCAATGCCTAGTGTAGGATTCCTAGTTGTGTTTTAGTATTTTTGGGTATTTTTAACATAATAGTTAGAAAGTGGATATATTTCATTTTATAGTTACAAAATAGGGTGATTTTCATAAATATCCCTAATATAAATAATATTATAAAATATTAATATTTTATTAACACTTTTATTCTCTGTCATAATTTTAAAATTAATATATAATTATTTTTTGTTCTCGGGCCAGTCGGGATTTAGACCAGATTGTGGTTCAAAAATTGAGATAAAAAATAATCAAGACCAAAAAATCAATTCCAAAAAATTTCGAATCAAATTTTGTGCTTAAAAAAGTCTTTCCATTATATACAATAAATATATATATATATATATATTAATTTTTAACTAAAGTATTAAAAATGTAACCTTAAATCATTAATATTAAAATATTTTATTCCCTATATTCTCTATTAAAATAAAAATATTTATTGTATAAAGAGCTATATATTAACCTATATTAATACATATATAAAACGAAAAATATTTATTGTATAAAGAGCTATATATTAACCTATATTAATACATATATAAAACGAAAATTATTTAATTTGATTTCAATTTTAATATTGATTTTGTAATTGTTTTAAATTTTAGTGGCATTAGGAATTAAATAGTTTAATATATTAATTATTATTTTATTCACATTTAAAATTTTTATAAAAGTATAAAAAATAATTACATTTTTATTTATATTAATTATATTTTGTTTGTAAATAAAATTGTATTTTTTAGTAAAACTATATAAAATAAATTAATTCCAGATACATATTGTATATATTTTTACTGAGAAATATAATTTTATTTACAAACAAAATTCAGGATTTAGGTCGGGTTGTGTTTTAAAAATTGAGATCGGAAAATAATTGAGTCCGAAAAATCTATCCAGAAAATCCAGTATCAATCAACTTTTGAGCTTAAAAAAGTTCTCTCATTATAATATATATATATATATATATAATTAAAATATAAGGATACGACCTTGACTAATTAAAATTAAAAAATTTATTTCTAGATTCTTTATAAGTAAAAATATTTATTGTAAAAAGAGTTATTAAATTAAAAAGATAATACACCCTCCGTCCCACTAAATTAGACCCATTTGTATTAAAATAATACACTCATCTACTTTTTAAATGAGTCTAATTTAGTGGGACGGAGGGAGTACATTATATGGACAGATAAAATTTATCCTCTCAACAACCAATAAATGACCAGATTAAGTACTATATTATAGGTTTGCAAATTTTCGAACGATTTTGGCCGTCTTCAATTCTCTAGAAATTTAATTCTGATAATTTTGACAGCTCTAATTACGATAATGCTCCTCCAATACACTAATGAAGAACTTATCATGTCAAATAACGAACCATACAATAAATAAAGGAAAATGATTATCTCATCCATATCATATAAATTATAATTATAATTTTTTTCCCGTGCATCACACGGGGACTAGTATACATATAACTAAAAAAGGGTTGAGTATCTATAATGTTTTAACTTAATGTATTTATCATGTGTATGTTTTATTTTATATTCTCATGCTTTTAACATTAGGCATTCATACATCTAACTATATATTGAAATGCTTTTATTATATATTCTGCAATTTTAATCAACATTATTACTATCTCCAAATTAATTACTGTTATTTCTCTTTTATATATATTTATAGCATCATTATCTCTATATTTATTATGAATTCTCATTTTTCGACTATGATTATTTAATTAGGATATAATTTAATATCCGTATTTATTTATTTATTATAAATTATTAAAAATGAGGATTTAAAATTATGTTCTAACGTGATTATTCTAAATTTACTATTAATTCTCATTTTTAGACTATGATTTATTATTATGGTATAATTTAATATAAAATATTAAAAATAATAAAATAAAATTATGTGATATTGACACATCAACAACAAACATAATACGCAATTTTTTTTAAAAGATGTGAACGAATTTAAATTTACTATCCCGTCCTTTACATCTTATCTAAAAAATTTTAAAATAATTTAAGATTAAATCAAAGTCATTCATTAATTATATATTAATTAATGGATTATAATGATTCAACCCCTATATTTATTATCTTATATTTTAAAACTTAAAGATTAGGTAAAAAAATCAATATGATACTTTAACATTTTTTTAATTTAAAATAAATAAAATTATATGCCACGACTGTACTTTACTAAGGATAGCAAAATCGGAGAAACCGTGACTATGGAGAGGATTGAAGAAGTGGGGATAGAAATGAGGAACAATAATAGTGAACAACTAGATGATACTGTATCGGAAAGAGGTTAGAAATATAGAAATCAACAAAGGATTTTTGATATGAATACATTAGTGAAGATCTTAATATCTTAAGATACAATAGTACTGAATTTTTGCAGCGGAAATAGGATCTAGTCTAAGTTTACATGTATGAAAACATGCAAACCCCCAAGAGTTGGAAACATAAAAAAGAGACCGACAAAGCTTTACTTAGCACTCCCTTCCCATCACGGCTCAACCTGCACATTTAGAAATATATGCAGGGCTGAGTACAAATGTACTCAGTAGACACGTGTCGAAAACGCATACATACATATATAATTGTCATGTCATTTCAAGTGAAATATATGGATTTTTTCTATAAAGAACCTATGTTCACTAAATCATTTTTTTGTGAATTCTTAAAGTTCGACTGATCAGTCTAAGTTCTTTAGTAATCCATCATATCTATAGCTTCTATGTGCCGGGAAGGTGGCCACCTTCCACGGACACCCGACCGTCCAATACTTAAAACATACTTTTAACTCAAAAGTTGTTCGAAATAACATAAATGCGGATAAACACACATATTTTTGTTATATAAGAAAGCCTACCTGATTCGCTTTATTTCTTACTGAGATTCGATCATCTTCTCGCTTAATACTTCATCGCGTGACTTTAATCGAGATCACAAAATAAGATATTCTATTCAAATAAGTATTTTGAGTGAATACTTTCAATTGGGAAGAGGATATTACTATTATTATTTTTTTGAATTTTTCCCATATATTAACTAGAGTACCTTAATAATTTTGTCCTTCAATAAAGGTTCTCGTACGACTTTAAATCAATCTATAATCTATTAAATCCTAATTTCTTAATAATTTCATTAACCTAATTAATTAATAATGGGTAACATAATTTATAATAATTCTACTGGGAGTATATAAATCTTGAATTATATTACTTAATTTAATCTTACAAGCTAGTATGAATTTTAATTAATTCAATTTTAGAATTCTCTAAAATTTTATCCAATACTATTATTTTTACTAGTTCAAATGAATTTTTTACCAAGCCCATTTCAACTTAATCTTATACCTATATATATATCCCAATTAATTTAACTACTAGCCCGATTAAATTAATTAATTTGTCCACGTGTGAATTAACTATTCAGTCCAACTGACTAGAACAACATCGACTCATTTATCATAATTTCGGCCCATGTGATTAACTATATTCGGCCCACTGAATTAATTAAACTCGGCCCAATACTTGACCCATGAGATTAATTAGAAAAAAACTATCTCTTCTTCCATCTACAAACTTCATTCCGACTCCTCCCCCATTCTCGAACAATCTCTCTGCGCACACACAGTGAACGCATGCACTCATTTCTCTCCCTCTCTCTTGAAGCCCTCTCTCTCTCCGCCTAGCCTTAGTCGGCGAAGATCCAAGAGTGGCCGACTACTTCTAAACTCTCCTATGAACGTGTATGCATGAAATGAACAATAATAATATGATAACATGAACCTTTAGTAATAATGGCCGATGAGGCCTTCGTGAAATGATGAAATGATCTTAGAGTTTAAACATATATATTATCACACACATATACGTGGATGATAATTATTTCATAAATATCATATACGTGAGCATGACAACGAAAATTCTTATGTATAAAATGGTAAACCGTTCTCGTGATGAATCAATCGTCATCCCAATAACACTATTCCTCAGCTACACACATCATGCTGCTTCCTTAGCCTGCGAAAATTTTTGGAAATTAAAGCCAAAATATATTCCGATGATA
This sequence comes from Leonotis leonurus, assembly GCA_026898415.1. Lineage (NCBI taxonomy): Eukaryota > Viridiplantae > Streptophyta > Magnoliopsida > Lamiales > Lamiaceae > Leonotis > Leonotis leonurus. The sequence goes on from JAPKLX010000099.1 coordinate 604,688, forward strand.
TATCCCCAACCTTTCACCGATGATATTCCTCGATTACAGGAAAACTGTAAATCCTTATGAGCTCAAATTTCAGTGCTAAGTACCTGTTAGTCATAGGGAATATATTTTGGCTTTAATTTCCAAAAATTTTCACAGGCTAAGGAAGCAGCATGATGTGTGTGGCTGAGGAATGGTGTTATTGGGATGACGATTGCTTCATCACGAGAACGGTTTACCGTTTTATACATAAGAATTTCTGCTGCCATGCTCACGTATGTTATGATATTTATGAAATAATTATCATCCACGTATATGTGTGTGATAATATATATGTTTAAACTCTAAGATCATTTCATCATTCCACGAAGGCCTCATCGGCCATTATTACTAAAGGTTCATGTTATCATATTATCATTGTCCATTTCATGCATACACGTTCATAGAAGAGCTTAGAAGTAGTCGGTCCCTCTTGGACGCTCAACTCCTCGGCCCCTTGTGTAGTGTTCGAGCAAATGCCGACCACACTTGGTGAGCTGGGTGAGTGACTCCTTTTGGCGAGTTAGGCTCACTAACCTCCGCCTTTGATTGACGGTTCTTATAGGACAATTCAGCCTCTCGAGGATTCTGGATTACCGTTCCTACGAGACGAGCTGTATTATCTCCAACCCCGTCTTTCATATTGGATGATTCGGCCGCTTGGGATTCTGGATTACCGCTCCCATGAATCGAGCTGTATTATCTCCAAATTGCATATGATTCATTTTAGCTTCATTATTATCGACATTGTCTTTGCACTGGTTAGCTGTTTGGGTTGTAAAATGGCATAGTCAAGGTTATAGAGGAAATGTTGTCCAATTTTCAAGGATAACTCTCTTATATAATGCACACGAACACAATGCCCCCCTTTCTTCCCCGCTTCTTTTATCCCCGCCCAGTCATGCCCTTGGCGCGTGCGCCGTCCCTCGGAATTTGGGGCGTGACAGTTACCAACTGATCAAAGATCACCCGCCCGAGGTTGAAGGGCAGGTTGAAGCCGATGTTGTACAATAGCAGGGCGTGTGGTTGGGTGACCACCATCACATTTGTGGAAACGACCCAGTTCGAGAGAAACACCTTGTGAAGCATGGAGTACAAATAACTGAGATGCGAGGCCTTCAACGGTTGAGGCCAACGGGTGTGGTGACCACCGGTGAGAACCTGGGCTACCGTGTGGAGGTCATCCGTGACATGTGGCTCAACATCAGGTAACCCCAAAAAGTCGTTGATGAGTTTGGGGTTGATCTTAACTATCTTTCCTTGACAGTACACTTTTCCAATGTACGAGGAGGTGGTGTCCCCAAACTCAGAAGACAGATTAGCATAAAAAGATCTGATGGTGGCCTTGACAAAAGGGCTGAGCCCGGTGATGGTGGAGAGCAGTTTTCGGCTGGCAAAAAAAACGAGGAGATTATACTTCGAGAAAGTTACCTTATCAACTTCCCGCTCACTGAGACAATCGGCATGTTTGAGTGCCTTCCATCTAGCGAGCACATCTGAATCATAAACCTCCTTCGAGTACGCTTTGGCGACATCAAAATCTGAGGGCTCATCCGCGGAGTGGGTTACTTTTGTGGGAGTCTGTGTTCTGGAAACATCGGGGCTATGGACAGCCTTGGTAACCTTCAGCTTCCCCTGCTTCATCGCTGCCCTTTTGCCTTTCTCAGCAAGCTTGTTCAAAGGGATGTGGTCCAGCTCCTCAGTTGCAACATCACTAGGCTCCTTAGGTGTTTCAACCACTTCCTTCTGCTTAGCTTCTGTGGCTGCACCGTGTTGAGATGGTGTGGGTATAGCACTGCCAGGCTGAGCTTCTCTTTCAACTTCATCTTCACTTTCATCCACCAAATTCAAGAAAATGGGAGCTTTTGGGGTCTGTTTGGCTTGAGCCCGTCTGGATTTACATGGAGGTGGACCCTTTTCCTTTCGTGCCAGTGTCTTCGTCCTCTTTTTGCGCGGTGGTGGCTTAACGCCTTCGTCAGGAATCTGCTCTGGCGCATGTTCCTCAACAGTTTCCGGCTCGTGGGCTGGAAACTCCACCTCCTCCATTTGGTCTATCCAACCCAGAGCCAACATCCCCTCCGTCGCAACAGGAGGCACATCCTCCTCCGCACTTGCGCTATGCGCGTCCTCCGCGGCCATGGGTTTTTCAGAGGGGTTCTGTGTGGGGCTAGGATGGGCTTCTTCGGCTGTGGCAGCATCTGGAACGGACTCTGATTGGACATTTTTCGCCGGTTGGGACTCGCTGGGAACCTCGTGTGTGGAAATGGGTGCACCGGAGCTAGGGTTAGCCTCGGCAGCGGGAGGGGGTGTTGCTGGTGGTGCTGTGTGGAGGTTTTGGCCATGGTGTTTTGGATTTTTTGAAAGGCATCTGGGTTATCCATGAAGTACTTCATCATGGCGAGCAAATCGTTTTGGGATGGAGCAGCCATGGATGCAGATGATGGGGAAGATTTAGTTTGGAGAGAGGGAAGTTTGAGAATTTTTGGGGAGAGAGGTTAACCGATGGAGTGTAAAATGGTAAGGGAAATGGTTATTAATGATGAGTTTGGGTGTTTTTGAGGCGGGATGTGATGGTTGACGTGGAGAAAGTGGAACAACGGTTTTTGGGTTTCGAAGGAGGTTATGTCCCACGTGAATTTGCAGGTAGCGGATGATTAGGAGAGAGAGAGAGGGAAGTTATCTTTAGATGAAGAGTGTTAGAAATATCATGACATAAAAATAGGGGAAGAGAGAGTAAAATATGTGAAACGCACAACTAGGAATAACCACAATTCAAGTAATTCATCCTCTAAAATATTCTGAATTTAGGAGGTAGAGGTCAATTTTCGCAAGAAGTGCAAAAATAAAAAATTTCAATAAATATATAGAGAATGTTACCCATTATTTCATCATCTCTTTACTACAACTCTCATATTATCCCAACATCCTCGCAACATCGACTTAACTTATCAAAAGGTTTTCATACAAGAAATGCAGAATCACGAGAATTTAAGATATTTTTGACATAGAGTGCATCGTCGTAGCGAGCGTCGTGCCCCTAGTCTCAACCTCTAAAAGCAGTCGCGATTGCACCATTTTGTAAGGTAGCATCGTCGCAGCGAATGTCGTGCCCCCAAACTATTTTGGTGATTGACGCACTGTATAGGTTATATATATATATATATATATATATATATATATATTGGCACACAATGCTAAGTCTCTGTGGAGGAACGTGTCGAGATAATACCCTGAGTTCACAGGAGACAATGTTAGCACAACACAGGGGTAACATAAATGAACAGTTGCATCTTTAAGATGTTATCATATATGTTGATGCAACAAAAAGAAACAAAATCTTGAAGAGTTAGGTAAAAATGCATAGACCAAGAGATTTTCGTAGATTTATGAATTTCTCATGATTCAATTATTTTGTGAAGATATCAACAATTTGATTTTCGGTTTTCACATATTCAAGCTTAAGGACCTCCTCCTCAACTAAATCCCTAATAAAGTGGTGCATTATATCAATGTGCTTAGTCCTAGAGTGTTGAACATTATTTCTAGATATGTTGATAGCACTAATGTTGTCACAGTGCGCCACCAGACCCTTACTCTCAACACCATAATAATTCATTTGTTTCAGCCACAACAATTGAGCACAACAACTACTTGCCGCGACATACTCTGATTCTGCCGTGGAGAGGGACACACAGTTTTGTTTCTTACTGTGCCAGGATATAAGATTATTTACAAGGAAGAAACAACCACCACTTGTGCTCTTCCTGTCATCTAGATCACCGGCCCAATCTGAGTCACTAAAACCTACCAGGGATAGGTTTGTGCCTTTGGTGAAGGAAATCCCTAGATCTGTTGTTTCTGCAACATACCTGATGATTCGTTTCACAGCTTTGAGGTGTGACATTTTAAGCTTTGCTTGGTACCTGGCGCACATACAAACACTATACATCAAATCAGGTCGAGTAGATGTGAGGTATAGAAGACTCCTTATCATTGTTCAGTACAATGTTGGGGCAACATCCTCTCCAACATCGTCTTTTGAAATCTTGTCTCTTGACCCCATTGGAGTACGCATGGGTTTGCTATCTTCCAGTCCTGAACTTTTTGATCATATCTTTAGCATACTTGCTCTGGGATATGAATATCCCATCTTTTCCTTGCTTAACTTGTAACCCTAAGAAGTATGCAAGTTCTCCAACCATACTCATCTCGAACTTCTTTGCCATGGTACCTGCAAAGTCATCAAGTAACTTTTGTGAGGTGGAGCCTACAATCATGTCATCAACATATATTTGAGTAATGAGTAGTTTGGAGTTCTCCCTTTTTATGAACAATGTTTTGTCCACACTTCCACGCAAAAACCCGTATGTGAGTAAGAACCTTGTTAGGTGCTCATACCAAGCTCTCGGGGCATGTTTGAGACCGTACAATGCCTTTTTCAGTTTCAACACATACTCTGGGTTGTGTGGGTCTTCAAATCCTTTCTGTTGTTCAACACAGACCTTTTCTTTTAACTCGCCGTTCAGGAATGTTATTTTCACATCCATTTGGTACAGTCTGATGTTAAGATAGCATGCTATAGCTAGGAGTAACCGGATTGATTCGATTCGAGGAACCAAAAACCACACATCATTATGCACAAATTGATTTAACTCTTCGTGCATAGCGTTTATCCATGATTCATCAGTTAAGGCTTCTTTAACATTCTTAGGCTCAATTTTTGATACAAAACAACTTCCACCTGAAAGAGTAGCACATTTAGTAAGCATACAAACTATTTCTCGATAGTTAATAGGTCACTTACCTCGTGTGCGGACTCCATCTCGCACATTACCTATAATTTGGAACGTTGGATGGTTTGCTCTTATTCTCCCAGGTGGTTCCCTTCGTTCACTTTCTCTATGAACCTCCGATTCCAGATCATTCTCGTCGGGTTCTTGCTGGTGCGTATTTGTTTCCTAGTTTGTTGCAACAACATCTGGAATATCTTCTTGTTCTCCTCTTCCATAGTCAGTTTGTGTTTCTCCATCTTCCGATGTTCCTGCAATAGTTGAAGAAGAATCGTCAAACACCACATTTATTGATTCTTGAATAGTATGTAATCTCAGGTTATACACTCTATATGCAATACTATTATGAGAATACCCTACAAATATGCCTTTATCACTTTTTTCATCAAGTTTTGTAAGATACTCCATGTCGTTCAGAATATAACAAACACAGCCAAAAACACGAAAGTGTTGAAGGTTTGACTTTCTTCCTCCAAGAATTTCATAAGGTGTTTTAAACGTCCCTGGTCTGATGTTGACACGGTTGTTGATATGACATGCATTATTCACCGCTTCTGCCCAAAGGCGTTTAGCGATTTTCTTTTCACTCAGCATTATGCGTGCCATCTCGATCAATGTTCGGTTCTTTCTTTCTACCACTCCGTTCTGCTGCGGTGTCTTCGGAGCTGAAAATTCTTACGTGATGCATTTCTTCTCCTCAAATTCTCATCCATGGTCTGTCCTTATTCGAGAGATTTTCACACCAAACATGTAAGACACACGGGCAAATAAGTTTTTAAAGTTTTCAAATGCCTCAGATTTTTCTCTAAGGAAAAAGGTCCAGGTGTACCTCGAATAGTCATCAACAACTACAAGAACATACCTTTTACCTCCAAAGCTTTCAACTTCCATAGGTCCAACTAAGTCCATGTGGATTAGCTCAAAACATCGAGTTGTACCGAAGTGTTGCTCTCGATGTTGAATGACAGGGTGTGAGGCATGCACTTGCTTTCCTTTTTGGCAGTCTTCACAGACAAAGTTATCATTTTTGTTGAGCTTGGGCAATCCTTGTACTGCTTCCATCTTTGCTAACCTGTCAAGGTTACGAAAGTTAGTATGGTCAAGTCGTTGATGCCATAGCACAGTGTCGTCCATTTGTGCCTTGTAGCATCGTGTGTCATTGGTCATATAGCAATTGTCTTTAGACCGCTGCCCCTTCACAACACACATGTTCCTGTCATTATATACTTCACATGCATCTTTAGTGAACCTAACTTGTAGGTTGTCATCACATAGTTGGCTTATACTAATTAGATTAGCAACAAGCCCTTGAACATGGAAAACATTCTTTAATGCAAGTAAACCTGAAACGTTAAGGACACCTTTACCAATGATTTTTCCTTTGGAACCACCCCCAAAAGACACATTTCCACCATTAAAGGATTCATAATTAGATAAACATGATTTGTTGCCTGTCATGTGACGGGAACATCCGTTGTCAAAATACCATGATCCCAAGGTGCTTGTCCGCAGTGTAGTGTATACCACGAGACATTTCACCGTTTCTTTTCTAACCGAAATTTGTTTAGGGGCTCTTTTCACCTTCTCTTGTTGTACTGACTGTTGATAAAACATGTTAGCATTTTTCACATCATTCAATCGTTTAATACAAAAAGGTTTGATGTGACCTGGGTTAAGGCAATAGTGACATATGTACGTCCTACGCTTCTTAACTTTCCTTACCCTTTTTCGATTGCTCCTTTTGCTCTCACCTGAAGGTTTAGGCGGTGTTGGAGTCATTGTTGGCATCACATAAGGTTGACTGCTTGATTCAGCTTGATAGTCAAGACCTTTTCTGCTGCCCTATTGTTTGCTCAATATTTCTTCCTGTTTGTAAGTTCATGTGTTCCATTTTTGGATGGTGAGTTCTGCCTTCTGCAATTCCATGGTTATTTTGTGTAGCTCCATCTCCTTTTGGGTTAGAGTGGCTTCGGTCTTGGTTAGCGCAATTTTGAGTCGTGAGTTCTCACTCAAGGTTGAATCTAAGTGCAAAGCTTGTGTTTTCCACTTGTGGAGAAACTCTTCATACAACTTCTTTAATTCCTGAACCACTAATATGGTGTTGTCGTCATATTCGTGGCGATCTAGTTCTTCCAGCAACTCTTCTTCACCTGTTGAACAAACAAGTGCAATAACATCTTCAAAATATGCACATGAATTAATGTTATACCTGTTGTTCCACAACATTGATTTATCATCCTCTTCAATGTCAGACAAAGACTTTTTCCATGGATCAAATCCCAAAGGATTATCATCTTCATCAATTTTCCGTGTCCCTTCGTATGCAGTATGAAGTGCTTTTTCCTCAGTTGTTGTAACATCGACTTTCTCGCTTTCCTCATCATCGCTAGCATGATCAAGGATGGAGAAGAATTTTGCCTCATCCTCACTCCATGATACCCAATAGGACTTTCCACGTTTCCTCAGTGTGTTTGCACATTCCCTCGCGAAATGTTTAAAAAAATCAATTAAGTTTGAATTTAAAGTGATGCTAAGTAGTTGAAAAATACAATAGAAATAGTAATAAGAAAATTATCATAACTTTTGGAGTATATCTTTGTACACAACTGACGAACTCATTTTTCGTGCTCCTTTTATGTTGAGTCTTAGGTCTAGATAGAGTTTTTGTCCTTGTTTTTGTGTCTTGTTTTGTGTTTTTTTCCTAAAGCACTAGATCTGATTCTTATACAACTTGATTGAGTCTTGAGCGTTGTCCGGTCAGTAACATCTTGGGCAAGATCATGTTATCACTGCGAACTGAAAACTTCAAGTGTTAGCGACTTCCTGCTTGCCAGTCAGATGGATCAGCGCGGTGATGTAGGTGGAGACTGTTCGACTAAAGACGCATACTAAGAAATTGTAATACGCAAAGAGTCGACCCGAATGTCGAATCTCGTGGAAGACTATGCAGGGCAATGATTTAAGCACTATAATCAAATAAACAAATCTAAAACACTCTAAATCAGTTTGAGGTAAGAATTATAACTAAATTAATGAAAATGTAAACGAGATAACAAGATTGTGAAGGTCTTGGGTGACAATTATCTTAAATCTACGTTCAATGCTTCTTTGATCAAATCATGCTTCTAATTATATTTTCCTAAGTTGATTAGCTAATCACTTACGTGTTCTTAAAGCTAACCTGTGCCTATCACTTACATGTATAGATCACACTTAAGATGAATACCAATTTAAAACACAATTACCTATTTTACAAATCCGATTAATAGGTTTGGTTGTTTGATTACAATTGAGACATAAAACAATTCATTACAATCCATTTCATATCTAAGAGTTCATATGATGATCAAACATACAAAACTCATATAGCATCAATCAAACAACCATTCAAGATCAAATCAAAGCATTAAACCATAGAACAAGATAATCTAACCCTAGAGATATATTTAGCCAACCATAGAAATCTCCATTAAGATTAACTTACTATGAATCCACAAAGCAAAGTAAGAAAATCCTTCAATCTCTTGAAATATACAATCATATCTACTAAAAAGCAAGTAAAGATACTATTCTAAGTGTTCTTGTCTTAATCTCAACGTTCCACACCCCAAAATGACGCCAAAAATGAGTTTAAATTAATGCTGGAACTTCCAGCCAGCGGTCGCTGGCTTTGTGCTTCTACCGTGATTTGCCTGCAGGGCCAGCGGCCGCTGGGTCCTGCTTTCTGAAGTTCTTCTGTGAAGGCACCCCAACGAGCGCTGGTCCAGCTTAAAGCTCGTCGTCTTAGCTTTTCTCCTCGTGCTTTTCTCGATCCTTTCTGTTCCACTTGGTTTCGTCAACAGGATGAATAAAATACGATTCTAGCTCCATCATCGTATCCTTTCCACCTCCTACATCCAAATCACAAAACAAACGAACCGGCATAAAACGAACAATAAAACGACGCGAAACAAAAGACAAACATATAAAACACGACAAAACGACACACTAAAATATAACAAAAACCTACTAAACAAGGACGCCATGGGTGGGGCGTCTGAGATGGAGTGCCCATGGTTGCTCAGCCCCTCTAATGCCTATTTGGGTATGTTGGAGTAAGTTTGGCTCGAGCTCAAACTTGGGCAAGAGGGATATGGGGGTGAGTAACCCTTACTTTTTGGGCTGAAAATGTATGCTGGATGAGGCTTAGGTGGCTACTTGACGAGTAAAAAGGGATTGCCTAAGTGATGCGTTTGGGTGGTAGGAGTAAAACCTCATTCTAACGCTTGCCTTTAACCAATGACATGCGAATACAACATATATCTTTGCACCGATGATCAAAACATAAGTCAAGACTCAAAGATTCTAATTTAACTATCTTTGTTGTTTTCCTTTTCAGTCATTTACATTTCACTATTTACTTTCTGCTTGGTTACGACTTTTTGCCCAAGGCAAGACCAGACTCAAAAATCAATTTGTGATATCGAGAGATGAATCCACCAATTCCCTGTGGGATCGACCATGTGCTTGCCACTAACGGAACCTAGTGAAGATCGTAGGTATTTATAATTTTATCTTGATCGGAGTGATAACGACTGAGCTCTATCAATAACATTTGTAGTAGTGGTTACATCACAACTATCATCATCTTTACAAATCACATTTCTCAAACCTATTCGACTGGTGACTCGTGAAATTGTGACATATAATTGTCCATGACTGAAAACTGATTTTTTCGGTAAATAAATCAGTATCTGATTCTTGAATTTTAAAAATTATGGGTAACCAGATAATCGGTACCGAATTGATACCAAATAGGGTACCAATTCTTATATTAATTATTAAAAATAAGTCAATTTAAATTTTATATTTATTAAAAATAAAATATTTTAGATTTTATAAAATATTTATATTTTGTGAAATATTTACTGAGTTAAATTTAATGTGAAATTGTAGATAATTTATAAATTCATTAAAAAAAAAGTTAACTGGTAGAACAGGTCGGTCCGTACCAGTATCCAAAAAAAACATTTTTTCAATTCCTAATAATTGATTAATTGTTACCGAACCAATTGATACACCTACCTACAAAAATCAATACTCTTAGTTGATTGCATACATTAACCATTATCACTCTTCAAATTGCAAATAACACGCTATTACTATAAAGAACAAAATAAAATCATTTATGAAGAAAATAGTTCTCAAAATGGTCTCCAATTAGCAAATAACAATAAAATTCAAGCGCTGATTCATTACATTCGATGATTAATAAAATAATCATATATAAGGAAAAAAAAAGTGTGACTGTCACTTGTAATATTATTTTAGTTTAATTTACAATTTATTTTTATTAATTTCAATTAGTCGTTTATGATTTAATCACCAACTCTATAGATCTACATCATAATTTATATTCATCACCAAATAACATGAAATACATATATAATTATTTCAATTATTATCTCATTTTGTTAATAAATTTTTCAGAGTGAATATTTTCTTATGAGTTTTTGTGTTATGAATGTATATATACATGCTTAATAAGTATACAACACTAAATAACATAAATACATATATAATTGTTCAATATGATAGCAACACTAAAAAAATTCTTCCAAAAATTGAAATTTTTTGGATTTACAAAAAAATACATAAACAAATAACATAGTAATTTAAGATTTTTTAGATTTGATATTAGCTTGTGAGCTCTGTGTAATTTGGTTTTTTATTTGAAAAAATTTGACTTCTCTTTGTTTCTTTTACATATCTATAGCGAATAGTCTCTATAAATTCAAGAAAATGAAAGCTCAAAGGTCTTCAAAATATTATATTATTATTTGCTAAGTGCTTTTGGAAACTCAAAGGTCTACACTTATATAATACTCCCTCTAAAGTATGGTGGGACAGAGGAATATTAATTTATTGAGCCTCTAAAGTATTTGGGATAGTGATAATTAAAATATATTAAATGGAAAAGTTTTGGAGGGAAAGTTAATGGGTGAAGATTTGACTTTAGTATTATATATGGATTATTGATGGAGTCCAAGGATTGTCAATTCAAGACTCTATTCGTGTTCTTGTTGGGCCAGTGACGAGGGTGCTAGCCAATAAGTTTAAAGAATCGAAAGGATTAATTAAAGGGATTTGGCCCCAAGAGATGATGAAGAAGCTCATTGACGACGACGGGACGGATGGCCCGCGAATTATCAACTTGATCATATGCGAGTAAGTCCAAGAATGAAAGTTATTTTTTAAATTTCGAATTTGGAGTTGAATATTGAAATTTGAATTAGATAGGATTTGAATTCAGTTTGTTCTTATTCTTATTAGTTTGATTTTATCTTTAGTAGTTTGTTCTTATTCTTAGTATTTTTTTCATATCTTTACTAGTTTGTTCCTATTTAATAGGTATATTTCAGCCTATAAATAAGCATGTAAACAAGAGTTTAACGAGAATGAGATTGTTTAATAAAATGTGAGTTTTCTCTCCCTTAGGGGATTTTGGAAAATCCCTTGGTTTGCTCAAGGCAGACCTCCATCGGCAAATCAACGAGCTTATCTTTCTCGTTGTGTGTCATTCATCATCTTCATGTGGCTGCGATAATACCTATTTGGGGCATAGAGAGACTCACGTTTGGCCTATATCATTTATAGAATTCGATCATAAATATATTTTGATTTTCATCGATGAATCAACAAGTTCATCTCCCTCGTTGTGTGTCATTCATCGTTCCCGTGTGACTAGGGCAATACCTAATTGTGGGATAGGGAGACTCACGTCTTGCCAATATCATTCAATTGTAGATATATTGGGATTTTTATTATTCTATATATTTTTTCAAATGTTTAGAATTGATCTTGGGTCAATAATTCTCGTCGGTTATCCCCATGTCGGCAATAATCGTATCAATGATAAAATTAAGAACTGACTATTCAAAAACGAAACAGGATTGAATATTTTTAGTTTCGAACCGTAAACCTTAATAACCACAATTTCTGAATTTGATGGACCAATTCTTCCATCCGCTCTTGAGCGTTAAAGCAACCGTTTGATGACATTTTCAACTCTAATCATGAGTATTTGTATTGGGTGATAAAGTGGTTAGTTAATATGAAAGTGTGATTGTTGATACGATTATGACAATCTATAAAGGGGGTGTTCGGTTGCTAGGATAGTTAATACTAATATTTTTAGTCTTGATCTGATTCCAATGATAAGTTTTATTTTAGATATAAATCCAAAATTAAGTCTTGATATTATGACTCTCAATCAACCGAACTGGGCCAAAGAGTTTTTAGTAGAGGCCAATATGTAGAATTACTTTTTGGTTACTTTTTAAGTTTTAAAGCCAAACATATGATTTCAATTTTTTAGTGCACTCAGTGCTCTAACACCTTACTTTATAAGATATTAAATAACTATAATTTTATGAATATTTGATGCAAAAATGGGTAGAGTTTTTTTTTTTTCAAAAACACTTTAAATAATGAACTTTTAATACAAATAAAAATTATTTAATAAAATATAGAAACTCAATACTTCACTAAATTGGTTCACGTTAAAGACTTGAGAAAATAATTATCTAGTTAAAATAATAAATTTTAAATAAAATTTAAATGCTGTAAGAAAAATAAATATTTCATTAAACTAGTTCGAGTGAAAAAACTTCAACATAAATTTCAAATATTTTGCGAACGCAACTCAAACTAGAATTTAAAGTCTTCAAAATAAGTGTTTAAAATAATATGCAGATTTTTAAATCTCATGACTAATTGATGTGTCATTCAATCACTGTCCTACTCGCCTTCGAGCTCATTACCTGAAATATTAATACGTCGGATAACTATATATACGTGAATATATTTAATATAGAAAATTACACGAGCTTGTTCAATTTAATAAAATAGAATACATACACGAATATTAAATAAATTTTATTATGCTTCAGTGAGTGTGAGTGGTGCAAAGTCACGTTGACAACTTGAATTAACCGTCATGCTCATCACCTTATGTTAAATGAATAATAATATGGATATAAATGAATGCGAGCAAAGTCAATGCACAACAGAATAACGGTCCTGCTCAACATTAATGTCAATGGATCCATAATATATATACAAATGAATGCTAAAGTTAATAGACAACTGAATAACGGTCCTTCTCAACATCAATGTCAAATGACTCGTAATATGAATACAAATGAATGCGAGCAAAGTCAAATGAATAACTAAATAACGGTCTCACTCAACATCAATAAATATACAAATGAATACGAGCAAAGTTACTAGACAACTGAATAATAGTCATGCTCAACATTAATGTCAAATGACCCGTAATATGTATATAAATGAATGCAAGCAAAGTCAATGAACAACTAAACATGATTCGCTCAACATCTATCAAATTACTCGAAATATGTATACAAATAAATGCGAACAAAGTCAATGGAGAATTAGATAACGGTCATGCACAATAACAATTTCAAATGAATATAATTGAACGTAAATAAATGAGAGCAAAGTCAAATGGAAACCTAAATATCGATCATGTTCATCATATAATGTCAAATATTCACACAACATGTCACATAATATCAAAGAGAACAAACTCACACATTAAACTTGAACTTGAAAATGATCCAACGAGCAACTGATGATATAATTACTAACGTCTTAGTCGCGCTGCACCTAAATTTTTTTTTAACTCTTAAAATATATTTTAATACACATACTAGTGAACTTAATAATACTATGATATATAAATTTAATTTATCACATATATATATATGGTTATGATTAATCTTAACATATGCATGACACATTTACCTGTAAATTTTTTCAAATATATCAAAATTACCAAATAAGAATCAATTAAAATTTAAATCATAAGTTGACAACATATTTGTGAAGTTAAATAAAGTGTTCAAAATTCGACAGGTTTTAAAAATCATAACAAATTGACAAATTGAAAACACAAAGGATGATGTGAAAATAAATATGCAAATAAATTAATCACACAAGAGCGACCACACATTTGAGAATGGCAACAGTTTTAACCTCAAATATTTTATTGATTTTTCTATCTAATTTCACAAACCCAATTCAAAATTTCTGAATAATTAATAGTTTCAAAATAGCATTTTAGAATTTGAAGAAGATAATGGTTTTTTTAAAACCAGTTTTAAAGAACAAAAGTAAAAGAATACCTTTGAAGCAAAACAATGTTGAGAACCGTGAGATGTAGAAAAACAAGATGAAATTGATGTGTATATATGATTCTTGAATTTAAAGAGTAGGTTTAAACGCTAGAGTATATATATAGATAGATAGATAGAGATTGGATTGTTTATTGGATGATTATCTATAATTTAATCTAATATTAATTATTATGAATCGTTAACCTCACCGCTATATATTCTTCCCATTCTCTTTTATACTCATCTTTAGATTGTGCACCCAACCAGTTTTGATTCATCGAGCTGTTCATCCCCTCTCTCATTCTCCAACCCTCCATCTCTAATTCCTTTTAATAGTATATTTGTTTCCAATTTTACATACCGCATATTCCATTTCCATCCAACACTTTTTCCTGCCTTGAAATTAATAAATTTTTTCCTCTCATCAAAAAATTTCGCCCCACCATGCAAACCAATTTCTGGCCTTTTCCATTCCCAGCCTCTTCATAGTCCCAGATGTTGACTTTCTTTATCTGATTATGTAGAAAAGAGTCTCCTTTTTCATGGGTTTTCTGATCCTTTTTAATCCCGTTAATTTTTTTATTTAACCCCAGCTTCCTCATTCATGTCCGCCCATTAGTGTTTCTCTTTTCTTCTTTTATTGCCTTGATTGTTTCTGAGAATTGTCGGAAATTATCTAGTGGGTGCATTTTTGAATGAATTTTGTTGGGTTTCTTTTATCATTTAGCTTAATGGGTTTGAAATGGATCTGAAGGGAGTGCACTGAAATTTGAGATTTTTTTTTTCGTTATAGAGGCGTGAGATATATTGATTATCTTTATTTGTTAGTTTCACTTTCAATTGGAAATCAATAATGGATCACGTCATTGGAGGAAAGTTTAAGCTGGGGAGGAAGATTGGTGGTGGATCTTTTGGAGAGCTTTATTTGGGTACTTTTTCATTATTCTTGTCATTATGTGTTATTTTGTATTTGTGTTCCATGTGATTGGTATTGTTGCAAGTTTATAACATTGTTATGCATAAAATTTTCATTCAGGAACACATATACAAACCGGTGAAGAAGTTGCGGTGAAGCTGGTGAGTATATTAATAATAATATTGACATATGGGAACATATTTTTCTTGACTAAAAGATTTTATGGAATATGATCAATCACGTGCCTTAGTTTGTCCGGTTCTTGAACAACAAATTTTTGATGTTGTGCATAAATTAGATGTCTACCTTCACGTGTTAGTTTACTGATATGTGCATGAATCCTATTTAGTGCAGTTTGGTGCTCATATGGCCTCTATTATATATTAATGCAAAAATCTGTTTATTCCAGGAATCTGTCAAGACTAAACATCCGCAGCTTTATTATGAATCGAAGTTGTATATGCTTCTTCGAGGCGGAAGTGAGTTTTTTCTCATGGTTAGCACTTAGTTGGCTACCAACTTCAAAACAAGCTCATTAATCTTTAGTTTGTATCATGAAGCTGGGGTTCCCGAGCTTAGATGGTTTGGAGTTGAAGGCGAGCACAATGCCATGGTTATCGATCTTCTGGGACCAAGCTTGGAAGATTTGTTTAACTATTGCAACAGGAAACTTTCACTAAAAACGGTTCTCATGCTTGCAGATCAATTGGTATGTATGGTTTCATTGTAAAACACAGGTTACTTGCTAGTCACGGCTGTTTTCTTGCTGACCTCCTATTGCTTGTAGATCAATAGAGTGGAATTCATGCACACTAGAGGTTTCCTTCACCGAGATATAAAGCCTGATAACTTCTTAATGGGTTTGGGACGCAAAGCAAATCAGGTAGGATTTTTTCAGTTTCAGTTAAATGTGTATAATAGCTGTTACTTTGATTATCATCATTTATCTTCAGTCCACTCAAGATCGCATGTTTACTTATTTAATTTAAAGCTTGTTGCTGGATATCGTTTTCTATGTCTTATTCGTGAGCCTGTAATCAATAAATCATTTTAGCCTCGTAAATCTACAGCTCTTAGTTTGTTTTCACAAAAGCTTATTTTTCACTTATAAAAAATGTATTTAGCTGTCATTCTAATATGTAAAATTTTGGATATCTGAATGAGGCAAATCAAGTTTAGACTGCTGAATTCGAAGACTTATTGTAGACCTCGAGCCTGCTCTAACTCAATATTTTTTATCTTCGTAACAGGTGTACATCATTGACTATGGACTCGCGAAGAAATACAGAGATCTTCAAACTCATAGGCACATACCATACAGGTGTTTAATACTCGACATTCTCTGGTTTGCCTTATTTGACTTTTCTTGCACCTTGCCTTCAAAGCAACCCTATTCTATTTACGGTTTCTGTCTTGCTGCATAGAGTGTAGTTGTCAGTTGAAACTTGAAAGGAATACACTCAGTCATCACATGTATGATTAAGCACTGCAGGCTATCTTAACATGAGTAGTGTTGTTACATGAACTGACTTGTAATGTAGTTATCTGCGACAACCCTTTGATTATCTAACATACTTTCTCTCTCTCTGTTTTTCAGGGAAAACAAAAATCTTACTGGTACAGCACGTTATGCTAGTGTTAACACTCATCTTGGAGTTGGTGAGTGGAGGCCATAGTTACATTTGGCGACAAAGACTTCCTTCCTATTTTACTTATTTTTGTTATATTTTTATTTTTCATTGAATAGGAATAAACTTCCAGGATAATTTTATCTTCCTACTTAGATTCTATTTCTGATTTCTTGTTTCAGAACAAAGCAGAAGGGATGATTTAGAATCCCTTGGCTATGTCCTCATGTATTTTCTACGTGGAAGGTTGGATAGAATAACCTTTTGATTTAAGATCATTTTTTTAGAAAACAAAAATAAGCCTTATTTTGTTTTTGAAATTATTGTAGCCTTCCCTGGCAAGGACTGAAAGCTGGCACGAAGAAGCAGAAATATGACAGAATCAGTGAGAAGAAGATGCTTACCCCCATAGAAGTAGTGTAGCTCCCTAAGTCTGATTAAACTATATTGCTTTTGGCTAGAAGTCAATTATCTGATAATGTGTATTTTGTGGGCAGGTTCTTTGTAAATCATACCCATCTGAATTTATATCATATTTTCATTATTGTCGATCATTAAGATTTGAAGATAAACCTGATTATTCATATCTGAAAAGACTTTTCCGAGACCTATTTATTCGTGAAGGTAAAATAATATTTGTACCTGGATATTTTGATTCCTTCACTATTTTTGGTATTTTGTGGCACATTGGAATCGGTCTCTATCTTTGAAAATTGTTTCCCATTGATGACTGTACTGATGGACCAGGTTATCAGTTTGATTATGTGTTTGACTGGACCATATTGAAGTACCCACAAGTTGGATCGAGTTCTAGATCGCGGGTGAATATTCACTTCAGTATTGATTTTGTGTTTGACTTGACCATATTGAAGTAGCCATAGCTGAAAATCTAATGATTTCTTTTTGCAGCAAACTGGGAAACCACCTATGGATGCACGGCCATCTTCAGAAAGAGTGGAAAAGACTCCAGGTCTGTGAATAATAGGAAATAGGTCTATAATATATATACATATATACTTGTGTCTATTAGTTGAAAGGGAAAAATCAAACTGTGTTCATAAACACTGTAACTGCAAGTACATGCATGAATGAATACTTTGTGGTCATCATTTTGCATCAATGCTTTATGCAATTAAAGTTTTTGCTGACTTGCCGACTATATCACCCACAGCACAAACCTACTCTGCGTGCACTCGAACATCACGAACAGGGCTATTTGTTGTTTAGACTTTCTACCAGATGTTACTTTGTCACCCATATGGCTATAAAAGTACCTGAAACATGATTTCCAGTCAGAAACTTGCAACATGATTGTCCATGCTTTGTCCTTTATGAATCAATACAATTGATATCCTAGGCTGATGAATAGCTTCTAAATTGCATCATAGTGAAACAAGAAGTTCGAGAGAGACTTTCTGGTGCCGTGGAGGCATTTGCGAGGAGGAATGGTGCTAGTAGTGGCCTGCGTGGAGATAACTCGAGGCATAAATCATCAGAAGATGCTCCATCATCTAAAGATGTGGTAGGCAGTAATTCATGAAATCATCCAACTCATTTATCCTTTATCTGTGGGTTTTGGTTTCTTATTTTGGGGCAATATACTGTTTTATCCCAATTATATCCCACGCCGAGAAATACAGTTGGCTACTCAAAGCCCCATTTCTGCAAATTCAATTGTTCACGCATAACACATGGGAGCTAAAGATTGAATTCATTCGAAGCATGTTTCCCCGTGTCGGGAAAATGTTCGTGGGGTAAAATCAATGATGTTTTGCATTTCATGGTATAAAATTGACACCAGTCCTTTATTATTGGAATGAAACAGTATACCCTCGCTTTCCTTTTTACCTATGTGCAAATTTTTAGAAGTTGATGGTAAATCATGGAATAAGTTCACAAAAGTTCATTATTTGTTCTCTCAGCAACCTGATTCTGAAAGAAATCGGGTATCGCGTAATTCTGCCTCAAAGAGGGCGGTAGCATCAAGCAGCCGACCCGGCACTTCTGGCGAACCCAACAACAATCGTCAGACCAAAGTGGGTCCAAGCGGAGGTCGCATAACAACCAGCCAGAGAATTCAGCCCGGATATGAGTCCAAAACATCCTCTTTTACACGTGCTGGTGCTACAAGAGGAGGCGTTCGAGATGAAACTCTCAGAAGCTTTGAGCTATTAACTATCGGCACAGGTAAAAGGAAATAGTGGATATATTTCGAAGCTCTACGCAGTTTTGTCTGGGAACCGAAAGCGGTATGGAGGTTACTAGTCTTTTACCTGCCTTACCCCATCAGGAAGACACATATGAGATCTCTCCATGTTCATGGCTAGGGATCCCTATATAATGCATTACTGGGCAGAACATCAGAAGTTATCAATATATTACATGACCACCTCTACCTCTCTCTTTCCTTTCTTGCCCCTTGTCTAGTCTTGCTTCGGTACATACTGCCATGTAACACGTGACAATTTTATGTATTGAGCCATGGGAATCATTCACATATATAACACTTGCCTCGAGATTTTGTTGGCCAAGATAACAGAAAAAGAAGGAAAAAAAAAATCCAAGTTGCAGTAGATGCTAATTTAATCTGTTTTCTGGGAACCAGATGTTGATTTTCTCTATATATATGTTGCTAATTTATTGTGAAATGTGCTTGTGTGTGTGTGGGTGTAATTGTACTAGTGAAACCTGATTATTATACAAGACACTATGGTTTTAGTCCTCCTTTTCAAAGCCTCAGTTGCTAAGCACTCTGCTGCAGCTTTTGCATCTTCAATGTGCCTTATCAGGTTCACTGCCTCTTGCTGCTTCATTACCTTTCATTTTTGCAAATTGGTCATCAATAATAATTCAATAATTATGATATGAAAGTGAAGTATAATATTACCTCCCAAACTCCACTACTTGCAAGTATGAGAAATTCTGTTTGAGAATCTACTCTCTCTGCTCCAACTCTCACTTCTGAACTTTCCAAACTCTTGTGCTGCCTTTGCCTTTTCCTGCCAATTTGATATGCTTCACCATCTCTGCATATCACAGCTTCGTAGCCACCCGAGCTAGCCATCACGACCCACTCTCCATTGATCATCATAGCTGAGGCTGAGCTCGATTTCAACACAGGTGCATCGCCCTCGTCTCTCTCAATCGTCTTTGATCTAGCCTTCTCATGAGCTCTTTTCATGGCTTCCTTGCTCTTCTTCACCATCTTAGACTGCACTGCTAACTTCTTTATTACTAAAATATACTCAACATACACAACTTCTTACACCAATTTTTATTTTGTATGTGACTTTGAAAATGTGGCTCCAATTTGCACGTCCGTACATTACAACTATTGACACTAGAGGAACAGAAAAGTCAAGTATTGGAGTTGAAGAAACAGTAAAAAATCAATGAATAGAGAAATTAGTTTCACCTCTTTAGGTAAGTTGTTGAAGAAGGTTGAGTTCATGCAGTTAGTAATTTCGTGAGCAGCCACATCATCATTAAACAGAGAAAAAAACCACAATTCACAGTCTTTAGATTCTTGTCTCTGCACTAAAACATGATCCAAATTTGTGAGATTTTGAGGGGTTGCCCATGTCTGCCTTAATTCCACCACGTGATAACCATGTGACACATATGCAGCCATCCTCTTCCCATTCTCCACCTTTCTTGATTTCCTTTTTACATTTCTCATCACAAAGCACTTCAGCCTTATTATCTGCATACATATAATTAATAATTATATATCACATGGTATCTAGATAGCACAAAGATGTATATATAGGCACCAATATATACATGTTGGTTAGTATTGCTTGAAAAGAAATATTTCAAAGTTGCAAACAAATTAAAATATGTGTATGTAGCTAACTATGTACACCTTGAGCCTGAGAAATAGATTCTTGAGTTGCATGATATGATTAAGAAAGAAGCTGAGAGTTTTTCTTGAATTGAATGAATAACTCAGTCAGGCAGGCTAAGAAACATGAACTTAACAGAAAGATATATGTATGTATTGGAATTTGGAGTGAAAGAAAATGACTAGTATTTCATTAAGTAGCTTTCAAAAAAGTCAAATGTGAAAACTGAAATTTCAAAAGCCGGATTAATTCCTATAGCTCCATTCAACTTTTGCTAACTGCCTTTTAATATTTTCCTGCCTAATTAAAGTATTCTCCATCTACCATAATTAATTAAATTTTATTGTTCGCTTTATTAAAAAAATACTCTCTCTGCCTCAAGATACTTGGTGTCGAAAATTAATAAAACACTCGTAATGTTAATAAAAATGATAATTTTATATTGGGATTGCATTATGTGGGAATGCATGCTATTTTTCCTAGTGTAAAGAAAAATGTGTATATATTATGAATAGTACGACATATAGTAAGTGTAGGATAGAAAATACTATAGGTTAACTTTAATGCATGAACTTTGATGAAAATATAATGTGATAACTGCCATTCAATATACAGAAAAATGAAGGAACTAGCTATCTAGGTGGTAAATTTTTTAAAATTAAATTACATTAATTTAAATTATAAAGAATAAGAATTGTATGAAATATGTAAATTTATCTAATTCTTTGATTTTATGTAACTTTGATTTTATCAACTGATTCCAGAAATACAATTCTTTTAGTGAAAAAGTAAATGAGAGTTGCGGTTGATTGTTGACCAATAGAAAACATGATAAAAAGAATTATCAGATAAATAAACTTTCTATCCGTACACGGTGTCTGGTTAGGATTGAATGTACACTTTTTTTATATAAGATAATAAAAAAACCATTTCAATCCACTGTCAGAACATAACACAAGATTGGTGATTTGGTTTGACCAAAAAGCTCTCAGTCATTTTTAGTGGGATGGAGGAAGTATTAATCTTAACACAAAACCGAACAGGTGACCAGGTTTTGATTATTAATAGTACTACATATGTCTTGGGCTCCAATTCGGCCCGGCCCAGTGATGATAAATAATTCACTACTTGTGAAGTTTAGATGTAATTATCATCATATTGGTCTCAGTAATTATACTCTTAAGAACAAGATCTCTATAACAGTTACGTTGTTCTAGTTAAAATCAACAACTCTAGCTACACCAATTAAATGCTCGAGTAAACTGTAAAGATTATTTCGAAATATGATCAGCTTATAAATTTCTATAATATATATAAAAAATATAATGGTGGGAAATAGTAATTAACAAATTTAATATTTCCATTTAGTTGAATTTAGTTTTTCGAAATCAATTAATTATTGTTGGCCCCTATATTAAATTAGTAGAAAGTATAGAAGATTCTTCTTCTTCTTCTTCTTCGTTCATATTTCTTTGTTTCCAAAATTGACAAACATTCTTTAAAACAAAACAGCAGCTGTTGGTTGGGGTACTGTCTGTCACCATCAGACATGATGAGTAAATAGTAATTGTGTTGTTCCATCTCTTTATAAGCTCCAAAACTACATGTCCTTTTGCCACACATTCTCAAAACAAGAAACAGAAGAAACTAGAGAGATCGAAATGGACAGAGAGCACTGTCATCCTGCACTTAAAGGTAGAAGATCAAGAGAAACAAAATACAGCCATGGATTATATATCTCCTTCAGACCTGCAAACTCTCATCACTATCTCTGAAGCTTTCTTACCATCAGATTCTCATCATCATTGTCAACAACCCAACAAAGCCTCTGCCTCTCAATATCCAGTGCCTGATGAGGTATATATATGTTATTAATGTAGATGATATAGGTAGCTGAGATGGTAATGAAGAGGGGGTTCCTGGAAGCGAGAATACTGGTGAGAGGTTTGCTGAAAATTCTATGACGAGAATTGGAACGTTGTTGCTATGTGGAAGCCTATGCCTTGGCAGCGAATGGCCCTATTTTAAGATATTCTCAGAAATATCTTTGGACAAGAGAGAAAAAGTTTTGCAGAAATGGCTGCACCATTATATTCTTTCCTCACCCCTATCAGGCTTGCCTTTGTCTTCCTCAAGTTATTGATTCTCTTTGTCTTCTTCACTCAGGTAAACCTACCTAAATCAATGTAGTCATAGTTGGCTCAGGCTGAGGTGGAGGTGTTGCAGCTGCTAATCTTGCGAGGGAAGGCCTTAAAGTGGTTGTTCTTGAAAAGGGGAACTACTTCACAAGCAGAGACTAATCTGCTCTTGAAGGGCCCTCCATGAACGAGCTTTATGAGTCTGGAGGGATACTTTCTACATTAGATGGGAAGGTAATGGTTCTTGCAGGATCTACTGCAGGGGGTGGTTCGGCCATTAACTGGTCTGCATGGCTTGTTGATGCTGTGAATAATCTCTGCATGTGGAGCTTTGTTGATCTCGAGTGCATGGTTTAAGGAATAAGAACATAGGTAGGAATCTTCATCTGCATCCTGTCCTAATGGCATGGGGGTACTTCCCTGACTCGGATATTATCAAAGGGAAAATCAATGAAGGAGGGATAATAACATCAGCTGCAGAATGGGAGAGAATGAGAATGGGGAGAGTTGGGAAGCAGAAGGGCTGTATGTTTGTGATGGTAGTGTGCTTCCTGGAGCTGTTGGTGTTAATCCTATCATCACAATACACTCAACTTCATATTGTCTCTCCAAAAATATTGCTCAGAAATTGAAGAGGTAGGGCAGGAGAAGAACACATATATAATTAGTTGCTTCATTATTCATTAAATAATGATCGATGATGAGATTCCATGATCATCACTTGGCTTGTCATGCTTCTCTTTTCAGGACTCACTCACTCATGATATGCATTTATGATACTTTGTATTGTTAATTAATGATTACTACTATATTATAACAAGATGGAGAGTTCTGAAATTGAAATTATATATATATTACTGGCATGTAAATGAAATCAAATGATCATAGGTTATTTTTAATCATGAAATAATTAACTTTATACCCCTTCCCTCTCCATTTTGTCTACCAAATTTGTGTAGGATTCATGATTTGAAAATCATATGTATAGACAAACTCTCTCTAAATACATATACATATACATATACATATACATATACATATGCGTGCAGTGATGCTTGCAAGTACACATTTAGATCAAACAATTGGCCTAATAAGTCCATTCTCTTCACCAATTGGATCGTTTACTTTAGGTCTTTTATTTTAGATATAGTATATGGAAATGCAGGTATCTATGTACGCAAGAGTCAAAGTCAACTCTAACACCTCATTGCATGCCCATAACACGATCACTACTCATTTATCCAAAGTCAACTCCATGTGATACATCCATGATAGGTCTCCCAATTAACCCAAAATTACTTGTTATTATTGTAATTCATACTATTGACTTATTCAAATTAAGCTGCATGGCATTCTTTTTCTTTTCTTTTTTCCAACTCGTAATTTTTGTCATGTTTGACCAACATTTATGTATAGGATAAATGATAAGGACAGCCTTGTTTTTATTCCTTCAATCTAATAGTATTGGATTAATAGGAGGAATATTTACTATAAATAATGCGTTTATATATGCTACTCTCTTTTTCTTCTCATTTTCTTTTTTTTTTAAAATTGATTTTCGTATCTTCTATTACAACTTGTATATTAATTACCTGAAAATAATAGAGTAAATTTCAATAATGAAAGACGCAGCAGATAGGAAGGTGGGAATTCCTCTTAAGTAATGTGCAAGTAGTACTTAGCTGTGTGTGGATGTGGGCTCCATCCCACTATTTCTCATTTTCCCACAAGTAAAGTAATAAATAATATATCTTCTTATATTTATTATGATATAATAATTAAATGAATGGATATAATTCCAACTTGTATAAAACGAGGTACATTACATAGATGAAGAAATAGTAGTGGAAATATTAATAAATCGAAAATGGGACGCGTCGGCAATGCAAGTCAACATGATGCAGGGGTTGAGTTTGAAGAAATCCATCAAACCCCCGACGCTCCTCCGCCGCCTCCACCGCCGCCCCTCGAAGAAGATCTTTACGAACCACCTCCCCATTACCAACCTCCTCCCTCGCCTACTGCTGCTGCTGCCGCCAACAGCAATGAAGAGGCGCCAAAGGTTGAAGCTTTTCCTCCTCCACAATATAACGATTTTGATAAGCCACCGCCACCTCAAGCCTTCCCTCCACCACAAGCCTTCCCTCCTCCACAAGCCTTCCCTTCTCCCCACCATCAACAGCAACCCTTCCAACCAACTCCAAATCAAAATCAGTATTTTCAACAACAGCAGCAGCAGCAAGGGATACCCATAGGATTTGCGCCTTCTCCACTAATTATGCAACAGCAGCATAATGAGCAGCCTTGGAAGACTAATCTCTTCGATTGCATGAAAAATCCACAAAATGGTACGTACGGTATTATATATATTCATGTCTCTCTTGCTTGCTTTATAATTTGGAATTAGTTAATGATTAATATGAATGTTTGAATTGGGTTGCAGCTGTGATCACCCTCTTCTTCCCATGTGTAACCTTCGGACAGATAGCTGAAGTTTTGGACAACGGAAGCACATGTAACAAATATTCTACCTTGATACACTTTGATGCAATTCAACCTTTCATGTAATGTAACTAATTTGGTACATATGTATGTAGCTTGTGCATCGAACGGAATGTGGTATTCGTTGATAGCATTTTGCATAGCGATGCCATGCCTGATGTCGTGCGGGTATAGGAGCAAGTTGAGAGCAAAGTTTGGTTTGGTGGAGTCTCCTGCACCAGACTGTCTCATTCATTGCTTTTGCGAGCACTGTGCTCTCTGTCAAGAGTATAGAGAGCTTCAACACAGAGGCTTCGACCCTTCTATTGGTATATCATCTTCTTTCTTTTTTATTCTTTTCTTCTTCATGAATTCATTGCATGAAATTAATGCATTTTAGTAAATATTTACATTTTGGGGATTATAATTTATTAGGACATGCGGGAAATGTGGCAAAGCAGCAGAGGCAGCAGCAGCAGCAATTTGGGGTGACCCCTCCAATGCAGCAAAGGATGATGATGTGAATTGTGATTCATGTGATGCAATCTTATCCTTAATTAATTTCTACTTCAATTTCTTATATATCGATCAATCGATGGATGTATGGTTTGTTGAACTTTTATTTCTATTTATCTGTAAAAGTTAATGTCCAAATTCTTTTCTCGAGTTTCATAAAAGGCATGAGTTTGCTATCATCATTTTATTTAATTTTCTTGTAATCAATGAACTTCATAATATAGTAGAATAAGAAACTATTGCTTTAGAATTCACATATATATATATATATCGATGGGTGCATGCATGGATCTAAGACCCAACTAATATCAATTAATGTGACAAAGTGTTTAAGAAATTAAGAATACTTGCAATTTTCTCAGTTAATTAGTTAAACTAGACGCTATATATATATAAATCGACTCTTTCGTACCTTTTGTGTACAGTTTGAATGAAATTATATTGTGCATTAATTACTTAATACAAATGAAGAACTAACACTGGAAAAATTATCCAACAAGAAAATGTGTTTACTTGTTTATGATTTGAAAGTGTTCGTCCATGATTGAACAATAAAACTAATATCGATTTTAATTCAGTTCATATATGAATTAATCATCTTGTTGACTTTCTTTCTACTAATATAAGTGGATCAGTTCTTTACACAACTGAAATTTTGGTATTTAGGTTTGAATCACTCCCTTATTCGCAGCGCGGCCGGCGCAAATATATATTCGCGATTAATGTAAATAAATAATAAATTTTTAATAAAAAGTTTAATAATATTTTCACTTAATGAATAGGGTTTATTAGGTATAGTTAATATTTATTATATAAAAATAATAAAATAATAAAAATATAAATTATAAAAATTCATATACTTATATGGCACGACATAATATTGTCATATCAATCGCGAATACGTTAAGTTTTACCCATTGCAGGTAAATGATGTTGGAAAAAATGATTTTGAACTTGTAGGGTTTTTAATTAATTTGGCGGTTGTGGATTTAATTTTTTGAGAATTAAATGGTAAATGGTTGATGATTATTCTACGCTTCGTGGAGTAACCTGTGGGTAGTCTTTGAGATTCCAATAGATAATTGTAGTATTTCTCAAAATTGATTTTTCGGTGAGTGAAAAATTATATGCTAGTGTGATGAATTTGGACTTGAGTATATATTTAATTTTTTGGGCTACAAAAAATTAGATATTTTATTATGGGTTGAGATTAAGCCCATAAAGATTTATTTAGCCCAAATGGGTAGCTAATTTGGTTGTTCTAATATACTAATCAAACTTTTTGTCCAATTAATTAATTCATGCATGCTAGTGGAGAAATCTTTGGCTTTCTATTTTGCCATGCATTTATGTTTAATAATGGTTGCAAATGAAAAGTCTTGTAACAGACAAATGGTTTAATCATCTTGGCCGACGGGTTCCTATATATAGGAGTGCTTTTAGAGAGTTTGATCACACCAAAGTAATTGCTCATTTCTCTCCTTTAATTCATTCTTTCATTCTAGTTTTAAAGTTACATTTAGTTTGCTCGGTTCTTTACCTCGTCAAGTTCGCCGGGGCTCTTTCGAATTTTGGTGTTGATTTCGATAGGGACGTGATCGTTTTATCTTTGGAAATGATACGCCGGACCGTGAGCACTAGTTAGGGCGTATCTCGTCTTGCGGAAAGAAGACTTCCTCAACTCGACTATATATTTATTTGTTCCATTATAATCTCCAAGCATTGTAATCTCCGATTCTCGATTTTAATAAAATCTTTATTTTGTTATTACAAATGAACGGTTCTAATTAATACAGTGCAATGATAATTAGTTGATGAAAATGTAAACTTTTAAATTACTAACAATAAAAGTGCAATTAGATTATAAATTTGAGATTAATTTAATTAGTTAATTTTTATAATTCATGTATTTTGGTTGCATGGTTGAGAAAAGTGTAGGAGTTCAATGCTCCAAGCATGAAATCGGTGATCAAGTTTTATCTTAGTCAATTTTGGGCTATTGCGTGTAGCCTTCAGCTAAAACTTTTTTTTTTTTTGAAATGATTCATCTTTATTCACCCTAATTTTATAGATCCATTATTCTCTAATAATTTCTTTCTGGTCTTTCGATAACGCAGATTTGTTCTTGCATTGTTTTTCTTCAAGTCTATTGATCCATTGTTTCTTCAAAATTTTCAGGTTTTATCATGCAAAAAATTGCAACTTGTAAACATCTTTCAAGCTTCTTATTCTCCAAGTATGATTTGTTGAAGATATGGACGAGTTTGGCTCCGAAATTGAACTTGAATTATTTAATGTTGAAAAATCTCCACCCACTTTGTTGGATAATTAAATATAATCATTTCCCTCATATTACATTGTTGAAACTTGTTTTGTTTTATCAACAACCGACTCATTCTTCTCAACTTCATCCGCTTCCCAATCCCGGCTTGAATTTTCATCAAACATCACATATCTACTCGTGATAACACTTTTTGTCTTCAAGTTGTAGAGTGTATAGCCTTTTGACATGCTTTTATACCCCACAAATATGCATTTTACACTTGTTTAATCAAGATTTTCTTTCTTCTCTTGAAATTTGAGCATATAAAACTAATCCAAAAATTCTCAAATTCTTGACTGATGGTTTTCTCACATTCCATGCTTCAATTGAAGTTATATTCCTAATAGCTTTTGTTAGTCATTAAGTAAACAGCAGTGTAAACGGCATCTACACAAAAGGTTTTAGGCAAGCCTTTGGAATAAATAATTGATTTTGTCATTTCCATCACAGTGCTATTCTTACGCTCAAAAACATCATTTTGTTGTGGTGTGTATTCATCGCTTAGATTTCTTCCAATACCTTCATCTTCACAATAAATGGTGAATTAATTTTAGGTGTACTCCTTTCCGTTGTCACTCCGAAGTACTTTAATGGTACGCCCACTTTGATTCTCCACGAGAATCTTACATTTTCGGAAACTTCAAACACTTTGAAATTCTACTGCAAGAAGTAGACCAAGTTATACGAGTAAAATCATCAATAAAGATGAGTACCTATTTCTACCATGAGAATTTATCGACATTGGCACACACAGATCAATATGTACAAGCTTTAGAAGTTACTTCCCTCTCCAAGCAACTCCTTTTGAAAACTGTCGTGGTGATGTTTTCCAAGTGTGCATCATTCACGTACGTGTTGCAACCTTTTAATTTTGGGAGACCATAAACCATATTCTTGTTGTGCAGTAGTTTGAGACTATTAAAATTCAAATGACCAAGTGTCAAATGTCATAACCATGATGTATCCATCACTTTAGCTTTAATTGCTACAATTCCGGTATATACTTGAATGTAAGAGGAAAACTACAACTTTTCTCCATTTGAATTTTTGTCAGACTTGCTTCAAATCTTCTTTATCGAGTATATCACGTGAGTTTTCTTAAAAATGAACATACCCGTGCTCAATAAGTTGTCCTACACTCAATTGATTTACCAACATTTTTAGCATGTAAAATTAATTTCAATTGAAATGCACTTTCAATCTCCGTCTCTGATTATCTCAACAACCTCTCTTCATATGATTTCAAACCATCAACTCAATAATGCTCATTTGAAAATTGTCTTTAGTTTTCTCAATAATAGCAACAATAGCATTAAATCTTTTGAGAAGACATATCAAAATCTTTTATATCATTATTTGATCTGAAAATTTTTCACCATACACTCACAAGAGTTTCATAAATCTGAATGAAACTCATTTATGCTTTTCTTATCTTTGATTTTTGTATTCTCAAAATCTTTCATAGAGTTTAAAGTTTAATGGCACTAACCTTTTCACCTTCTCCAAATTTCTTTTGTAAAATTTCTCATGTTTCCTTTGATTTTTCAACTCCCATGATGCGAGAAAAAATCAAATTACCGACAACTTGTTGAATTTTCGATAAATTAAGTTACATATCACTATTTGCTCCATCTTTTTTTAACTCATTTATTCGAGTCATTGCGAGATTTGCACTCGCATCGTCGTAGCCTTCATCGACGAGCTCCCATAAGTCTAAGGAAACAAGTAGCGCGTTTTCATCTTGCACCAAAACTCGAAGTTCTCTCTGCTGGTAACAAATATTTTCTTTCTTACACCTTCTTCAGGTCTTTTTGTCGGAAAAAAAAATAGTATTTGACTTGGCTTTAGTACCAAACTGTAGAATCATTTGTACTAAGATTTTACTTTATTTTGGCTAAGATAATGGTATTAGAAACTTCTTGTATTTGGAAGGGCTGATTTCTTAATTGAAAATAAAAAGAGAATTTTTCATATAAAAGCTAATCATCATCTCTACAAAATAAAGATGATAATGTGTCTCTTTGAAAATGATAAAACATGCATACGCAGCTGATAATAATTAGTGTTAAATGCTAAATTACTTTTTAAATAAAAGTTGCACATTAACTACACCAACATGTATAAATAGAATAAAAAGACTTGGATAAATACAAACAAATCTTAATTCGAAATCAGATTAATTGATTATAATTTTGGTGGGTAGAAATGGGTGAAGGTGGGTGGACAATTCAATCATCATGCCCAGAATTTCGACTCTCTTCTGATTGTGTCACTGCCCATATAAATAAATTAAATAATGCATCACTCACTATTTTTATTTTCTACAATTTTAATCTTCCTTTAATACATCTGGATCTTCATGATTTAATTATTCTGCTTGGTATATATACTAGCTAATTGAATATGACATGACTAACAATTTATATAACTATAATCTATTCTAATTATAAAAGTGTGAAATTTTAAACAAAACTATTTTTGCCTCATATATATATTCATCTAATATTATTATTTTGAAAGTAAAATAATATATTATGTGTGATATAGTTTTATATAATTTTACTATTATAACTTTGATACAAAAATATATTGTGATAATTAATGTTTATCTATTTTTAATATAATTTATAACTTTTACATGTATCGCTCATAACATTATGTACTTGTCTATTCTAATTATAAGAATGTGGATTCTCACAAAATTGACTTTATCTAATATGCCATAATATTATTATTTTAAGGGTAATTCAATAATTTAAATACTATAATTTTAAATAATTTTGTCATATTATAACTTTAACTCAAAAATATATCATGATAATCTATAAACATCCACGTACGTTGCACGTGAAGCTTCATTAGTCTTTATAAAAGAACCAATTCTTACAAAATAGACATTATTTAATCTTTTGATATATTTGAAGGGTGATATAGTAATTCTATAGTGTTATAATTTGCTTCAATTAATTCTGTATTGTAACCAATTAAGTAAGTGGCTATCACAACTTATATGGAGTACGTGTTTAATGATGAAGAAATGTCATGAAAATATTATAATCAAGAAATAAATATGATAGGAATCATGATTCATGATGAGGTCATGAATAATTAATCTAGTACGTCTTGATGGTTTTCAATCACATAATAATAATATAGAATACAAACAGAAACAAGCACATATCACATATCACATATGTAAGGTAATTGTATGATTTGGTGATGACTAATTAGGCTGGCAAGTAAGAAAAAGCAGTCTAACACAGTCCTAGTAGATATATGGTTGCTAGCTAAAGAGAATTCATACATAAGCCTTTGAATAAGAAATGTAGAGAGTGTTCTTTGTCAAAGCGTTAGCTGTAGATATGAGAATAAAGAAAGACTTAATTTATAGTAAGAATAAGAAGATGATCAAGAAGAGTGAGGCTTCTCCCTCAAGTATCATCAATTCATAATAACAAACTAATAAGAGGTTCCATTAATAGCCAGCTCTAGATGAGTAATAGCCTACACTTTCATCATTAATTAACAACACGACACGAACACGAACAAGACACGACACGACACGACACTACCCGACCTGACCCTATGGAGGAAAGTAGTAGTGACCATCTTCCTCCAGGGTTCAGGTTCCACCCCACTGATGAAGAGCTCATCACTTACTATCTCACCAACAAAGTCTTGGATTTCGAGTTCACCACAAGAGCCGTTACCGATGTCGATCTCAACAAGTGCGAGCCTTGGGATCTCCCTGGTATGGTCTATAATTATAATTTGCATGATCGATATTTAACTTGAATATAGATGAATGAATGAATGAATGAATGAACGAACGAATGAATGATTTCAACAACAGCAAAAGCGTCGATGGGCGAAAGAGAGTGGTATTTCTTCAGCTTGAGAGATCGCAAGTACCCGACTGGGCTGAGGACGAACCGGGCGACAGAGGCCGGGTACTGGAAGACCACAGGCAAAGACAAGGAGATATTCAGCAGTAGCAACCGCATGGAGCTGGTGGGCATGAAGAAGACTCTTGTTTTCTACAGAGGCAGAGCTCCCAAGGGTGAAAAGACCAATTGGGTCATGCATGAATACAGACTCCTCAATCACTGCAACAAGGATGAATGGGTTGTTTGCAGAATCTTCCACAAGACCACCACCTCACTCAAGACTAGGCCTCACCATCATCAACAAATGCCCTCGTCCCCCACTGACGAGCTCGGAGATCTCGATATCGACCACCTCCCAAATTTCAGAAGCTCCATATCCCCCTCAACTCTACAAACTTACAACCCTAGTGAGGAAACTAACATGATGATCAACTGGAACAACACAAATGTTTCCAATGATGCATGGCCCTCGTTGCTCACTACTAATCTTTCCATGAATTCTTTGCTGCTCACTGCATTGCAGCTGCGAAGTAGTAATTACTCTAATTTGATGCCACAATCCAATGCCATCAATCACTTTCATGATTTGACTGGCGACATGCAGCCAGCTTCTGCACCGGAGCAACCACCTAATTACAACATTTGGTGAACTCAAGATGATCAGCATCCAATTCTTGCCAGCTAATTCTAGGGTTTAGGCGATGGGCAAAGTCCATTCCTCCAAATAAATCAAGACAAGTATTAATGGTGTAAGAATATATATATATATATATATATATATATATATATATATATATATATCTGTTGTACTATATATACCATGCACAGCTTCATTCACGAATATCATCATCTCTATATGTTTAATATATCATCCATGTTTCAAACTTGTTATCATTGCAAGCTCAAAATGTAGCAATTTGGGCTTAGAATACTGCATGACCTCAATTTGAGTAAATTATGTATAGTGTTTATCAATTCATGGAGAAATAAGTTTGATATTGAACTGATATATAGGGTTTAAAACACCCACCACCTTACACACGTGATTTACAGATTTGCTCACAGTGCATTCAAAATGTTGAGAGAATAATAAACCCACTACACTACATCAACACATCAACATATCAACATATCAACATTTAAGGATGATGAGCTTGCGTATCTTTGACTAATTTATGTATGTATATCCAGTATATCACAGTTGCTTGGTAATGAAGAATTACCAAGTTATATACTAGAGTGAACCCAATAAATCCTTTATTGTGGCCAAAATATTGACATAAGAGCCTCCTTCAAGTTGTTCCAGCATGATCCCGTCCATACGTGCTTGAATTCCATCGAACGATGCTATCGTCTGCAGCAACTCTTTGATCGCTTTGTCAGTTTCAGCAATGGACCCACCAAATCCGCCCAATAGTTCAGGCAGAGATGTTGAGGGTCTTGACAACTCCACAAGTGTCACCTAACCATGTTTATAAAGCATTAGAATTGCCACAACTCAAGGGGGAAAGGAAATAATCATTTGACAATTGATAATGTGTATACACTCCACGCCATGGGCACAGCTAAGACTTACATAGTAAAGAATCGCAACACTGCTGAAGAGAATAAGTTTTGAACATGTGAAGGACATTAGGTGCGAGCATAAAGTATTATATATGCACAAGAATCAAGTTCATTGGGCAAGGGCCATGCAAATAGTTTTATATCTTCTATTAGCAAACCTTAGACTCTGAGAAACGCAAAACCAAGAGTTATCATGGACAAATTGAGGTGAATTATCAATTTAATCTATAAGGCCAATCAAATATGAGAATGTATGTGCAATTTTAGGAATTTTAGGATGCCTGATTATATTTATTTCAAGCATCAAAGAAAATCATTCCTACAGGTGCAGGTTAAAACTCTATTTGTTAACTTATATATTGGAAAAACAATCATTAGTCTACTTGTTCAGTGACATCATGTGTCTTTTATTGTCCAAAAATCACGAGGCCTTACATTTCTTTTCATATCAACTTTTGCATTCTTTCATAGGCAATCCTAAAAATCCTTAAATCTTTTATATCACACAAAGATTTTCTCACAGTATTTTCTGAATCATTTCAAGAAGATGCGTCGTCCAGTAAATAATTGGGACATCCTTAATGAAAAAACTATGCTTGTTTGATAGAGAGTTTTAACAATCCATATCATGAGAATCGATATGCAAGTAATCAAAGTAACCTCTTCATCCATTGGCAAGTTAGCCTTTTGTTTTGCTATTGCTACAGCTCGAGATAGTCCACCAATTGCATCAACTAGACCTCGTGAAGCTGCATCATTGCCAGTCCAAACTCTTCCTTGAGCAAACTCCTCCATCTTGTCTACCTAAAACAAGATTATTTTGATTTCAAGGAACAAGGTAGTGAAAGTCCATCCATATTTTGTTCAGAAATATTACCATCAGATTATTATATTTATATGCTACTGAATACCATACAGTCATTGATCTTGAAGAGGCTGCCTTGTCCCGGAAACTTCTATATGAATTCTGTGCTGACTTTGCAAATAGTTCGGCTTCATCATTCCTGAAACAACAAATGGCAATGCTAATGACTACTATATCCAAATAACAACTCATTTCTAGCATCATCAAAGTGAAACATAAATTAACTATATTGATATGCAATTGCTTTTTTTTGGCAAACCTCAAGGGCAGTTTCACTTCTTGATAATGGCAATTGGGCTGGCTTATGAGAGATGAGAGACATATATCTTAGGGGTTGTAATTGGGCAAATTTGATTACACAGTATACCTTGTCATATATAGCACTGCCACCAAACTGAACACCTAATTTTGTTATTCCATGGGAACTCTGAAGTTCTAACAAACTCGTGCGGTTTATTGACTAAATATATAACAAATTAAATCAGAACTTCAGAGCAAGAGAAAAACGGAACTACAAGTTCAGAGGCCCATATTTTCACCATGTCATTATAGCCTTAATTGTCATGCGTACCAAGTAGGGGTGCCTTTACTCTTCGGACTTTTCTAATGTTTTAGCTTTCCCGGCTAACTCTACAATCAACAGAATTAATATTCACATTAGCCAAATCCTATTGGGTACTAGTCTACTACAAAGACAGGAGCTAACAAACATCATTGTTTGCAATTTGCATGGTTGATTGGTGATTTAGCAACCTCGGAATTGTTTACCACGTGCTTATTTATCAATACTACCAACAGACATCACACTACAAATACATTATCCAGGTATATCAAAGTACCAAAGTCCCTTCGCTATGTCCAATGGTGATCAGACTAAAAGGTTGATACTGGTGTTGAGGAGAAAGAAAATTGGAAAAGGGAGCATAATCTATTATAACAGAAGCCAAGGTGGCCCATTTAAAACTACCCATCTTCTAGTTAATATATGGAAAACAAATGGACACACAGCCACATGATATTCAACATACCTGAAGGGTCGCTGTTCAGCTGCAGTAAGCTCTGCATATCTTCCCCTAGATATGATCTCCTTGTTGAATCCAATTTTTTCGTAGAGTTTCTCCAAATTAAACTTTCCTAGGAGAAAATTAATGCAGTTATTTTATTCTTCTAAGAATTTACTGCTGAAGTTAAATGGATCCATATACAAAGAAAATTAAACATACGCATTCAAATGTGCAAATAGACAAAAAAAAAAGAACATCTAAGGAAAAGATTCAACAAAGTCTAACCAGACACAATACAGCCCAGAAAAAATTCAACAATTGATTTCTACAGAATTAATGAGAACTGAAGACCAATAGGGAGACATTTTGACAAAGGCTCTCAATGGGTTTATGGCTGATTATCTTCGAACAAGCAAGGCATGAGTAATATATATGATCCAGCTTGAAGGGGTTGTCAGATTTATATATGTTTGACTTGTATATATGGTAGAACTGTATAGCTTTAATTCACTACCCTAGAATAATTTAGTCCTTTATCTTTATATATGTGCATCACTTTGTAGATGAATACACTGAATATGTTTTTTCAATATGTTTCCACATATTGCTTAATAGGTACTAGGTACATATGCGCTGTTTAAACCTGATTGGTAACCTCACTGCTAGCAGCAGTCTTCAGCTCAAAACATCTCATTTGTTGCAAAATGTTCAAGGCTAACCTGTCACAACTCCAATAGAACCAGTTAGTGTGAGGTTTTCTGCAACTATAGTTTGCGCAGCCATAGCCATGTAGTATCCTCCACTAGCAGCAACATCAGCCATTGATGCAATGACAGGTTTTGAGGCAGCCAAAAGTTTGATTTCTCTCCACATTCTGTTGAAACACAAGAAAATTAATCAATTGAATAACTAATTCCACGTATTCTCTCAGCCTTCTGCTGTTCTGTAATACATAGTTAAGGGATTCTGTTAAGGTACTCAAAACAAAGAAAGGTCTTTGTCAGAAGTAGTGTAAGAAACCAATAAAGTTCCAGCATGGATGGACATTAGATTTGGCATTTACTACCTTAATTCAAGTGAAGTAAATTACAAAATCCATTAAGGTTTTCTATGTATGGACTTCAAAAGGCCAAAGAGGAGAATGGTCAGGTGCAAATTACTGTAGTGTAACTTTCACGAGAGTTTGTTCTCTTATAAAAAATTGTCAAATTTTAACTTTTGAATGTTAGGCGACTGTCCATAATTGTTCTAAAAGTGGGCATAGTACATACATCAATACTTAACACCAAATTTCTTTCTACTCGAAGCATCAATAATATTTCAACATGGATGACCACATATATGGCTTGAGCATAACAAAAGTGAGATTCCAAACTAGATGTTATCTTTCTAAAGAAGTCTAGTCAGTATAGCAAAACAAAAAATCTACAACAGAAGCTTGTTTAATTACTCTTACGTGGTTTATTAAATATGCATTTATGACAATCTTGTTAAGATCTACTGAAACAATTGTAGAGCAAGTCTTTAACCCTTTCAACAGCATATAATTGCTCTTTTAGTAATGATGTTTCCACAACATTACTCTATTCAGATGCAAGAAAATCTTCTCCAAATGTTTCCCCGTCTCAGATATATTTGCCTAGTTATATGAATAATATCTCGTTGTGATATCAGCTCATATATTCCAGCAAAACAACAGAATAGTAATAAAATTTCTTCATAAGAGCAAGAGACAGAATTTGTACGATAAACCACCCTTTATTTACAGTGTTACACAAGAAGTAAAAAATTATACTCCAACGAATCTTATTAAAAAATTTTAGGCTATGTTAAACAAGATAGCTTCCATAAGGGAAACAACAGAAGACAAGAAAAGTTACACTTACAAATCAGATGCAAGGGCGTCGCCTCCCCCACTGTCAATGCGAATAACAACTGCCTTGTACCTTTTGGAATCTGAAAAACTTAAGAGAATAAATCAGATGAACAAAAAGATGCCATCAGATACTATATGTAGACGAATTTTACTGCAAATCATAAGTAAATATTTCCTAGCAACAAGTTCTCCTCCGCCTATATCGTCACCTGATCAAGCTTGAAATGTTCATGTCATGATGGTTTCTCAATTATTCTAGAGAGAGAAGACATGAAGAAGTGGAATGGAGTAAATACTCCCACTTCCAGATTTCCATTGTTGTAGATTTGAATCGAGGAACATACTTCTGGATTCTATGTAAATAGTTAAAAATGTTATTGATCCAGAGTGTGATCAATATGTGCTACTGCTATCATACTTGAGGGAGGGCGTAGCTT
Organism: Leonotis leonurus; assembly: GCA_026898415.1. Lineage (NCBI taxonomy): Eukaryota > Viridiplantae > Streptophyta > Magnoliopsida > Lamiales > Lamiaceae > Leonotis > Leonotis leonurus. The sequence continues at coordinate 642,154 of JAPKLX010000099.1, forward strand.
TTATCATGTATATATCGATAATTTGGATGTTAGAGCCCTAGAAATTTGCTTTATTTCATAATTAGCTGAGGTTTAGGATTACTTGACCATCAAGTATGTGTAGTCATTGCTGTAGATTAGTGACATTGTATTCTCTTCATTAATGTAGTAAAATAGACATAAATCTATTTCTGCCCCAAACTAAAACTAATAGTCAAAATAAATGAATGTACAGCCAATGTCCAGCAGATCCAAAACAACGGCAGCTTTGGCGAACACAAACTGAATCTGTAGTGTATGAGATAGTTCAGCCCTTTATGCATATTAATATACTCTTAGAAGAGGGAACAGTTGATACCTTAAAGTTTATTTTAGAAATTTGGTTACTTTGCCTTTTACAGATGTAGACTACTATACAGTGCTAATGCTACTATTAGGTGTCCCTTTTTTTTCTCACCAACTGTTTTCTTTTACAAGAAAGAAGATAACACAACTTCTTCCATGCATACACAGGGCCGCCTACCTCTTACAGTGCGAATCTTTTCAATGAATTGCTCAGCAACAATCCCTGAGTTGGAGGTACTTAAAGGACCCCGTACGCGGCTAATGCTTCCAGAGGCTCTGATTATGACTATCTGATTTTTGTGGCCAGTCAATCCAAGAGTCCATTTCTTGACACGGCAGTATTTCCTGCCAGTGTTGGGAAAGTACAAATTTTAACCACAAAATGGCATCCAACTGGATAATAAATAAGTTTCATCTCACAGAAACTAGCATGTTGTTTCCACCAGGGTATCATAGGTTTCAGAAACTCATTATGCTTAATTATATGTTAAGGTTGAGTTACAAAATATTATCCTCCAAATTTATGGGGGTAAGTGGATTTTAGCATAAACATGAAATTTCCAAAACATCATTTAGGTCAACTGTAGTACTATATTAAAAACGCCTAAGTAGAATGTGATTTAAGCCCATGCTCGGGTGATGATTTCAAAGGAAAATAATAGGGCAAAATGGAAATCGAATGGCAGAAATTCCAGAATTTCTAATGGAAACCAAGAAAGAATAAATATATTGAAAAATAAATGTTGAAGATTTAACAAAAATAAGTACCTATAGTCAACTGTAGGAAGCTTTTTATCAATGGGAATTTCCAGACGCTGTTTTAGCAGTGACACAACCTGAAATTTAGAAATTACTAGAAGATTGAAAGATCAATTCGACAGAAAGATATTGGAGTCTGGGAGCATACATATCTATCTATCTATCTATCCTAGTATAAAAGCATGTATTCTTACTAATTATGATATACCTATAATATCCTAATATACATATATAAATATATATATATATATATTAATCCTGAGGATAACTTAGTTATTCAACTAGTGCATATTGCATAATAAACAAGAGAATTTCATTAATTGATAAGTTATATTTGTTGGACCAGGTTTTAAAAAGCGTTATTCGCCTCAGATGCGTTTTTCTACCTAAGCGTACACTCGAGTCACAAATCAAAGTATCACATAAAATTATAGTACCAAATATCATAAAAGATACAAAAACATTAGAAGTCACAACTAGTTATAACTCTTAAAATTCCTAAATTAACTTCTTAGTATCAAATATTAATAAATCAAAAGTACAAGAAATCCAAATCAGCCCCGTGTCCATCTCCATCCTGATCCTCATCTTTATCTCAAGTGGGTCCATCTCTTTTGACTTTCTCACCTTTCTTAACCATTGTAATCACCTAATTTACGAAAATATTTAGCAAATTAAGCCGCAATTTATCACTGTCATCTCCAGTTATAAGAACAAAACAACTGAAATAGAAAAACGAAATTAGAAGCTGTCATGTCCAATTAGAAGTAACACAAACAACTGAAATAGAAAAAAAGAAATAAGAAGCTACTGAGGTAGCAAAATAAGAAGAGAAAAACAAATAAAAGAAACTGAATAATTAGAAAAATGAAATTAGAAGCTGTCATCTCCAATTGAAGAAATTTTAAAAAAAGAACTGAAATAGAAAAACAAAATTAGTAGCTACTGAGGTAGCAAAATCAGAAGGAGAGAAAAACAGATAAAGAGACAAACTGAAACAGAAAATGAAATTAAAAAAAGAAAAAGAAATAATAAGCAAGGTATGAAAACCGAAAAAAAAAAACTTGAAAAGAAAAAAGAACGGTCTGCCTCTTACCTTGGAATCACTACTGCGCCGGCGCTGGAGAAGAGGGAGTGGAGTAGGTCCCATGGGAGAGAAGAGGACATGTAATTTCCGATTGAGAAAGGGACATGTTTTCAATTAACCCTAATTTTGGTTCAATTATTTAAACTTGATCAAATTAAAAAAAACCAATAAAAATAAAACTCAAATTTGAAAAGAACATAACTTTTTCGTTCAAAATATGAAAAACCAGCACCTCATTAGCCTACAGCCTCGAGTGATCTGAGGCGCAAGCCTCGACCACACCACACAAGGCGTAGCCTCAAAGGAGGATTTGACCTGAGGCATCCCCCAGGCACACGCCGCGCACCTCACCACCAAGGTTTAAAACAATGTGCCAGACATGTAACATATTATATATATCTCAAATCTTCTGAACATTAGAAATTAATGTTGTAAAAGTAAACTTAATTTACAATTCAGGGGTAACATAACTACTTAGTCTTATAACTAGTCACACTATCTACAGAAAAGAAAATATTTTGGAAATCAGAGAGGTAAGCTTTATTGTTCTCAATTCATCTTCATAACTAGATCAGGACTCAATGGAATGCTTTTGTAACTGAGCACAACAAGATAGAGATAGAGATGGATATGGGTTACTTGATGGATCTCGGCAAGCTTGAGATTAAACATATAGGAAAAATGAGTTTGTGATCTGTGTCAGTGAAGGCGGTTTTGCCTTTTGAAATATGAACATAAGATACTATTGAGAATAAAAAGGCAAATGATGCTTGGTTCTTCTTCAATGAGATTCTAGTATGATATATAGTTTCAACAGGATAGATTAGGTCTGTACAATGCAGCAAGAACAAGACAGCATGGTAATGCATATAGGGCAGTACATCCCTAAAGTGTCCAAGTACTGCCAACTCTATCATGGACTTAAATATATCAAGCCTCGGGATCAGAAGGAGGAACCATTTGAAGTTCACACCTGTTAAGCTGCTAGGTCTTTTAGTAACTTCCAGTGGTATTGCTTTCAGGAATTAATGTTTCTGTTAATGATTGTTTCCTATTTATATCCAACATACGGTATAGTCAAGTTCAAAATATATTCCTGACACTACTTTACCTAATTTATATGTATGCCTCTATATCCTTTTTCGAATTTTCACATCCGAGAACACAAATCTAAATGTTTCTCTAATTCAATCATTGAACAAAAAGGATACAGTGGGCGGTTAAGCAAACCATTGACTAATATATTTCACCAATACTCTAATGTTTAAGAAATGTATAACTCATTGTACCTCATCATCATATTTTATATCTGTTATCCAGCCATCTTCCTTCAGTCTATTAATTTCATATACTCCTTCATCGATAAAGCTCACAACGTCTTCTTTTTTCTTTTCTGCATAAAGAATTATGACATTACATAATAAAATATCTTGAGTTTAACAAAGGCGTTCATTTAATTTACCTTTAGCAAGAGAAATTTTTTCTACCCAATTCCCATAAATATTGTCAAGCAAAACTGTCAACATCTCACGGTTCTCGTCAGATATGTTTTTACGAGAAAGTTGATCCCCAGCACTCTTGTATTTACCAATCCGTTGAACTTGAGGCTCAATCCCAATTTTCTCCAGGACACCTACAAAACAATTTTTGATGCCACTCAACTGCAATTAAATGGGGATCTAGGATATTGAAAGCAGCATTATAGACAGTATTGTCATTATTGAATTTCAAAATTTTGATTAAATGCTTTTACGTATAGAATGATGCATAAAGTACCTTCCTTAATTTGAGTTATGAAATACCCTCTCCAAGATTTCTTAAAAAGATATTGAGTTAATATCAATATCTATCCCAACCTTATCCCATTTTTTCAATTCTATCCAAGCCATTGAAACTTATTAACTTTTTTCCGACTTTCCACGTGTATCAGTTCTATCATCTGTACAGTGGAAGGGCTTTTGAAACTTCAAATTGATTGATGACTTCTGTAGTTCATGGTATTGGTTATCCACCATGTTTCAATCCTTACCGTGAGAAGTCTGTTTTTTTGGTGCATCAATGACTAAATTACTCCGCCACCAAACGTTCGACATCAAAATTTTAATACAATGACTGAAAGACCAAGACCATGGGATTCAAAAAATATAATTAAAATGACAAAAAAATACAAAATGAGTTAAAGGAACCGTATGGGATTTTAACTCCTAAATCCAGAACCTATATATGGTTGAAGACATGAGGTTGAGAAGTTCGTGCCATTTTTCACCTCTTTGGCTAAAAAATTAAGAGGCTACATATTATCTGAGCTTTTTATTAGAAAAAGTATATAACTTTATGAGAGATTATACTATCTTGACTTTATTTTCTAAAAGAATAAGCCTTTTCCCACATCCACCAAAAACAACTTACCTCCAAGGAATGATGCCTGTACAGTCAACCCATACAATTGAAAGTAAGCACTTGGTGGGGCATAAAGCTCTTCACAAGCACTGCCAATGTAGTACTCCTTCTCTCCACATACCGGAACATAGCCCACAATAAATTTGCCTGCATATTGCATGGGAAATGTATCGTTGAACTCGTTATTCAAGAAAATATATCATCGACGTAAATGAAGAGCTTCAATACATTAAGGAATCAATATTCAGCCTAGAGGCTGAATCGACAAAATTGATTTAATACCTCATGCCACATGAATGCATATTACCCTGAATCATGCATAATGAACAAGGTTTTCCTATATTAAAAGTATTCAATATTATTCACATTACTACACAGGCTAAAAAAAATCATACGTGCCAACAAGAGATACTGCTACTAATGCAACCTGCATTTGATCCATCTGTAAGAGCAGCTTCTAGATGCCATATATACTATGTAAAGTCTCCAAATGAAAAGCATTGCATCTAGGAACTGATGAAGAGTATTGCAGAGATCCCATTGTGTTCTTTGATTAGCTAGCCAACATTCATATGCTATTCAAACAAAAAACTTAAGTTCTTTAATGTTTAACTGATTTACCTGATTTCCTAAAGTCCTGGACATGGCGGCGAATTTCTTCGACCTTCCCCCACCCACAATTCAAGGGTTCAATTTGGAGATATATACCCGAAATGCGAGGATCATAAGCTGCTTTTATAAAATTCTCACAAATTTGAGGTAAAGATAATCCTGAGGAAAAACGGCTTTTCAATTGATCAGATATCTGAGAAGAAACAGACAAAAAAAATTAATTTTGCCACACCGAATAGTTAAATAAAGAAGAAACTAGGATGATCAAGCAAGTCTAGAAAAGAGAAAAAGAACAAGAAAGAGAAAAAGAGAATACCTCGCCGCGTATCTTCATGGTGAGCACACTGCCTTTCTTGACACGCTGCCATGGCCATGCAATCAACATTCTAGACTTTACAACCAAATTTTTCCAAAGATCGTATTCTTTGTAGACAAAATCACCACTTGGGTACTCATCGCCAACGTGAGATGTAGTTTCATCACCATCATCAGACACCGACTTAGCTTCCTCTCTCCCGTCATCAGATAATTTTCCATCGCTCTCAATCTCCAATGACCTGGTCTGGAAGAGATTGGAACTACGGTTCCTGTGGTAGAACAACAGCGGTTTCTTTAACGGAAGCAAGAAGTTCCTAGAGAAGGACGGTTGGCATTTCATCGAACAGGTGGTGTGCAGGTGGAATGTAGGAAGCACTTGAGCCATTCGGAAAGGTGAGAGGATAATGTTTTGATACGCCGATGAAGTATGAGCTTGAAGAGCAAAGAGCTCTTCTTCAAAGGCTTAGATGTGAAACACGAGGTGTAGGAGTGAGCTTCGTAGCGTTGTTAAGAGCGTACATTACTAGTTTATTACCAATCCCCATCTTCTTATTTCTTTCTTACTATATTTTGAAATAATTCACTCTATTGAGTATTGGCCATAGTCTCCCCTAATCCCGGGCCAAAATAATCTAAAATAATCTCAGACAATCACCGACTAATATAATTGTTTGACATTTTAAGTTTTTCATATAAATTAGAAATTCGAATCCGTGCATAAGATAGAGTACGATTTTTACATGTGTTTTTAATACGTATAAGTAAATTATTATTAACATAAATTGCTATAATTATTATTGTCAAGTTTCTTCAAAAAAAAAATTTATAAGTGAATTATTATTAACAAAAATCGTTATATTATTATTGTAAATATGTAGTTAATTGGTAGAGTCCATCCTACATGTAATGTATTAGAGTGAGGGCTCAGATGAAGCCACGTCACCTAACTTTATCTAGATTTTGAAAAATAATAACAGCAATAAATATTATTTTTAATGCTATATGTTGAGCACATGCAACTCTCGTTAGTTCCACACACTAGTCAATTTATTTACAAAAAGTAAATCAATAATAATTACAATTAACTATATTTGACTTATGTAAGAAAAAGTGGAAGCTCAAAGGTTTATTCTACCTGTCGGTTGTCACTCTTCTTGACTTTCCGACTTCCACTTGCACTAAAAATATAAATGGACTTATTTTTCTAATTCGTGCATATTTCTAATCGGAGTAGTATATTTAATTACTCTTAACAACAAATATAGATGGCCAACTTTTAAATTTCCACATGAATTTGATGTGTTAATATTTTTATAATTTTAAAGTAATAATTAATTACTTCCAATTAAAAAATATGAATATGACAATTTAGTAATTTAATATTTTATAAATATTAATTTATAATTTTATGAGAATAATGTTAATACCTATTATCTTTATTTAGCATTATCTTATTAGGGGTGAGAATTGATTCGGTTCTGGGTACCCAGAACCGAAATTTCGGTACACGAATTGAAAATCAGCCAAATTTTAATTAGAACCGATTCCAGAACCGATTGGGTAATCGGGTATCTGAAGAACCGATTCAGTTCCTCGGTTCGGTTCCAGTTAGTACCGATTGGAACTGATTTTTTTTTTCTTAAAATTTAAAACGGTATAATGCTTTCTCAGTATAATGCTAGATAGATGAATTAGCCTAATCTTATATAATAAATGTATATAGTAGTGTGTGAATTAGCCTAATGATAGGAGGTTAATACACGAGGCAATATATTTCGAGTTCGAATATTTCGTGAGAATTTAAATTTATTATTAACAAGTTATGAAAAATTAAATTAATGAAAATATATAAAAATAAAATTTTATTTGTAATTATTTATTTTCTTTTACTTCATCTTATCACTAATTAATTTTCTATAATTTTATTTTTGAAATTATATATTTTTTATATTATAAAATAATTTATATAATTAATGAAAATATATATATATATATATGTATATAAATTAAGTTCATATGAGAAACAATCATATATGCAAATGAAAAAGAATTTATCTCCTATCTAAAATTAATGGTTAAGATTAATTGAATTAAATATAAATATTTTAAATTATAACATAGATATGAGAATTATATATATATATATATATATATATAAAAGTTCATTTATAAAGACAATCATTCATTTATTAAGATGGATTGTTGAAATATTTTATCATTTCTTCTATAAAGATCATTTAATATATGATCAATCAAAATCTATATCATAATATTTTAATCAACTATCGATTTTAATAAAAAAAATATTCATCAAGATATACATCGCGGATAGAATTGTCTTACCGAATAATTTTTTTTTTATAATTATGAATGTATGCATAGTGAACTTTTAAATTGCAATTTTTTTGTTTATTGGAGATTTTTTTTTGTGTTAAATTTATTATTTTTAAATATTGATAATAGTAGTTTTTAAATATATTTTAATTGCGATTTCAAATAATGTAAATTATATATTTCATATCATGAGAAATTTAAATATACCTAAAATGGCATTCCAAATGATTAAAAGATTAAAATTTTCCTCGAAGGGTCATACTTAAGGACCTTTTAATTAGGGGTGAGTATTGGATCGGGTCGGGTCCAATCCGATCCAATAGACTCAAACCAATAAGGATCCAATAAAAAAAAATTCAATCCGATCCAATCCAATAACATTTCAAATCCGATCCAATCCGATCCAATAAAAATATTAGTTTTGGATCGGTTTTCGAGTCAAACCGATCCAATAACTGTTTATCCCTAAAATGTGAATTTCAAACCCGTTTTAAGTTATAACATGCCTAAAACAACGAAAAATTAAACATTTCGATAATATCCAACAACAATCACTAATCACCAAAATGAAACGATAAAATCCAACATGAAACAAGTCAGTGGGTGCGGGTTTGAGGTTTGAGGTTTGACGCATTGCGGCGTAAATGTTGAGTAATTAGGTTAGGTTTAGAAATTAGATTTTAAACACAAATTAATAAATATAAAATATATTTTATATATTAGATTTAATTATATAAAATATAATTTAAATTATTAATATTCTTATTGGATCGGGTCGGGTGAAATCCAATCCAATAGAGCAAACCCGAATCCAATCCAATAGTTATTGGATTTCAAATTTCTCAACCGATCCGATCCAAAACATGTTTGTATCCAATCCAATAAGCCCTTATTGGATCGGTTCGGTTCGGTTGGCAGTTTTGGATTCGGGTTTGCTCACCCCTACTTTTAATAGTATATTTTGATTGAAAAACTGATAATTAATTTTTTTTTTTATATTTATGTAACATTTTAGTTCACTAATGATTATTTTTTTATTAGTTAACAATTCACTCCTACAAGACTACAAACGCAAATTGAAATAATAAACAAAAAATAAAATTTATTAAAATAACTATTTTTAACTATATGGAGGTTTAATTATAAATAGTCATTTATTGGTAAAATTAAGATTTAAGATAAATATGAATAATAGGTTGTAACTTTGAATTAACGATAATTTTAAAATGTGTTTATAGTAGTTATTATATACAGATTATATATGAATATTAGTTGGAAATTTTGATCAATAAATTATTTATTTGATAAATTTAATAATTGATTAAATTAAAATTTTCAATAAAAAATCAAATTATGTATTTAAATTTTAAATATTACAAAAATTTTATACTCCGTATTTAATATTAATCAAAATTTAAAATATATAATTATTATCTTATCAATTGATTAACTGGACAAATTTAATTGTGATGTGAAACATATAAATTCTTAATATTTATATAGTTTCAATAATAGTTCATGTATCAACTAAACTTGATGTAAAATCAAAATTTTTACTAAATATTAGACCTAATAATAAAAAATTTCAGACTGAAAATAAATAAGAATAGTGGGTTGTGGTGATGCCACATGTCAAAAAAATTACAAGTAGATTACGGATATTTTTTGCGACTATGGATGGTAATTTCTAAATTCATATCCAATAAATAAAAGTCTATCTAACTTTGTCATCTATATTCTTGGGGGTATTAAATTTTGATAACACTATCTATTTTTATCGTACTCAATTGCTATATCTAATTTTGACTTACCAAAATGATAATTTTTCATACATATATAACATTAATTATTTTAATTAATTAAATAAATATTTTATCCAAATAAAAATATTTATTTGATTCAATCAAATAATTAATTTTTATCTAACAAATAAATAGATTTTCTAAATTGTATTATTAAATTACTGACATAAATTAGGTACCAATAAGTTTTACACAATATGAGTATTTATATAATACTTATATTTTACAACGATATATTTTCTTCATATATCACGAATTTGCAATAATGTTAATAAATCATAGGGTAACATGATTTTTCACCACATTCTACATAATACAACTTATTATGTAACATTTATTCTAATAACTTGTCAATTTACATACTTTATAATAGGTTATCACATTTTTAACAACGACATATTATAGTTCATTAAAATATATTGTTTCAAAAAAAAATTGCATTTATAAATTATAATGTAAACTTATAATTATTCATCGAAATTTCGAGGAATTATGCACTAATTATAAATAAAATTTATTAAATATGATATACTAATATCAGAAAAATAATAAATGTGTATAATATTTACTCCCCCTGTGCCACTTCATCAGACATATTTTTTTTATTGAGACGTCTCGCTCAATTAGACACATTATTTTTACTTTTAGCAATGTTTAAAGTATAAAACTCTCTTCTCAAAGTTTATTATACTCCCTCCGCCCACGAAACTTCTGTACATTTTGTCATTTTAGTCCGTCCACAAAACTTCTTTACATTTCAAACTTTCCATTTATAGTAATTGGACCCACTCAACTCTTACACACAATTCAAATAAAAATAATATATCATGCTGGACCCAAACTCCACTCAATACACACAATCACTTAAAAATAATAAATATGGTGGATCCCAAATTCCACTCACCATATACTTTTACACAAAGTCAATACACATTATTAAAATCCGTGTCGGGTCAAAATGCCAAGATCTTTCATAGACGGAGGGAGTAACTAATTATTAGTATTCGAATAAAAAATAAATATATCTAATGAAGCAGGACGAATGGGTACTAAATATGATACTCCCTCCGTCTCAACTAAGATGAGTCGTATTCCTTTTTGGGCCGTCCCAAGATAATTCATTTTCTTTTTAGGAAACATTTATTACACACACAATTTAAATAATATATAGGTATATCATCACTTTATACTTTAAATAAACACTCAACATACATTCCTTAATTATCATGCCCAAAAAGTATGTCTCATCTTAAATGGGACGGAGGGAGTAATATACTAATATCACAAAATTAAAAAACGAATAACTGCATAAAAATAAAACAGGAATAATTTTGTAATTAACTACTATCATTTACTATATTGAATATTATATGCAGCCATTAAAAAAGAAAGTGGATTACACGTAAGAAAGAGAATTGTCAAAAGTAAAGTTAACTATAGTTAGATTTAACCCAAAATATAATTTATAAAAGCAAATCTACTACTACAATTAATACAATTAATAATGATGAAAATTGAAATAAAGGCAGGTGACGTGGCTTCATCCCATCCTTCACTGCAATGCATTTCAAGTACCTTGGAATTTTCCCTCTATCTCATAAAAAGATGCATCTTGTTTCATTTTAGTAATTTTACTTAAACATGCACATTTTATTTTTGGACATGGCTCCACCTATAATAAAGACTTTTTTGAGGGTCTCAATTTCTACTACTCATTTTCCACCCTCAACTTTTATATATATTATATACTCCCTCCGTTCCACTTAAGTTGGGGTGTATTCCTTTTTGAGTTGTCCCAACTAAGTTGAATCGTTTCCTTTTTATAACATTTTTACTATACACACAAATTAAATAATATATATTTTTATGACCACTTTATACTCATTTTCAACTTATAATAACACTTCTTAATTATCGTGCCGAAAAGAAATGCCCCAACTTAAATGGAACGGAGGGAGTACTTAATAACATTTTTTGTGGGTCTCAATCCTCACTATCACATAAGGGGGTGTTTGACTAAACTTATAAACTTTTTAAAAGAGCTTATAAGTTGTTTAAGAGCTTATAAGCTCTTTAAGAGTGTTTGGCAAATTAAGCTTTTTGAGAGATTATAAGTTGTAAAAATAAGCTCTCGGAGCTTATAAGTTTTTCAAAAAATAAGTAGTTTCACGTCAACTTATAAGCTCTTGCAATAGTTTATAATCTACAAGAGCTTATAAGTTCTTTAAAATAAACTTATTTAAACACCCTCTAAGTCATCTACATTTCATTAAAACTCATACCGAGTCAAATAGTACATATTTTTAAAAAACGGATAAGAGTATTAAATACTTGAATTGTATATGTAAAATATTTCATCGTTCTTACTTCTTTGCCACCACCAACAACAACCCCAATCCCTTCCCCTAAACAGATACGTCTTTCTAATCTATCATGTTTTTAGGATAGAAAACAAAATTAAAAAATAACTTCTCTTAAAAAAATATTGTAAAAAAAATCTATTTTTATATATCTACTCCATTTTATTCACATATTAGAACAAAATCCAACCAATGCAAAATAATACAAAATCCAAGGAAAAAAGCTACGTAAACATGCACCTGTCCAAATTAAGAAGAATATATTAATATATACCTACTGCGTATTATATATACATGCATGAAGAAATTTCTTAGCTTGAAATATGTCTATCTATTATTTTTTTATTATTATTATGTATTTTTATTTCATTCTTAATATTTTTTTATACATCAATAACTTTATAGTTTGAAAAGAGAGTTTGAGGATCACATGACATCTACGAAATTCATACAAAAAATTAAAAAAAAAAGGATAATTTTTTTGCATAAGAATTATAATCATTGACATAGATCATCACTTTAAGGTGATCGAAGATAAGAAAACTCTACATGATTTAAAATTTTATAAAACAATTCATTTCAATGTGAAATCCAACTTTTTTGAGATACGCTAGCTATAGTACAATTTTATTACAAAAGAAATGACATAATTTTAAATGAAGAAATAGAAGAAGAAAATAATATGCAATTCTAGATATATGTAGATGGAAAATAAAGTTTCAATGTAAATATAAATAGAGACTTAACAATTTATAGAACATAGAATTTTAAACCAATTGACACAAAAATAATAGAACATCCTCAAAACAATATAGCAATAAGCATGAAAAAGTACTTATATACCAGCATGAACTAATTCTTTCAAAGTAAGATTGCACCAATTTTAATCGGACAAATTCCTTCAAAACCATTATCAATATCATCCTAAAAAATAAATGCAAGCAGAGATGTCATATTCAAAGTTAGATGAAACAATATTCACATAAGTTTACTCAGCACACAAAATTAACTCGATTAGGCCAAGACTACTGAGTTTGTTGGTACATGTTGCGTCATCGTCTCTGATTCGTCACATTCTCATTGCAAAATTTAGTGCATGGTCGATCCGTCGTTCATCAAGGAGATCAAGCAGGCTCTCTCGATTACAGTAATGGCGAAGACATGCAAGGACCACTTTGTGGAAGCGTAGATTAGGGAGCATGTTGGATAAATTCTTGAATTTATGATTGCTGGAGGGCAACATCAATTTTCACGTTTCTGTCTTCTTTTCTGGAGTAATGTTGAAGAACAAAAGACGAGAAATTACATATATAGTGTCTTTATTATTATACGAAAAATACGATCACACAAATATAAATCACCTATTAAGTTTCTTATAGAGACTTCAAAAATAATCAAAATTGTAACATGAACAATGAAGGAAGGCAAACACGTGAAGTGCACGAGGAGTTGGTGAGGGAATTGAGGTTGAAAAAGTGTTGGCATAATTATAAAGTACAAAGGCAGCGGCCAATTAGATTAATGTACACAAAATGTGATATTGATGGAAGCCATGATTATTCTGAGATGGGTCTTGACTACAAGCACAAAAAATTCATCTATTAATATTTATAGTGAGAAAACACGATACTAAGTTAGAGTCACCAAACCAACACGTCACTTGATCTTTCGGAAGAGACAAGAACGTGATGTTTAGTAAACAGAAGTTTATAAACCGTCGTTAAAAATAGTAGTTCTAAAACTGCCAAAAAACTTTGTTTTCATATATTTATATTGATCGGTTGAGGTAAATTTGGTAATAACAAAATATTGTAGGGTCATTTTTATAATTTTGTTGCAGTTTATAAGTTTATGAAAAAATAAGTTCAGCTGAAACTATTTATATTTTGAACAACTTGTAAGTTCCAATAAGAGCATCCCCAATGGGAAACTCTCAAAATGAGACTTGGTGGCAAAACCGTAATTAAGTGGAACTTTTTTATGTGTGGTTTGAGATGATGTATTGGTAGGTAGCAATGAGAGACTCTCGCTTTGAGACTTCGGAGTCTCTTCTTTAATAATTATAGAATGATTGAATTTGGGAAAAATGATATTAATTTAATTTGTTAATTTAAATTTGTAATATAAAATAAATAAATAAAAACGAAAAAAAATTAATTAATAAATATGCATTTTTATATTTTGGATATTTGTTATGTATTACAAATTTAAATTAATAAATATGTATTAAAATTTTATTTTTATATTAATATGTTTTATTTAATTAGAATATTAATTTAAAAAAATGAAAAAAAAACATTAAAAAATGAAAATTAAAAAAAAAATTAGAATAATTAAAAGACAACATTCAAATTGAAATAAAAAGTACAATACATAATTTAAAATCCTAACTTAGAAATACAAAGTACAATATATAATTTAAATCATAACTTAGAAATTAAAATACAACATTAGAATTGAAAATTACAATAATTAAAAAAAAAACTAAACTAGAAATCAAACCTACTTCTAATTTGAACGCACATCGTGTTGTGTAGATCGAGTTGCTCGGAGGTCATCCTCGACGTATCATTCAACAAGATCTTGTAATAAGCAAGTCTTGTTGTGTCGTACGTGAATGTTGTAATTGCGTTGAAAGTTCATTTCAAAGCTTCCAACGCTTTGTTACTTGGTTGCTCGGAGGCGGAGGCTTTACCCTCCCTTTTCTTTTCGCGGCATTCGTTCCCATCGGACGTTCCTCGGGTTCGGGTTGAGTCGCTCATGAACCCTTCTCCCATATTGTTTTTGAACCCTTCTCGTGAACAACGCGTTGAAATTTTTGCATGTTTCGCAAAATCGCCCAACAATATCGGTATTTGAACTTCGACCTTTTGGTTTGTTTATACTCCGCCAACGCCTTTTGGTAGATGTCGTGGTTGGAGTTGCCTCTTGCCCATTGATCGGAGCACCAGTTGTAGATGGCGCAAAAGTCCCGGGTTGTATTTTGAATACGAGCCTAATGGCACTTCAATTATTGGATAGTGCGAGGCTTCGTCGGGTTCCGTTGCCGGTTGAAGGAGTCGGTGATGCGTTTCTAATAGGTCTCGGCCTTTTGGTTGTTGTCGACGATGGGGTCTTAGTTGTGTCGAGCCAAGTGCGGTAAAGTACAATGTCATCGGCCTCGGTGTAGGCAACTCCACTTTTGTTCGAGCGGCACCTTTGGAGATAGTAAGAGCAAGAGTCTCGTCCGAAGCATCGTCGAAGGAATCATTCAAGTTGATTCTGTCGAGTCCTCCGGCTCCCCCGGAAGAAGCGTTTGAGAATGTAGGAGATGGTTGAGAAGCGAATTGGGGTGAATACGGAGGAAATGAAAATTGTTGGCCCGAATAAGTTTGGCCGGGATAAGAAGGAGTAGAGTAGAAAAAATGGTTGAATTGAGAGAGTGAAAATTGAGAGGAAGAGAAAGGAGAATTTTGGCTTTGATAATTCGGAACTCCGGACGACGAATTGTTTGAACTTTGATTATCGGAGTTTCCACCTTAACTTCGGTATAGAAATATATTGAATTGTTCATCCATATTTTTTTTGGCTAACTTGTAATAGAAATGGTTGAAGAAAGATGGTTGAAAGATTGAAGAATGGATGAAGATATGTGAAAATGTGAGATTCAAATAGGGTATTTATAGATGAATTTGGGCATAAAAAAAAAAGCAAAATCGAAAAAAATAAAATAAAATTTGCATGGCCTCGGGAGACCCATGCGCGCAGCGGTGAAAGAGGGCGGACCTCCCACACCAAGAGGCAGCCTCGCCCTACAGGAGCTGGCCTTCGGCGCCTAACACCCGCAGCGGGGGCCTCGATTGGCCTCCCGCGTCCCACCCTGCCCAGCTCTGCCCGTGACCTCAGGAGTTCCCAGGGCTGCGGTTGCTCTCACTTATTTTTACAATTTATAAACTCTCAAAGAACTTAATTGTCAAACACTTTTAAAGAGCTTAGAAACTCTTAAAATTTCAAAAAGTTTAATTTGTCAAATACTTTCAAAGAACTTACAAGCTCCTAAACAATTTATATAAGCTATTGTAAGGAGCTTATAAGATCAATCAAACACACCTATAAATTATGTAGAGTTGGTATATTTTTTAGTGAGAATAGTGAAATCTACCCACTTTGAATTTTTGTATTAACAAAATACCCAAAACATTCCAACACATGTAGAAAATACTCATTTGATTTAAAAAATATATAATTCTTACAGACTCTTACACAATTCTTGCACATTTTTTGAGAAATAATTATGCACTTGATTACAATATAATTTTTGGATTATTATGTTTGTTTGATATATATAACATATGATGCTTTGAATAAATATTGTTTGATATATATAGCATAAGATTCCATTGTATGATTAATATTCAAAACATTACAAACCAAATTCAAAACACTCCCAAACAAAGCAAGGGGTTGTTGAAACCATTCTCCTCGAATTATCTCGTATCTGGCTTCAAACAGAGTGATATCGAAGATACAAATCGGGTAATTGCATTAAAATGTTGCTATTGTTCAAATAAACCATGAACCGCTAGATGAAGAGGCATGGACCGCTCGGACCTCTCGTAGTCACTCTAGCGGTCCACCGCGCTTCGTCTAGCGGTTCATGATGGATCTTGTAGTAGATGATATTTGTGAATATTTTAATATATTGGTTTAGGTAAATTAAAGATTCTTACTATATTTACATGAAAATGTTATTTTGATATTTGTAATAGATTATATGAGTTGCATGTTGCTTAATTTAACTAAATATTATGATTTTCGTGTACTATAATGATAACTCAAGGCATTTATGGTTGAACCGCTAGATGAATGTGTTTGGACCGCCAGGGACATACCCAAACTACACCTAACGGTTCAAGGTGTTCCATCTAGCGGTCCATGCATAATAGTGTTTAGATCATGTATGTTATTACTTATCAATATCTTATACATTGAAAAAGTGTTTTTGCATAAATTTTAGATAAAATTCGAATGGAATTGTGTATAATTTCATTTTCAATTTGTAGATGATGGATTGTCAAATTGTGAGAGTTAAGTTCGGAGGCTATTGGGTTGATTGTAGCTACGTGAATGGACGAGATCAGATTGCAGCACTTCCTAGAAATGCCATTTCGATCTATAATCTTAGATTTTGCATTAACAACATGTTGATGTTGACGGGGAGAGAGTATGAAATTTGTTACTTGTCGACATTGCGGAGTGGACAAATGATGAAATATACTTTGACAAGCGATGCAGAATTAGTTTCTTTATGCATGAACGTCGTCAGTCCTACGGTATATGTTAGTTATAGCAACCAATCTTCGTTTGATATGGGTGGACCTTCACAAAGCTCAAACCTGAATGATGAACTAGAAAATATCAGAAGGTTTGCAGCTTCGACAGATTGGTTTGATGATTATTACCTTGCAGACATGAACTTCGGTTCGACTAGCAGAGTAAATGTGATTCCGGACTTGAATGATGCTTGTTATGGATATGATCAGGGTGAAGATCAGTATCAGGGTCAGGGTGAAGATCGGTATCAGGGTCAGGATGAAGATCAATATCAGGGTCAGGGTGAAGATCAGTATCATGGCTGGGGAAAAGAACATGAAGTGGAACAAGAACAGGGACAGGGACAGGGACAGGGACAGGGACAGGGACAAGGAAATGATGATTGTTATGTCGATGAGGAGGATGGTGAGGATGATGACGACTCTGATTATGTTCCATCATCAGAGAGCTCTGAATCTGAAGATCAAGGTGATTTGATCTTTAACAGATCTATTTTTACCGAATTCGCTGCATGGATCCACGAGGAAGGGGGTATGCGACATTTATTAGAACTTATGTATCCTAGTGCCGGTGATAATGATGAAATCCAAATCCCAGAAGGATATTTAAGCAATTGGTTAATTCCAATGGTCTCTCCTAATGCTACAGCTTTAGATTTCTTTTGTGAAGAAAATCCGATACTAGAAGAGTTGGTTGAATGATATCTTTTTGATGATAAGGAGCAGCTTAGCATCACAGTTGGTTTGTGGAACCTTGAAAAGAAAGCAGAATATCGGGTGACCAGATCAGACACAAGCAGATTGTTTTGGCGATGCAAGATAAGCAACGATTATTCATTCAAGCTTTGTGCTTTATCTCATGGTGGGCCGTGGCTTGTATCAAATTTTTGTGGCGATCACACGTGCGGTGATTGTATCACAAACATCGGACCAAAAAAGGTACACACAAAAGTCATCGGTGCATATTTTGCAAAGAAAATGCGAAACACAAATGAAATTCTAAAGCCCAAAGTTATTCAGAACGAGTTGATGACTATGTTTGGTATGCAAATAACTTATGATGTGGCGCTTAGAGGTAGAAACCATGGTGTTGAGATGATATATGGTAAATATCATGATTCATTTCAACAACTGTCTGGTTATTTGCATTTGTTAGAGATGACAAATTCGGGCACAATCACAGATATCGACATTGGTGCAGACAACAGGTTTCGTCATGTATTTGTGGCTCTTGGTGCATGCAGATCAACATTTGGCTTGTGCATGAGGCCGGTAATCGTAGTCGATGGTACTCACCTGAAGGGATTAAAATAATGGGATTATGTTTGTTGCTGTTACAAAGGATGCAAATGAACAAGTGTATCTGTTGGCGTATGGAATCGGCCCAATTGAGAATAATGAGTCTTGGGTATGGTTTATGACACGACTACGAAGAGCATATGAGAGCACGTCTCAAACATTGATTGTGTCTGATCAACATGTGTCGATTGAGAATGCAGTGAGAGTTGTATTTCCGGAAGCAACTCATGGCCTTTGTTACTACCATCTTAGTAACAATTTAAAAAGATTTGGTAAAACTACTCTAGGGTTGTTTCAGAAGGCTGCATACACATATAAACAGACCGAATTTGAGAAAAGAATAACATGATTCAAGTTGACAAGGTGTATGCCTATGATCACTTAATGAACATTGGACCTGCTAAATGGGCTCGGTCGAACTGTCCTGTTTGAAGGTACAACTTCTTAACGTCCAATGCAGCTGAGAGCCTTAATCATACACTCTTATGGGCTCGCCGTCTTCCTATTTGTGCATGCATCGAGTCAGTAAGAATGATTTGTGAGGATTGGTTTAGAAAATGACTTGTAGCTGCTAACAAGGAGAGACATCCACTTCCTGAAGAGGTAAGACGCAAGTTAATGATCCAAATCGAGAGATCTCATACATACAGAGCCATTCCACTAGGTGATGATCGATACCAAATTGAAACAAACAATCGATCATTGTTGGTAGATATTGGAGCGTGGACATGTGAATGCATGAAATTTCAATACGACGGGATTCCTTGTTCTCATGCTATTGCATGAATTACATACGTACTTTTATATTATGCTAAAGTTGAGAATTAATTTAGATTATTTTTTTGAGATTTTATTAAAAATATAATTATCTGTGCAGAAAATCTGGAAGAACTACGATTGATTTTGTAGCACACTATTACAAATCATCATCAATTTTAGATGCGTATAAATGTGTTATGTCTCAAATTCCTCCGAAACAAAATTAGAATTCGCCCGAAGATATCTCAAGCATTGAGATTTTGCCAAACAAAGCAATAAAAATGTCGGGTAGACCGAGGATGAGTAGACGTAGGGGGTGGGCAGAATCATCGGGCACTACAAGTCGAAGAGCAAGACGGTGAGGTTTTCACAATTATCCAGATTAATTCAATGTTGAATTTGTAGTAAGATTATATTATCTTTGCATTATGGATGTTGTCATGTGGATTGTATTTTCTTATGCATTATGTATGTAGTTATGTGATTGTATTGTCTAAATGCATTATGGATGTTGTCATTGTATTGTCTAAATGTTATTGTATATTTGGGCATAATCATCGGGCATAATATATATATTAAATATTACTCTGAGCTATTCAATATATTCTTAATGCAATAGCGTGTTTTCGAAAAGTAGCAATAGCCCATTTGGCTTGATAAGCGTTTATAGATTCTTTAAATGAAATGGTTTGGGTTTGAATCCCATTATCCACAGTTGCTTAATAATTTTGTGTTTGTTATATCATTACTATATTTAAGTTTATTTGTATTTCATAATCGAAAGAATGTAATAGCTTTTTATTTGTATTTCATAATCGAAAGAATGTAATAGCTGACTTGATATGGTCCTATAGATTCTCGAAGCAAACAAATGCTCTGGGTTCAAATCCCATTGGCGTGTTTTATTTTATTAGTATTATTTTTTGCAAATAACGTAGAAAATTGAAAACACATCGAAATAAATACTCCTTACTCGATGTAGTATTTTAATAAACCTCATAATATTTAACCTCATAAAATCCAAATGTAATAAACCTTATAAAATCCAAACCAAATGTTATATCTAAGTAATACCAAATGTAAAAATAATAATCAACTACAATGAGAGAAAATCCTATGCGCAACTAATTTACGATAGGCTTTCACATTAGTTGTTAATTGGTAATTGTTAACAATTCTAATTGTTTGTTAATTGTTAATCACATCTAATTAATTAACAATTATAATTCATTGTTAATTAGAGTTAGGATCAATAATCAAAATTATGTCAAGATCAATAATCAAAATCATGTCACAAAAATACATAGACCTCTCGCAATGCTGAACAGCCAGATGAAACATCTTGGACCGCCCGACTATGTGCCGAGAGGTCCGGGCGGTTCCGCACACCTATTCTAGCGGTTCAGGCATCACATTTCACCAAATATTACGTACAATTCAATTATGACACATGATATTCTAAAAAACGTATAAATCAATCCCAGAAATTAACTATGAAATGCAATATTAATTAAATACGAATAATCATTTAGAGGTACGTAATCATATCATAAATAATAAAAACGAGGTCACAAAATTGCATAGATCAATCGAGTATGTGAACCGCTAGATGAACATAGATGGACCGCTCGACAGTGTTGGAGAAGTGTCGAGCGGTCCATAGGGTATCATCTAGCGGTTCATGTATTACTTGGTTGAGGAGATGATTATATACCTGTATATGAGGAGAAATGTCTTCATCCGTGTCTCCCATGGCTTCCACCGGGCTCCGACGCCCTCCGACGGAAATTGAAGGTCCACCACGGCGGCAACAGTCCAACGAGCCTCCAAGCAGTCTCTCCGAGCACTCCTCCGGCATTCCAACCTTTCAGTCTACAATGGTGGTGTAAAATTGGAGAAATAAAGAAGGGAGATGGGCGGTTCAAAAATTAGAAAATGGAGGGAGTGGGCAGTCCAAGGAGAAAGAGGAAAGAAGGAGGGAGGGGGTGATACATGCCCTATTTTTTTCAAAAAATGTTGACCCACCCACCTTTTTTGACCCAATTAATTACTTTTTACCTACTTCTCAGTGTACACAATTCCCAAATTACTTTTTCATGTTGGACACGGTTTTATAGGTAAATTGAGTATTTTCTACATCAAGATAAAGATTTTTGGTATTTTCTTCATGTATTTTTTGAAAATGAATATTATTAATTTTCTCCCTATTTTTAAAATAATAATTAAAATTAAATAGTATTTTCTTCATCTAATTAAAAGCGGACAAGAAATCGATATAGATATTAAAAAATAAAAGTGTGAATTAGTATTTTAAAGATATATATATTTTTCTCTTTTTAAAAATTGTATTTATATATGTATATGTATAAATGTGTAAAATACTGTCTCCGTTGTTGAAAAAATACTTACATAGGATAGGATAGGCTAGGTATTCCCAATTTTCTTCCCCTTTCTTGGTGACGTTACTGATGTATGCTGAGCTGCCTTTTCTCTCTCTACTCTCTACGCTTACCACACTCGTACTGAGCTGCTGCAACTATTAATCAGTATGAGTCGTTTCAACGACGAACAAAACATTCAAACTCTTCTTCGAAATGGTGACGATATGCATGCAGTTAACTCCCGCAAACCACATGTAGTTGAACAAGTACATTTCTTCGCTCCTTCTCCCTCCTTTCAATTTCTCGATTTTTCTTAGCCTGTTGGCGTCGTTTCCATTTTTGTTTTTTCGGGCTTCAGAGTAGGCTTCGTGTTTCTTTTTGATTGTGATATTGGAGTTATTGAAGCAGATAAACGGCAATAGTAAGAGTGACATGACTCTAGAAGAAATGTACAACAGCCAATATGATGATGAGGACGATGACAGTGATTGGGAGCCCTCGTCATTACCGCCTCATAATGCCGTAGAAATTCTTAAGTGGTTTTGCCGAAATTGTACTTTGCTCAATATTGGAGACGAATCTCATTGCGAGGTAGGGTCAAAATCTCTCCCAAGCAGTCTTTCTTATGGTTTTTTGACTTATAAGAAGATGTAAGTTTTGAAATTCTTGCATTGAAAAGGTGTGTGGTGAACATAGAGAATCTGGAATACTAAAGCGGGGCTTTCTCGCTTCCGCCTCATGTCGAGAAGGGGCTACTGAAAATGGTGCACTTGCAGCTAATGGACTACGAGGTTTGATTTCAATTTAACTTTTAATTTGACTATGTCTTTGTAATTTCCGTAACATGGATTTTCATATTGAGTTTCTGAAATATTTTGATGTCGTTTTAAGAATAAGAAATTCTGATTGAAGGCAACGATCTATAAAATCAAACCCAAAAATGAAAGGCGGGAAAGGGTTAGAGAGTAGAAGGGCAAGCAAAGGACTAAAATTATGAGGCCTTGTTCCCTAGAAATTTGAGATATTAAGAGACTCGTTACCTACATTATGCGCACACGTTCTTGGGAAGCCAAAGGTATATAGTCTGGATGACTACAGACCAAACGTTCAGAAGGAAAGAGTCTTTTACATTTACACTATACTCAATACATATAAAAAGGAAGTGGAGACAGGGGAAGACAGGATATTACCTTTTGATATTGCATTTCCTGTTTTGTTACATTCATTTTAATGTGTTGAGTCCATATACATCAGTTAATGTTCCTCTAGGAGTAGGACCTCAATTCCTTACATTCACTTCCTGGCATTCTTTCCATCTTGACAAAGAATTAATACCATACCTTCAGACCTATTTATGATATTCACTTATGTCTGTTATGTCATACATTAATTTATAAATTGGATAGCAAAGAATTAAGTTTATAACTTATCGTATAACTAATTTAATACCAACGTGCACTACTGTACACAAGGCCAGCTTCATTATTTAGTAATGGTGTTCTCTTCCTTATGAAATGGAGTATGGTGCCTCTTTGTTCAGAGTCTAGATCAGTTGCGTTTTTGATGAAGATAAACAAAGGAAGAAAACTCTATCTGTTTTGTTCTCTTGGAGCTCATCCATAGATTTGTTGATTTTCAAAACATCTTCCATTGTTGTCTATGCTTTTCCTTTCCTTTTCCACTTTTTTTTCCTACAGTTTGCTCCTATCACAAGCTAATACCCATTTTCTTTTTCCACTACCTCTGTCCTCTGTTCTGTATTTGTGCAAATTGAATCATATGCTATCTCATGTAGAACAGCTAGCTGTCTTCTCCAACATAATATATAAGTCTGTAGGCATGGACCGGCAGGGAGTTGGTCACTGAATTTCCTGCCATTATGCTCTTGCACTGAGTGAAAAAGTCATATTTTAAATGATTCAATCAGTATTTATGCCATCGGTGGCTGCCTTGATTCATATAGTTTTTGACAATCTAATTATTTAGTCATTTCACTCTTTACGCCATGAGAAACCAATGAGATTCTTACAATGTTGAATGCTCTTTTAGGTTAAGTTTGAGCTTGTACCAGTTGCCCCACCCTCCACAAAAAAATGAAAGCGAAGATGAACCAAAGTTTTCCTATTCCTGTCTGCAACTGCCAAAAGTTCAAATTTTCTATTTCCACTTTTCCGTTGGTCAATTCTCTTGAACTATATATGTAATGAACTCTTGCACTGAGAAAATTAAACCTCAAATATTTTAATTTTCAGCCCTTTTAATTTATGTATTGCTACTTGATAATTTAAATCCTAATAATTTTGTCTTTGGGAAATTTCCATAAAAGAATGTCGTTTTTGTATATTACCTCCTTCCCTGTCAAATTTCAAAGCTTGTGACATGAAATATTTGTCTGTTTTCACATTCTCTTGTAATTAAAATTGCTCGATTTTGTTGTTCACAATGGTTAAAATTAATTGTTTATATGCTTCTGAACATGTATAGATTTTCTAATGCACAATATTGCTTCAGATAAACCTACTGTCATAGGCTTTGACGAGAGAATGCTCCTTCACGAAGAAGTATGGTAGCCTGCCCCCTTTATCTATCTTTTCTGAAGTGAAGTTGTGATATAGATTAAATGTCATGTCACTTATCACCCTCCCCCACTCTAATTTGAATATACCTAAGTTATTATTCCCAACTCTGTTATGTGTGCATACTGATCGTTTAGTTCATCACACATGTCACTCTCTATCCCTGTGGCAGACTGTAACAGATATCAAATATACTCTTCTTGCTTGTATCTGAACTTCCACCTCTATCATTGCTTTTGTTATCTAAAGGTTATAAGGAAGTCCCATCCCCATCCTGAGAGACCGGATCGACTTCGAGCTATTGCTGCCAGTCTTGCAACTACAGGTTTTCTTAGTGTTATTCATATCTACAGACACCACCATTCATCATCAAATAAAAAGCAGTGCTTTTATATAGGTTTCATGTTGTAATGTCATGCATCCATCAGATTCTATGGTTAGGTGTTTGACATGGACTTGGCGCCTCTTCTTGAACATGCAGGTATATTTCCGGGAAGGTGCCACCAAATATTAGCTAGGGAAATTACTCGAGATGAGCTTCTTAAGGTAAGATAGGGTGGTCAAATATGGTCATGAACTAAATTGCAGCTAATAATCGTATTTGGTATTTAGTGGTTTTTCTGTAGTTCATGCACGTAGAGTTTCTCACAAGAACTTCATGAATTCACTGCGGGACAAATAGAACTAGTGGTAAAATTTGAGTAAAGTATTTTTAAAAAAATTGTACTTTCTGCAATTGAGATGCTTTAAAGCTGTCAGGGTTATAGAGGTTCTTTCTTAATGTTTGAGCTGTTTGTTGGTCATTGCCTACAAATGAATAGACAAACCTTTAATAATTACAAAGACTCTATTGAAGAGGTAAGAGATAGGTAACATTCATAGTTGCTTGGTCGATATCCAATCACAATTTTTCTTTTTTCTGTTTTTGGTGTTGCGAAATATTTGTAGTCATATATTTAACAAGGATGTTATACTTCTACTGTTGAAACTTCTTATTTCTTATCAAAAATATTTTGAATAAAAAATTGCAAATGAAATTAAGAGATTATTTTATCATGTGTTTGAAACATAATATGGCTTTATGGCTAATACAAACTCCATTTTTGAAACATTAGGTCCACTCCCTCGAGAATATTGAAGCTGTTGAAATTACAAGCAGTGTTTTATCTAGGTATGTCTACCTGCTGTTTCAGTTTAGTGATTCCTCAGCTCGTATCATATAATTTTTTTATATTAGTCCTGATCACCTTCTCTCTCTATTTTGCAATGAATGTGAAATCAGGTTTCTTACATTTGAACATGAATATATTTATAAAAGATTTTCAAATTCAATATGCTTATATATTTCATATTTCTAGAGTATGTTCATTTTTTCAATTAAGATATAAATAAAGCTTGTTTATTTTTAAATTTTCTGCAGCTACTTCACACCTGATACATACGCAAATCAGTATTCAGCAACTGCTGCCAGGCTTGCTGCAGGGTTATGTTTTGATCTTGCTGCAGCAATATGGTCTGGAAGTGCCAAAAATGGATTTGCTTTGGTAAGAGAACAGTTAGAACTTTAGGAAACTCTTTTATGAATTTAGTTCAGATAGCGCAAAAGCGTATTATGCTATTAGAATAACATTATAAACCCATTGTTTA
This sequence comes from Leonotis leonurus, assembly GCA_026898415.1. Classification (NCBI taxonomy): domain Eukaryota; kingdom Viridiplantae; phylum Streptophyta; class Magnoliopsida; order Lamiales; family Lamiaceae; genus Leonotis; species Leonotis leonurus. The sequence goes on from JAPKLX010000099.1 coordinate 668,124, forward strand.
CTTCTCCATCTCCAATGAGTCAGGTTCGGCCTCCTGGTCATCATGCTGGAGTTAAACATGCTATGGGTTTTTGCCTTCATAATAATGCAGCACTTGCTGTGTCAGCGGCTCAGATTGCAGGAGCTAAGAAGGTTCTAATCATTGACTGGGTAATTACAATAATCCTTTTCTCTAGTGAAGGTTAACTTGCAATATATGGTTTTCCTTACTATCTCTACTATCATCTTGCAGGATGTACATCATGGCAATGGCACACAGGAGATATTTGAGAAAAATAAATCGGTCTGAATTCATGGAATGTTCTTTTATTTTTTATTGATGCCTTTCCACGATTTTAACAATTAAATTATATTTTTATTCATGTCATTAGCTGAAGCCTAGAGGCATTTGTATAAAAAAATCCAGAAAATAACAAATTCTTTTTCTTTTTGTGAACTGAATGTTTATATATCCGGAATTTTTTGGTTCATGTGCTGTCACTGGTTGTCCTTTAGCTTGTGGATTCTAAAACATAGTAGTCTTGTATTTCTAATCATTTTGGGCACCATATGAGTTATTTAAGTTACTAAGATCTTAACTTAGGAAAGAATACTATGATAAACAAAGGATATCTCTTGATCAATGGTTATCTGGCCTGGTTTGAATTATTATCTATCAACCATTTGTTCATGTACAATAGATTTTATGTTGATACCTTCTTTTCCTATCAAAGTCCAATTAAAATTTTCTACATGAATTAGTAGAAAAGTTTTAGTGCCTAGAAATAAAAAGTACTCATTCCGTCCCGCTAAAAGCGGCCACAATGGATTAGGCACGAAGATTAAGAAAGTAAAGTTTTGTGTTTTAAAAAATGGGAGTTAATATAAGGCATTTTCCCCCTTTTTGGGAAAGTGACCACTTTTAATTGGACGGCCAGTAAGGAAACGTGACCACTTTTAGCGGGATGGATGGAGTATCAAATATTGATGATTCGTTGTTTTCGGAGAAAAATGTCGTAAAGAATTGTGATAAGTTTGATTGTTTGCAATCCATCTTACATGCATGTCTATTTACTGATATAAAACTATTCTTCATGGCACCTTAACTTATCTCTTTTCTATATTCTTAAACTATTCCCAGAACATGGTTTCTGCTGAAAATTGATTTGGTTGTACTTTTTTTCATTTTGTGTACACAAATCATTGAATAGATCAAATTTTCTTTCTTGTAAAGCAGTATAGTATCACCTACCCCGCTGGAGACATGACAGCTATGCTCCAATTCAATGCACATAATATTTATGGTTCTTCTGACTGCCACTGATTTTGTTAGTTTTATAACCATGTTAAATGCTTCTGATTGTTGCAGTTTTTGGAAATAATTGGTTGAGTAAAATGCTCAGAGACCGTGATAACACAGAAACATACCTATTAGACTAAAAAGGGTTATTTATAAAAGTCTGATTTCCTTCCCTATATGACCAAAACTGAGACATCTCAGCACCATACAAATTGCTTTTTACCTTACAACTGACAGCACCAAACAGCCAACAAAATGCATGTAATGTACCATTGTGATGCTAAATACTTGTGGAATTCGAAAAAGATCTATGTGATACGTAATGAGCCTCTTTGTTTCCGTTTCTTCAGTTCTTTGTATTTGTATATTATAAGTCATGAACTTCCAGTTTGACCTATGGCATATTTTGTAGGTTTTGTATATATCGCTGCATAGGCATGAAGGTGGAAAGTTCTATCCTGGTACTGGGTCTGCTTATGAGGTAGTATAAATATGTATAATACATATACACACATATACCCTAAGTTCTCGAAGAATTTGTTCGGCAGGGTTCAATTTTTCTAATTTTCTTTTATGTATTTTTCACTGATGTCAATTTATTGCAAATTTCTATTTAAATTTTTTAGTTACTTTCTATAATTGGCTTAAGCATTTATTAATAGAATTGCATCATGAGGAAAATTCTGCCAAAAAATATATAAAATAAATAAGGATTTTCGCTCCCAAACCTTTTCACTCCTTTCTAGGCATGTTCTTGATGACAAAGAGCTTTACATCTAATGTTAAAATCTCATCAGTTTCAAAGTATTATATATAATTGTATAACATAAGAGTAGCTATTGATTTCCATATACTACATGTTCTGAGCAAAATGTAATACATCATTTTTGAAAAACTATGTAGTGTCGATTCCTTTATTGTAGAGGAAGAAATGGGGCTCATTTTCATCTCCAGGGATTGGTTTGAATTCCATTTCTTATATTCTCCTAGCTAGGATCATCTGCTTCTGTACTGAGTGGAAAATTTACACAACACTGTTTCTATAAATTTTATTTGTGATGGGAAATAGTGTAACTTTCAACTGTTGTCATAGCTAACCTCTTTGGAAAATCACAATCGGTGATTTGCAATGAAAATACAAATTCTCTCTTCTTTTCTGAATAGATTCATGAAGCACGTCCTTGGTTGTTCAACCTCGAACTACCTTACATCAATGAATTGTGGAAGCAGTTAACCCACTCAAATAAAATAAATTCAGATTCATGTTGACAAAAAGGAATTTAACAAAGTTGTTTAGATGCGCACACTTGTTCCCCTTGCTATGCTAATCAAGGATGTTGTTTCATATGCAATACTCCTGTCACTTTAGATCCATGGGTAGTTTAGACATTCATATATTACTTTTGCAGATTGGATCAATGGGAGCGGAAGGATGTTGTGTTAATATCCCATGGGGTCGTGGAGGAGTTGGTGACAATGACTATATATTTGCATTTCAGCATGTTGTGCTTCCTATAGGTCATTGAATCTTGTCCTTCTTGTGTAGTTTTTGAATTGTCTAATGCATTGGTATTTCTTAGTATTAGACTTCTAATCACTGAGCAGCACTCTTGCCTTTGCCAAACTTTTCTTGTACATGCATGCATTCTAGAGGTGATAAATGAAACATTAGTGTGCCTTTACTATCTGGAATATATTATTTTCTGTTGTAATTGTTCTCCAACAACTACCAATATGAAATCATCCCATATATTTGAATTGCTTCCTGATCGAATTTGATTAATGATCAACTCAAATTTCTTATCTGTCATGTGCATGACGAATCTTAAAGGTTTAGCATTAAGAGTAAATCATATTTGCAAGCGAGGCATGCTGCATTTTGGAATGACTAGCTATTGCTGCACTGATTTTGCAAGAGTACGTTGAATGAGAATGATTCTATGCCACTGAATGTAGTGTTTTGATAATTATATGTAGCCTTCCGCCCGAACAACAGAACGCCAAATATTTTATCAGCATTTTACATTTTTGCTGCTTCACTCCCCTTAAAAAATTGTCCTGTTTACCAAAAGAATAATGGAATAAGTTTTTATTCTGCAGGGCCTAACAGTGGAGTATATATTTAACTTGTATAGTAATTGATAACATGCATGTATCTGATGATTAACTTGTATCTGAATGCCATGATTTTCTCTATGCAGCTACTGAATTTGATCCTGATTTTACGATAATTTCTGCTGGATTTGATGCTGCACGAGGCGACCCTCTTGGTGGATGTGATGTATAACTATTTTTGGATTAAGAATTCTATATTTTGTTACTGTTTGGGAAAAGTTATAGTGCAATCTAAACAAGTCTAAAGGTGCTATAAACCTATAAGAGTTATGGTTTGGAGGTTGTTGCATGAGCTAGTATTTATGAGTTGTGAGTAGACTCTCTGGTTTGGAAATATAGTATGGAATGCATGACTTTTAATATCCCAAGTTGATACTTCTCATATTATATGACCTGGTACCTTTTTGTTTCTTTTTCTCTCATTTTGTATATGTTCTTATGTTAGGTCACTCCTGCTGGCTATGCACAGATGACACGGATGTGTTGCTCTCTATCTGGTGGAAAAGTACTGGTTATCCTTGAGGGAGGGTAGGCTTGTTACTGGTCTTCATCTCAATTGTTATCATCCTTAGTGTTGCCTTGAATTTCTTTTTGTATTTTAACTCTTTTTCTTATCCTACATCTTCTTTTATGTTATAATTGTTTATTCCATCATAGGCGTGCTCATAAATTCCTGTCCTTTGCAGCTATAATCTTCGGTCAATATCATCTTCAGCTACTGCAGTAATCGAGGTAACATATTGGTCAATGATTTTGTACCTCTGCTACTTCTGGATACTTAAAATTATTTATCTAACATAGTATTTGTGATGAATAGCTTTCCTACCTCCCCATTGTAAGCTGCCTCAATTTTTTAAAATGTTGCTACTTAAGTATGGCCCCAGTGTATTTCAAGTGATTCTGCACACCTGATATGACTTGTTCTAGTTCCTGAGGTTGGCTGCGCAATGGTTTGCATCAGAATTTTTTCATGTTTGGACTAAATGTTTACTAAAAAAAAATCGTGTACTTTTTATCGTGTTTCATTATTTTAATTAGCAGATCACAATAAATGAAATAGTATATAATAATTTGTTATAAATTACCTTTGCTTAATAATTAAAAAGGTACATCAACTATACTAATTTCATGAATTATAAACAATAGTAACTAGAAATATGGAACCATTGGGTGTGATTTAGTCTACTGCAGAAACTGCAGCAACTTACTAATAAAATGCACCTAACTTGATAATTCCGTGCATCACTCCCTTGGAGCTAGGGGTGAGAATCGATTCAGTTTCGGTTTACCACATCAAAAAATTTCGGTGTATCGAAACTAAAAATTCCAAAATCTTCTTATCGTTATCATTTACCGTTTGGTTCGGTAAATATATTCACCTTTCGGTTTTGTTACCCGGTTATTTAATACTCTCTCCGTCCACGATCTTTCTTCCCAACTTTCCTTATTGGTCCGTCCACCAAATTTCTTCCCACTTTCTTTCTAGTTTTGACAACTCTTTACTCCACTCACAACTCAACACATCATCAATAATGTGGGCCCCATTCTCCACTAACTACACACTACTCAATATATATAATCATTAATGTGGGCTCCTTATTCCACTCACTACTCTATACACTTTACACATCATCAATAAAGTGGACTCCATTCTCCACTAACTATACAACATTCAATATATTTTACATTTTACCAACTAAGTCAACACAATTTATTAAAATCCGTGTCGGGTCAAAGTGGGAAGAACAATCATGGACGGAGGGAGTATTCGATAATAGCTGACTTACCATTTTATTTAAAAAATAAAAATAAAATACAATCATTATTAAACTTCGATTATTCTCATGTTTCGAGTTGAATATATCTAACTTCTAAAATAACTACAACCATTCCACCTCTATTTTCATTTTTCTTGTGTGCATGCTTTGTTTCTTTAATAATTTAATTGTTTCTCTTACTTATTCTATTTATATTATTAGTTATTAGTTACGAATTATTTGTAATAATTTATTAGTTTAATTATATAGATTATTGACTATTTTAAAATATTAATAATGTACTATTATTAATAAATATTAATAAATCTAAATTATTTTTTAAATTCAGTAAATGCTTTTTATAGAATCGGTTTACTGCTAATCATCATTTGTAGGATATTCATTTTGTTTACCAAACCATTTACCAATGATATTGGTAGACAGTTGCTGTTTACCGAAACGGTAACAGTTTGATTTGGTAAAAAATCATTTATCCTCACCATTTAAGCAGCCCTACTTGCAGCACTATCATGATGTCTGATCCTGTTTGGAGTTGGAATTTAACATATCCTCAGTTGTCATGTGCTGGGGCATTTTGAAATTTTGATGCCTACTGCATTGATGGGAACTACCATATGCTATTTCATATACATGAGGATCCAACAATGGCTCCTCCAAAGATGCATGTGACCTTTAACCCGCTTTTACGTGCATTAAGTATTTTTCTTGCACCAGTCATTTGGGAATCTTTCCTCAGGATTTTATGTATTTGTCTTTTTGGTGTAGAGTGGTGAGTGATGCATGCAGTAAACTGTCTCTAATATATAGCAATTTAATTTCCATGTGCATGAAGACGTAACTTTCATGAGGCATGTGTATAATCTGTTAGCCCTAGCAATTTCTGTTATTTCTAGTGGTGAAGTGCATTAGTGGTATCCAAAATTCAACTTTAATTGTAAAGTTGAAGTGCAGACTTGATTTTGTTTCAGCTTTTGGTAATTTGGTTTAATTCCGCAGCTGTAAAATCCATGTTCATGCTTGTTTTTGATATATTACATGTATTGTCTGTGCCATTTGCGATACGCCAGCTCCTTGTTTCTTTAATTTATTCTGATTCAGTTCACTGATCATTTAGGTCTTACTTGGAGAAAGTCCAAGGCAGAATGTGGAGCAAGTTGTGCCTAGTAAGGCTGGAGTTCGAACAGTTCTTGAAGTACTAAAGATTCAGATGAGCTATTGGTCTTCACTTGAATCCAAATTTACAAAGTTGCAATCAGAATGGGGATGGTATACCCTGGAGGACAAAAGTTAGTATATTTTCCCTTAACTCATTGGTTTACTTTTTGGACATGAATCCTCCTGTTCAAGTGGTTCTGAACTTTCTTGCTTCCTTCCCTCACTATCAACATTACGAGACAAAATCTCGTGCTGGAAATTATGCCTCAGTAATGAAAAAGGATATAACTTATGTGCTGGAATGTTTCCCTAAAACATACTATCTATTTTGTTTCTTTAGGATGCCCAAAACAAGAGGACATACAAGGTAGATTAGTAACAGATTTTTTAGCTTGGGTGTGTTCTAGATAAATGATATCTCGTGAACTCTAAATGTTACTGTTGATGATTGTGATTGGTAGGTATTAATTACAAAAATCTTTGCTTTTGTTAAGAAGAGTGGATGTTTGTATTGATTCTTCTTAGTGATGTGATTGTGTTAGGAAGCTAACAATTTCCCTAGCAATACTCTTTATAATCTAGTAAGTAAATAGTTTATGGTGTTTCTGATGTGCTATGGTTGTAGAAATTAGGATGGAGCATTTGTGGTTGATGCATGAGATTCTGATGGTTTGTAATTTTGAAACTAAGGTGCTGAGAAACAGAAGAAAAAGAAGAGAGGCAGAAAGCAGGCACCAATCTGGTGGAAGTGGGGGCGAAAAAGGTGGCTGTACAGGCTCTGGTGCAAGAAGGTCTTTTAACTATATTATCTATTTCCCTTTATTTTTGTACTTTCCTTGATCTCTGTTCTAGAAAGATAATTGAAAGCTAGTGTTGATGTTGAATTTTCTCATTTATGAATTATGAGTAACAGTAGTGTATATCTTTTTTGTTGACTGTACTTGTCTGTTTATGCCTTTTGCTGATGCGTGATGGACCAAAATCCGAGGGGACAACAAGAACTTGATGCAAGAATTGAGAAATTTTAAAGATGTTATTGTTTTATTTTTAGTTGAATGTGCCTGTATTCTTTTTACTCTCTCCATCTGTCTCTCAATTAAGCGCAATACTATTGCTACCTTCTCAACTCTAGCATGCCTCGCTTCTGGTGCTTTTCTAATAGTGGCCAAGAGGAAATTAAGTTTCAAAAACCCATTCTCAACTTTCACACTTGCTCATTTTTCTCTCTCCAACAATAAACCTAGAAGCCCAAGTTTCATGTGTACCACTAATATTAGGTCTGCTTAAAGCTTGAACCCCATTCTCAAATATTGGTTAATAAATTGGATGCTACTATTGGAGATAATAAATTATGGCATATAATCCTCCAGTAATACACTCCTAAAACGTTATAATACATGTTTATTGTTTGAGAAGTCTAAGTAAACTACATTTGACAACGTTTTGGAATAAATAAGTCTTGCATGCAATTAATTGATTAAAATGAATTCTAATTAGGGGTGAGCATTCGGGTATTTGGTTCGATTTTGCCAAAAACCAAAAATTGAACCAAACCAAATTATAATTCGAATTGAAAAAATAACCAAACCAAACCAAAAAACCAAAATAACTAAATTTATTTTGGGTTAGTTCGATTTATCTAAATATTTTATTTAGTTATTAATTTCGTTCAATTTTAAGAATAATTAATTATTAAAATATAATTATATATATATTTAATAATTTTTATGTACTAAAAAAAATAATTTTAACTTTAAAAAGTTTAAAATTAAAATTTATAATAAAAAAAAATCATAAATCTAACTTCAATATTTTCTAAGTTTCAAGTAATAACAATTATTATATAATTTCTTGAATATTATAATTTTATTTATTGTAAATCTAAAATAATATTGAAGTATTACATTTAATTTCCTACATAATATTTAATATTTTAAAATATAAGATAAGATATAATTAAAAATAAAATAAAAATATGTATGATAAAATAAACTTATTTAATAAAAAAAATATATTACTAACACTAATAAAATAATTCGGATTTTTAGGTTTTTCGGTTTGGTTTTGTATGAATCCGAACTAAACCAAATTAAAATTCGGATCAAAAAATAAAATCAAACCAAACCAAAAAACTAAAATAACCAAACCAAATTTAAAATTTCAGTTTGATTCAATTTGATTTTTCGGATTCGGTTAATTTTGTCCACCCCTAATTCTAATATATTATTCTACTGCAGAATAACTTTTCTCTTATTTGAGTTAATTATCTTAAAATTTAAATACTTTCAAAAAATAAAAAATTATACTTTCCCACAGCTTTATAATTTTACAAATAAATATATCATCTTATATTTCCGTTAGTGAAAAGAAATATAAATTAGTATATTTATTGATCAAAACAAGTAACCCTATTTATTTATGCTAAATTGCATGTTATTTTAATTTTTAAGACAGCAGTTTACTCGCAATATTCACTCATTTAGCAATGTTCTCTTTTATGTAATAAGACCTTACTTACCTATAAACAGTAAAAACAAAAAACAAGTTTAAAACACTTGACTTGATATCGAAGATACTGCAATCACAAGTGCAAGAAGAAACATTACAATATAATAAATACTACACGACTAGAAAGAGGAATAAAAATTACAGCCTTGAGAAATCAATTTAATTACAGAAATCTGTGTACTATAGATACAGTACAGTGAGAATAATATCTGTTTTCCAATTAAAAATGAGGCACGACATTAACCCTGATGAGCATTTTGTACAGAAAAGGAGAAGAGTAAGTGGATGGAGAGCGTCCTAGGCTGCCTACTAAGAGAAGAGAGAATAAAAGAGTTAGCTGTTTGCACTTGGTTGGTTATCGGGATCAGAGTGCTTTGGGGCCGACGGTGCACCTCCATTCATCCTAGCACGCGCCTCTGCAAACATTCTCTGCTGCTCCGCTAATGCTTCTTCTTCGCTCATCTCAGCTCCACTCGTCCATTTCCCACTTCTCATGGTGTCCTGTGCATCCATCCATCAACAATTACTCACTGTGTGTGTTAGAGAGAGTAGAAGATAGAGAGTACTCAGAATACTGCTTACTATAGTTTCAAGCCTGTGCTGCTCGTATGCAGCATAAACTTCTTCAATGTACTCCCCAAAACCAAGAACCTGCAAATCCAAAATGACAAGTAAATTCAAACATATGCTCCGAGAATTCAAATATCAGAGGTTCCACATGCTAAATACTCAGTTCACAATGAAATCAGATATCCTCTTAATGCAAATAGAACATCAGACTACACTACCCTGATATAATGCTAGAAAGGTAAGACACCACCATAGGCACAAAGACAGAGATACCAGAATAAAAGATCATTTTAACCACATCCTGCTACATGACATATCCAACTGTAAGCTATACCCTCGTGGTGTATCTTAATACATGATTATGAATGCTTACAATTGTTTGAACTTTATGGAATATTAACCTTGATGGATTTTTGAATCATTTTATTTTCCTATCACTGTAATTAAGAAATTTCATAGAATGGGATAATTACAACACAGATCAAATAGGAAATACACAGCTTCAAAAATCATATTATTGATGCGACCAATTTTTCTGAAATGGAAAAGTAATACTGAAAGAGAGAATTAAGACATGGCTCAATTTTCTCTCCACATGATGCATTTGCAGTTTCAGCAAACCCAGCAAAATATCTGCTGATGGACTTAACATGGATGGAGAACAAGATAATATAATACTACAAGTCTTCTTTATATGCCAAGTGTAACAACTATGCAAATAAAATTTATCAATCCAAAACATTTCATCGAAAAAGTGTCGTACTAGTTACTACTAAATTAACGCAGCTTAACCATTTTCATTCATAGTATGATAAGAAAATAGAAAAGCGAGAAGAATATTGTCTAAGGATCAGAAACCTCCAGGGCCTTAAGGACATGTTCTGGTGCAATTGTTCTTTTCTCTTCCCTGTTACAGACCTCATTTGATTCAGATGAAATAAGATTGATAAATTCTGCAAGGTGAAAAAACATGATATTCAGTTTACCCTCAGGCATGAAAACATGTCATGATAAAATCTGGACACTGGACTGGAGGGAAAATAATACTAGTTTATTCATTCATCTAATCTATTCTATTGTACAAGTAATCTCAGCAAGATTAAGAGCACAACACTGTTTATATCAATAATAAGCAATGGGCCCCATATCGGATAATATAGAGAAGGAAAAGCACAAAATATAAATGTTCTCCACTTTAATGACCAAACCTCATGGCTGTCACATGTATGTGCAATAGTCAATAGTAAATTAACCATCGGACCCTTCAATGCATAATAAATGGTTTAATTCATTTACTAAAGTATAAAATAATAGAGTAAAAAATAAATAGGTCAGTATGTCTTCTAAAGCAGAGTACTTGAGTTGTGAAGGGTATTTAAGGTGGTGGGTGGAAAAGAAGAACCCGAACATAACCCAGAATCTCAGTACCAGAAGGACCTAAAGTTCTAGTGGAAACTGGATGAGTCCACTGTCCAAAGCCTCACATGTATGAAGCTATGTTGAATGCATATGATGAGGACCTTGTTCTAACTAAACAGAACAAGCCGGCACCTCAAATGAGTATAGCTGTTGCAAGTTTTACTTAAATGCCTATCATAGTGGTTAGCTGCATGTCTAAGCTTGTGGTACATTATTATTTGCGTCAATTTAATGGTTCATTATTCACATGCGAAATCAATTAGACTTCAATCAAAAAGTCCTGGCAGATAATTAACTCCAGCAACAATAATAGAGTGGCAAACAACAGAAGAAGATACGGCTACTTTTTCTCAAATTCTTATGGTCAGTCATTCTTACAAACCAGATCAACGAAAAACAAGAGGAAAAGCAGCCATTTGAAGCCTTTGATCAGATTATTTTATATTCGTCAGGTACTTAGCTCGTACCTGACTTAATAAAATCTCATTAGAATATTGCAGTGGACATTTTCCAAGTCACATCCACCTTTTAGCTGTCAAAAAATTAGACTTTGAAGTTGAAGAAAAGACATATCTATAAGTTACTCTGTAAACAGTAAACCAATTAAAAAACAAATACTCTCTCCGTCCCGATAATAACGACCCATTTTTCATTTTGGGATGTCGCATTAATAATGACCCATTTCCTTATTAGGTAAACATTTGCACATTGGGTATGCTTTGGATTTTGTGCAATAGGCAAATATTAGGTGATTCTTGGTCTTCGTGTAAAAAGTAAATGGTATTAGTGGGACGGAGGGAGTATATCTTTGGTTGAAATTCTGATATTTCAGTTGACCTATAATAGGTAAGTAAAATATGAAAAGTTTCCAATGTGTTCTTAATGGACAGCACCAATGATACACCATATGTTACTCATTCTGTTTAACATTGCCACAAACTAGAGCATAAAAGTTGTATACTTGTATTTATTAGTTGATTTAACAGGGTAAGGATTTTATAGAGGGGGTGAGTTACTTGTATACTCTATCTTATTTAACAGGGTAAGGATTTTGATTATTAGAAGTTAGACACATAATTTTCTGTTTGGGCAGCACAAGCCTGAGAGTCATGATTTCGAGTCTTTTCTTTATTGATTAGGTTGTTTGTTGTTTCCATCTGATTTCTGTTGTCATCCCCCTTTCACTTTATCAATTGATTTGACCTGCCACTCTCCTACAAGATGAGGATGGAGAGTTTTGTAAATGATGAGAATGGTCTTGATGACCTTCACATTGGGTTCACTTTGCAAAAACACAACTATAGACTATTGATATTATGAACGTTTACGGCCATAGCACATATGCTGATAAAATCAAAGTGATTATAATCAACCTAATTATATCGATGTAACTAAAAGTTCCTAGATCTCTATCAGTTTTATCTTTGTACATACTGAAGTTCCATTACTGGTATAACGTATAATATATAAAAAGAGCACATATAAAAAGAACTGCAGATTCAAAACCAGTAATTCCGTTCAGAAGTTGATAAGAGGCACTATCACACCCCTGCAACCCATACTCAAAAAGTTTTAAAAAGTAACAGATGGTCTCCGATAATAAAGCCTGCACAGCCTGGGAATAATGTAAAACTGGAAAAGCCATCCTAATGAATGTAACTAATAAATATAAGTTAAAATAGAAAGACCAGAATACACACCTACACAGCACTCAATTATAAGATCTTGAGCATCTCTTGCAACACGAACATCTGGAGGTAACATCTCCTTGATAATTTTAGTCATCGTTGCTGAATAGGAATTGTTATTAGTTACAAGAGAATCAACTATTTTACTCATGCACTTGATTCATTTGCTTCATAAACTAAAAAAACAAGAAGAGTGTTGCTTCAATCAAGGATCCATGACAAAACCTCATACTCAAAAGTCCAAACTAAGCATTTTGACATCCTTAGTAGAAATCAGTAACTTGGAATGGATTAAATGTTATCATACTTGATCACGGCATAGGAATCTATAACTCATCTTTCATCAATTAAGTAGTTGTGTACTATATTGATTGAAGAAAGTAGTTGTGTACTATTATTGATTGAAGATGCAAAGTTCTTTCTCTAGACAAAGTTAGATGCTTTCTTTCTAAAACGGAAATCCTCAGATGGGTTTGTCACCTGTTGATGCATAACATTATTGCTCATGCACAAGAATATTCAGGAACCAAGGAGAAAAGGAAAGGCAGCTCTCACAGACATTAAAACCAGAGAAAGATGAGGAAGGAACCTATACTCTAAAGGAACTAATTTAGAAAGCTATATGTTTTTGAAAGATAAGAAAGTTCCCTAGCTGTCCATCTTCTAATACTACCATATGAGGCTCAATTGATTAAAAGTTTCCTAAGCTGATGGTCTGTAGTGCATTAATTCTGTAACATCGCTATATTTAAGAAAGAAGTCTAAGAAGCCTAACAAGTCAATCTGTACTGACTCGAAATAACGATGCAAAGCAGTTCGAAAGTTTGTTATCATTTACACTTGCTTCTAAAACAAACTATAGCCAAAAAGAAGTCAACAGCTTATCCTTTTTTGCCCTAATCCCTTGAATTATGTCATTCAACAAAAGTTGCACAAACGATCCCTCGCTGAATCTATTGTTTTTGCTAGAACACTGACCACCCCCAGAAACCACACAGCTGCACCTAGTCTTAATATCATGGTCATGCTAAATGTAGACGCTAAAGCTAACATCGTGATAGCATTCTTATATAAGACATCGAACCATAAACTACAAAGGAAGAAAGCTTAATGTAGTTCAGTAATCTAATGTATAGGTAGTAGGTCCATAAAAATTTGTTTAGAAACTCAAACATACTTTGGCATAAGATATCTAATTTACATGCCAGTTGGAAGATTTTCTTGCAATATAACTCAACTATGCCACCCATTAATGACTAAGCATTAGAAAAACCAAACATAACCAGAAACTTGGAAAACATTGAACAAAAGATCGCCTCGCCTCCGAGAAGAGTAGAAAAGGTCTATGACTGCTTGCAAGCTACAGGGAGAGCTCAAGGAAGCATATTAATCACCAGTATAAGACACAGCCATCTGTGGAACGCAACCTATATCAATAAGAGAAGAATGCTGCAAATTCCGGACGTCTTTCCATATGTTACTCCACTCAAAATCTTCAACCAACCAAAACATGCATCTCTAGCGAAGGTTGGGACACAAGAACGTTTATTTGTCTTTAGACATATTTACCAGAATAGTATTTTTAAAATTCATGAAAGACATGGAAGAAACGGCGAGATAAAATTGCTACAACAGGTAAAAGGGTATACCTTTTGGAAGGGAAGCATCCTCTTTCGTACGTCCAACAATGTCCATAGGCTCCATTGTCACCTTAAGAAACGAAACGATCGCAAATGAAATATATACTGAAAGATGATAAAAATAGATAATTGAGTGACAGAACAAAGAGGAGCAGATTAAGTATCGAGTTACCTAAGAAGGAGGCGAGAAATCAACAATAAAGAAATGAAAGCGGTATTTGTGGAAGTGGTAAGACGCGATTGAGAGATGCCGCGTAGGTTGGCGGCGTCGGAGGCGGGTGGCTCGCGGAGAGAGGAGAGAAAGAGAGAGGGGGTTCCGTCCCGACAGGCGACTAGGGCAAAGATTTAACCCAAGAAAGTCTAATCAAGATTGGAGACGACCTGTTCTCCATTCTCGTTAACTATTCAATCCATACTTTATTTAAAAAGTAACAACCTACCTTGCGCTTGCAGGCAGTTAATGTGTCACATATAAATTAGAATAATGAATTTTTAATTAAAAAAAGTTATAAATTTAATTTAACATTAGTAAATTAAACAAATTAAAATTAGTAAATATTATACATATACATAATACATGCTATTGCCATATTAATTATGGTTAAAAATTAAAATATACACTTTATTTAATAAATAAAAGATATTAAATAGTTATTTTAAATTAAAAGATAAAATAATTTTAGTTGTAAGTATATATTTTTGAGTTTATGAATTGAAATCGGAATGCATATTTTAGGAATTTTCAGGTTCGGAGAATACCAATACCCAATCAGGTTTCAATATTACTTAAAACTCGAAATATTTTTGTTTTTATTTATTAATCATATCATTATATATTATTTCATAATTCAAATTTTTTCGAAATTTAAAATATTTGAATTTTTCAAAAATAATATTCCCTCCGTCCCACTAAATGTGGTCACGTTTCCTTTTTGGGACGTCCCACTAAAAGTGGTCACTCTCCCAAAAAGGAAAAAGTTTTACCTTTAAAATATATCTCCTACTTTTTTAAAATACAACACTTTACTTTCTTAATCTTCGTGTTGGATCCCTTGTGGCCGCATTTAGCGGGACGGGGGAGTAGATAAATTTCTATAAATTTGAATAATAATAGTTAATTCAGATAATTTTTTGTACTGAAGTACTAGAAAATTTGAATGATTTTAGTTAATTCGTGTAAACTTTGGTAACCGAATACCCACATGAGGTTTGGGAATACAAAATTTTAGTTCCAGTTCAAGATTTATGTTTATCGTGTTTTTGGTGTGTTTTTAGTTGATGTTTCGTTGTGTCTAGACATTAGTTTATTTTGTTTTCGTGTCTTTTTATGTCGTATTACGCCGATCTCTTTTGTTTTCGTGTTTGATGTAAGATGGTGAAATGAAGGAATGATAGGAGCTGAATTGGTGCCGACTATGTCGTATGTGCAAAGCTGAGCGAAGCGAGATGAGCTGAAGAGTGCACTGGAGAAGGAACTACGTAAAGGAAGCAAGCCTGGAGGCCAGCGGGCGCTGAGTTCCCAACGCTCGCTCACTTGCAGAGATCAGAATTTCAGAGGCTGCAGGCCAGCGATCGCTGGAAAGTCAGCGGTCGCTGGACCTGCAGAAATTGAACGTCAGAGAGAAGAGGCCAGCGGCCGCTGGCTCCTTAGCGGTCGCTGACTATGTTTAAATAGCGGTTATTCAGCGAGTTTTTAAAGGGAAATACGATTCATTTGTGAGCATATCATTGGTTAGACTCTTAAAACTCTCAAGAACACTTTTTACTTGCTTTCTTAGATAGCTTTTGTTGATTTTGTTTGGATTGAAGTTGTTCCAACTCGGATGGTGAAGTAATCTAGTAAGTTCATCTTTATGGATCTTTCTATGGTTTTTATTTCTATTTCTATGGTTGGCTAGACTTATGTCTAGGGCTGGGTGATCTCTCCTACAATTTAATGCTTTGATTCAATCGCTCTTGGTTGTTTAATCCGTACTTTATTGAGTTTCATGTTTGATCAACATGTATATCTCAAAGATAGTGAAATAGATTGATGAATTGTTTTCCATATCTCATTTTGATTAAACAATTTTCCTTTGTAATCCATAACGTAAGAAGAATTTCGTGTATAGATTGATATTCTATTAAGTGTGGTTTGGATACGTGAGTAAAAATCACCGACTAGCTAACGAACACGAAAGTGAGTAGCTAGACAATCTTAGGAGAATTCAATTGAAGCATGGATGTATGATTGAATGAAGTGTTAAGTGTAGATTGAAGATTATCTAAGTCCTAGGTTTTAATCCATCAATTCAACCCTATTTCTTCGTATTTGTTAGCTAGTTAATCACAATCTCTTAATCTTATTTAGAGTGTTTAGAAAATTGTTTGTAGCATTCAAGTGCTTATGATTAATAGCTCTACTTAGTATTCCACGTAATTCGACTAGGGTCAACTTAATACGTCTATAGACCTCGTCCAATTGCAAGAACTTAGATACACGTTTTAGGTTGAATAATTTGATAGTTAAAGTATAGGTTTTCATATTCGGATTCCAAAAATTTCAAATATGATACTAACCCGATGATTCAAATATACATCCCTAATATTATAAAATATATTAAGGCTCATGATGAGACATACTTAATTATACTCTATTCGTCCACGAAAAACTTGCACATTTGGTTCGACACGAATTTTAATAAATGATTTGAATGTATTGTGAGTAAAACAAGACTCCACCCTATTTATCAATTTAATATGTGTATGTGAATGAAAGAAATATTAGTGATTGATTAATAAATATAAATCAAACTGGGTGTGAGAACAACACAGCGTTGTTATAGAAGACTACAAACAAGAACACAACAGAAGACCCCATCGACCTAAGAATTTATTGCAACAAAGAAAAAGATACGAGACTCAAGAATTTGCGTGGTTCAATCATGATGATCCCTTCCCCACCCTTTGTAACTCACATACAATAAATGACAATCTTGCTATGCTCTCTTCTTTTCTCTCAAGTGTACATCATAACTCTCACTATTAAATCTCTTACTTATGCACCTATACAAGATCTATTTATATAAATGTATACAACTGGAAATAAACTACAAAGCTAACTAGTCTTTATTTGTTGAGAATTGGTTCATAACTGAAATGTAGTTGTAGCCACCTTCATGCACACCAAACTCCAACTACTACTCTAGAAACTTATAGTCATAAAGCTATTATCGAGAACGTTGCTAATATTATGATGTCAAATACTCTAATACAAAAACAACAAGCACATATGAAAAATACTACACAATTGAGTAGGGTTTTTATGCTCATTTAGAAATTATGGAACTTCAATTATTTTGATGACAAGACTCCCTTATTCTTCGTCTTATATTTACTAACAAAATAATTCTATTTATCTTATTCCATAGTTGATATGAACAACATTTTGATTAACACTCACCTTTTTTAGTATTAATCTTGATCACAAAGATTCTTTTACTGTTTCCATTAGGTTATGTATTATGACTTTGTGGTAGAAAGCACTATCACAGATTCTAAAAATGATCTCTAGCTTATAGTAATCTTGTACAATGTAAATATGTACACACTCCGTGATTTTCTTGAATTAACATTAGTTGTATAATTTGAGTCCAAAAACCCACATAACGATTGTTCAAGCTCCACCTCCAACCTTTTTACAAAAGACAATAACCAGAAGTGCCCTTCTAATGTCTCATCAGCCATTTTAATGCTTCACAATGATGTCTACCTAGATTTAACATGTATTTGCTGGTTACGTTGATGGAGTGAGCTACATTCGGTCTTGAGCATATCATAATGCACATTACGATATCAATAAAATTTGCATATGATATACCGTTCATAAACTGTTTATCTTTCTAATTCTTTGGCATGTGCTCAGTCCATAACTTGAAATGTTGAGATAACGTTACTTTTAACTTCTTTGCTCAAGCTCATTCTGAACTTTTCCAAGATTCTTTTGACATATTATTGTTGCATCAACCACATATTTTATCCACTCCCATCTCTTACAAGGTTCATGCCAATGATCCTTCTTGCATCACCAAGATCATTCACATCGAACTCAGCATTTAACACATCTTTAATCTTATAAACATCATTCATGTGTTTGCTGGCCAACAACATATATATCATCAACGTAGAACATAAGATAAATCATTGAAAAAAATCTTTTCCCTTTTTCAAAAACACACAACTATCAAATTGTAATCTAGCAAGTCCAATAGAAGTGACATACAAATTAAATTTTAAATACCACTATTTGGAACTTTGCTTAAAGACATAAAGCGATTTCTTATGAAAGTAGAGCTTATCTTCATCTCGAGGCAAGACAAAACCCTTTGGCTGGATCACTATGAAGTAATGCGCTTTTAACATGAAACTAATGTAATTTCAAATCGTTTTGGACAACTCAAGATAATAATAATAATAATAATATGTTGCAATTCTTGATCACATGTGAGAACACCTCATTAAAATCAACATCTTCTTGTTTTATGAAGACTCTAGCAACAAGTCTAGGTTTATATCTTATAATGTGTTGCTAAAACACTTCGACCTTCTTCTTAAAAATTCATATGTTGCTCACACACAACCCATTTTGGCTTCTTTACCAACTCCCATGTATCATTCTTATGTAATGATTTAAGCTCCTCTTGCATGACAATTAACCATTGTTCTTTTTTCTTCACAACTCAAAGTTTCTTTGTAATTCCTTGATTCATCATAACTTTCACCTTTTGTTATGCTTAGAGGGTAGGAAACCAGATCATCAACATGATCATATCTTGATGGAAGATGTATCAACCTCCTAGATTTGTCTCAATCAAGATGATAATTTCTTGGAAAATCAATTATCCGTTCAATCTTGGAACTAATAAGAAGACAAATAAGACACAATCGCCAAAACAAGAATTTTACATGAAAAACTCCAAATTCGGAGAAAAACCACAACCATGTGGAAAAATCCAATATATATTGAATTTCTAAAATTACAAAATAGTCTTATCCCTCTCGGCCCAATCTCACACTCTAAGAATTTGAAAAACTCTCACCCCCCTAAACCAAGAATAAAGAATTTTACCTAGAGCTAATCATAAGACCATAGAATAGCGTTGAAATTGTATCAAACACCACTAAGCTCCTTAAATAACTTAAGAAACTGCTTTGATCATAAATCAATGTGGGACAAACCCCCTTTTATTTTAACACCTAAAGTATTCCAACAATCCACATCTTGTTAGAATAAAAAAATATATCATTGTCTTTAACCAACAATCATGATTTTTAACGCAAAGAACCATAGTCCTTAGAAGAGAATAAACATACACTATCATATGAGTATAACACTTAGAATAAACCATTCTAATAATTTCTTTTGGCACATGTCGAAAAAGGCTTGCTGAAATTTATGGTGCAAGCTTCTAACATTTCACCCTCCTAGAAGTTCTACAACCAATGCACATGTGGTCCAACTAGCATTGTCACATCTCTTTTAATGCCAGTTGGACATGCCATAAGGATATATATATGCCATCATGAGGCATCATGTATTGACTTAGCTAATAAAAAATAAAAATTTTAGTTCTTTTTACGACATGGATTATCGACACATCCTTGACTTGCACTTGCCACAAGTAAAAGTTGATTTTACCACCAAATTTATCCACGTCAAACTTCATTGACCTTGCTACCTTGACATACTATTTCTATACCTTAATGAATAATATGGATTTGATTCTAATACCAATTGTTAGGAAATCAATTATCAATTAAATCTTGGGAGAATTAATAAATAAGAAAAAAAAACAGACACAATCACCAACACAATAATTTAATGTAGAAAACTCCAAATCCGGAGAAAAACCACAAACACATTGAAAATTTCACTATATGATAAATTTCTACAGTTACACAGTATTCATCTCCTTCTTGGCCCAACCCTCTACTTTATTACAAGTATTTGAAAAACTCTCATCTTTCTAAACCAAAAAGAGAATTTATATAAACTTAATCACAAGTCTGAAGAGTAGTGATTGATGTATGAAAGACCATTGAGCTTTTTAAATATATTAAGAAACTCATCTTACTTTGATTAAAAATCGATGTGGGACAAAACACCTTTTGTTTTAACACCTAGAATATTCCAACATAATTGTTCAGGTTGTTTATGCAGGTCATTGAATTACTCCATCAACATCAGAATTATCATCTACTGTTTGTTGTATTTATTGATCTGATGTGCGATTGTCAACCTGCAACTCCATCTCCACTCTCGCATTTTCAATATAATGATTTTTATTCCATTATTATAGTTTAGAAAAGACATATAATCTTCCACAAATGTTGCATCTCTGCTTATGATGACTTTATTGTTTTCCAGGCTCCATACAAGAGCTTGTATCCCTTGATTCCTTTTGGGTATCCAATCATCACATATTTCAATACCCTTGGTTTAAGTTTGTCTTGTCTAACATGAGCAAACGCAATATAAAATATCACCTTAAGATAATCATAGTTTGGAACTTTCACATTCCACACTTCATCTGAAAATTTGAAAATATTTAACGCATATGAACTTTGTTGATCAGGTGACAAACTATAACAACCAATTATCCTCATAAACTTTTGGGCAATACACAACCAATTCTCATGCATCTTACTCTTTTCAAGATTGTTCTATTTATTCTTACAACTATGCCATAATTTTTAAGGTACAGTTTTATGTCTCTTGATTCTTTTCTCAACACATAATTTTTGGAACTCATGAGACATGAACTCAAGTCCATTATCAGTCTCAATTTCAAGTTTTTTTTTTTTTAATTTATTACCTCGTGCATACTATTCTATGAGCTTTTGATATGTATCAAACCTGAATTTTAAATAACAAATCCATAATTTTCTTGAGAAATCATCAATAATAGACATAAAATATTTGCCTTCCCCTCATATATTGTTTCGACCTTAGTAGGACCCCACTTCACCTTGCAAGCCTAACCATTATCATGCGTAACTGATCCAAGATCACCAAACTGTAGATCTGAGAATTATTCTTTCATGTGGCGTTGAGGTCGCAAAAGAGAAATAATCTTTTCTCGAGTACGTGTCCTGGTTTCTTACAGAGGTGACACTTCCTCATTTCCTTATCTTCTTATTCTTTGCCCTTTCTTGGTAGGGCCTTGGAATTTCTTTTATTGTCCGGATTATTTGAACTTTAGTTTAACATTTAAATCCTCTATTACAACCTCATTCTTTCCTTCCAAGAGTTTGTGCAATTCATTTTTTCTAAGGCCAACATACTGGACCTCTTCCATAGAGATAGAAGATTTCATTCCATAAAGCATGACATCTTTAAGGTGTTCAAAGATTTTAGGTATCGCATTGAAGAGAATGATGACCTTATATTAATTTTTGATATTGACCTCAATATTTTCAAGATTATCAATAATCTTGTTGAACTTATCAAGTTGATCTAGAACCAGTGGCGGACGCAGAATTTTTACTCAGGGGGTGCTCCACTATAAATATTAATTCATATAAAGTAATAAAAATATGTGGAGCAACGATACAAAAGTTACAATATTAACCAAAAAGACAAACATATAAATATTTTGTACATTAAAAGTAGTTCAATACATTAATATTCACCCAAATATCAAAACATAGAGAAATTATAACTATTTTCTCTAGGGAAGTGGCGACAACTGATATTTACGTGTAGCCATCGTTTGAAAATACTGCAAAATCGACTCATTATCAATTGTTGAAAAAATATCCTTCTCAATATACACAACTAATTTTTCTAAAAAGTCCGCCCGATAATATAGGATAAAATACTAGTTTTTGCAATTTTTATTTAATTTAAATATCATTGTAATATTTATATTTTTTATAACTTTGATAGAAATTAAATAAATGACTTTTAAAGTTTTAATTATTTATTTTAGGATAACCAAACGGTCCCCACCTTAAATAACCTCTCTAACCCCCTGTCCCACTGAGCCCACTTACTCACTCACTCACATAAAAGACAAATAATTGAGAATTTGAGAGAGACTTAGTTGTTGTATGGGTAATCTCAATACTTTGCTGTAAAAGAAGAAAAAAGTAAAGAAAAAAGAGTAAATTCTCCATTACACTACAGTGCTCACTGCTTATTTTTGCTGAGTTGAATCCGGCTTCATCCAGTTAGATAGCAAGTTAGCAACTAGTCTGTGAAAAATGAGGGAAAACGTTTGGGCAACTCTATGTGAAGAAGAAAAGCAAATGAAATACAAATATGCAATAGTTATTGGGCTACTTCATGTATTTGAGTTGAGAAGAATTAATTTTAAAGTTAAAAAACACAATTTAATTTATTGGGCTTTAATTATTTATGTTAAGGTTGAATATGATAATAAAACGTGGGCTTTTTTTAATTGAATGGTATATTTTAATTAATTTTGATTAATTGAATAATTAAATTTTGATTAATATTTGTTAATTTAAAATAATTATTTAATTAGAACTTGATGAGGCGATTGACGGTTCTACGTGCCGTTCAACGCGACTAATTTTTGAGGGATCGAGATGGTAGGGGAGCTATTCGTACCACGGCGAAGGGTGCTATGTCGAAAATTTATCATCGAAAACTAAAAAAAAAATATATTTTTTTGAATGGGGGGTGCTTCAGCCCACCCTAGCACCCCTACGTCCGCCACTATCTAGAACATATTTGTCCTTCACAACCTTGAACATGTACAGCCTCTACTTCGCATACAAACAATTGACCAACGACTTTGTCATGTAAAATGACTCAAGTTTAATCCAAACTTGTACCCGTCGCGAGTAGTTAATTTAATCCAAACTGGTTTAAACACATCAATTAATCGATGTAACTTATATTATTAGCTATATTATTAACATATAATTTAATGTTATAAAAGTATATGAATCACTAAAAATTCTATTTTTTATTTTATAATTTATATAATTTTTATCTCCTTTTATAGATAGACTAAAAAGTTATTCAGATCTAGTTCTTTTTATAGCTCTTTGTCCATATATCATTTTTTGATTCTTTGTTACTATATTCTAATTAATAAACTCAAATTCAAAAATTAAAAAATTACGTAATATATTAAATCAATCATAAATACATTAAATTGTACTCGTCCTGAGTAGAGTAACGATTCAACTGACATCCCTACTTGTCAAAATACAAATTAAAACACACATATATATAGTAGCTAGCAAGAAACCAAATAGAATTGGATTAACAGAAATATGTACAATTTGAAAACAAAAACCATCATAAATGCAAGATTCCCAGTAAGTTGAAGAAGCGAGATGTTATCCAGAAAGATTAAAGCTGGTAGGCTTCCCATGGCATGCCATTGAACTCAAACTCTACATTCTGCTCGTCCTACAAAATACAAGATTTTCCAGTTTTAAATTCTGATTTTCTTGTTTATTAATATATCATGTAAGATTTAGCTAGTTAGTACTCCTATCCTATATGTTGATGTATAAATATTAGATTTTGATGAGCGAAGTAAATTACATATATAGTTATTTCTCTGTGTAAACAATATGCGTCTTTTCTAATTTTACTAAACAACCAATGAAATTAAGCTCATGAATTAGGGATATATATAAATTTTATTGGCGATTATATATAATCTTTTATCAGAAATTGGAGATTAAATTTATCATTCCAGTTAATTTTTTTTTTTGAAAAATAAAGAATTTATTATAATATAATGAATCATAATTAATGATTATTTAAAAAAAATTATGAAAATTATAACCCTAATTTTAAATTTATGAATCCTGTAAACTGGAAAGTGAATCAAATTTAACTAGATGTATATACATATATATCTGAAGTTGCATATTAATGGAGAATAGTGTTTTGTTTTATGAAAGATGGGGTTTGTAAAAGAAAATGAAAACCTGAGTGTAATTAAGCTCAAATCTAGGTGGGTCAAAGTAGTGTAATTGGAAGCACGTACCGTACGGCTAGAGCCGGTTTGAAGAGACAGTTAAATGCTGGTTTTGATTAGGAGTATTAAGTAACTATTCTTCTCTATACATAAAAGAGATATAGTTGAGTTGGTGATGGTGAGTGGATTACCTGGAGGTGATGATGAGCGTTAGACGCAGCGTGGGAGTTGAAGGAGTTCCATTGGCACAATAATTGAGTTCTAGGTTGCGACATCATCGTCCTTACTGTTTCATCCGAGCTCAAATCCTCCACTCGCATTACATTAGCATTAGGATTAGCATAGTAATTAGCATCGGTGGTTATTGGTAGAATAGCAGCAGCAGCATTAATGAGCCGTCTTTTTTGACTGGTTCTCTCTCTAGCTCTATCCCTCGCCTTCCTTCTTGATTCCTTACCAACAGTTGCCCTCTGTTGCGTCTGCTTTTGCTTTTGCTTTTTCTTTACTACTTTCCTCTTCCTATTCACGTCTTCATTGTTGGCGGTGGTGGCGGAGGAAGACACGGTCGTCTCGGCGCAGTAGTAGTCGTCGGATCCGAGCGTGAGTTCGCGGATGGCGGAGCTGGAGGCGCGGAGAAGCCAGTCCACGGTTCGGCTTGCCTTGTCGTAACCGAGCAGGTCTTGAAGGTCGAAGAATCTCCGAGCGATGTCGAGGGAGAGCCTCATCCTTCTGTCCCGAGGCCCTTGAGCGGTGTTGATCTTGCTGTGCCGGTCCTTCTTCTTCTTCTTCCAACACCGCTCCCCACCCATGTCGTCTGCCGTCGGAGGTGGAGGAGGAGGAGGAGGTGGTGGTGGTGGTGTAGTACTAGTAGTAGTAGTAGTACTGTTTAGGGAATTGTTATATAGTTGATGATGATGATCATGAAAGAATTGGTCCAAATGCATATGGGGAGGAGAATTAGGGAAGAAGAAGTCCAAAAAGGAATTGTAATAATTAGGGATAGAGTCTTGTTCGGATATGGAAGTAAAAGAGGTTATGTCATTTTCGGAGAAGGGTAGTGTGTAGTTAGGATTATTATTGCTGCTGCTGCTGTTGCTGTTGCTGTTTGATGAAAGCATCTTATATATATAATTATTGCTGTTGTACCTTCACTTCATCCTCGTGATGATATAAGAGAGAGCGAGAGACGGAACGAGAACGATAGAGAGACACAGTACTGAGAGAATGAGCGTACTGAGAGAGAAATGTGCTGTGATTTGCTTTGCTTTGCTAGCTTCACCACACACATCCATATATATGGAAGTTTATATGATACGTAGAAAACTTTTGGTTGAGAAATTGATCCCAATTTTCTATTGTCTTTAACTGTATGTATTAATGTATTCTTTATTGCTTTTTGATGACATATGACATAATTCATCACGTAAAATTTAAAATATATATATATATTTTTTAATATACACCTTAAATCTTAAACTCACTCTAATCATATCACAGCAAAATGCAATATCATAGATGATTTTGAGATGGTTGAGAATGACTAGTTGCCACAACTGTATATGATGGAGTCCACTAGTCTCGCTCTCTAGATATCTCTTAACTCTTTATCTTCTTATATAAGGTCTTCGTCTATTCATGATTTGAGATTGTGTTAACTCAAGATTAGTCGAGATTAATTAACTCGTATTATAGACTAGCTCGTATCCCATAGCTAATCTTATATTAATATGACATTATTTGGATACTAATCTTGGGCCCAGATCACTCAACCGAACTAACTTAAAATTTAAGTCCAAAACTTAGTCACAACTAATTAATCATGTCAATCCAACCCACATTAAGATTTAAGACTAATAACAAGATTACATCATCTTCTAACGTTCTACTACTTTATAGTACTCCATATCTAAACGTGTATATATGCATCTCATCTTCAACTTCAATTGATCATAATGATAAATTTTTAGAGTCTCCTCTATTACCATAATATACAATTATACCAAATACTGGTAATTAGTGGAAACAGGTTAATAATTTCTGAAATAAAGTAAATGCTTTGTAAATTAAGATGGCGAAACTTTATACTAATACTTTCCTTTTTCTTTTTCTCTTGATCAAGTAATTGTACAACACAAATTAAATATCCAAGGGGCAAATGTGTGTATATCATTATTCGCAGGGAAAAATATAAAGGTAGGTTTGGAAAATGACCAAGTGCAAATGTATCTGAGAAGGGGCCGGTGGGGAAACATAGTACAATGTCGTAATAATTGTATATGCATGCCTCTTAAGTCTTGTGATTCTTATCCTTATTGTCCCAAAAGAGAAAAAGATAAAGAAATCCCTAGCTCCAATAACCTTTTTGGGTATCAATCAGTAATTAATTTATTTTCCTGTGAGTTGAGGTGTATCTATGTAGAGATCGATGGAGAGCTTTAATTTATTCGTACATGTCAAGAATTGCACAAACTGGGTATGCTACTATTGAGTACATAAAAAAGCTGAAGAAGACATGGATGGAAGTAGTGCAGGATGAAAAGATAGCAAGCACTAAATAATTTAGTGTCTTTCTTCTTCAACATCTTTTAAGTAACTAGGGCTACCTACCTACTTTCCATTCACATATGTTGCCCAACTCGTTATCATCAACTTCTTTTTTTTCCTTTAAATTTTATTTTGTTCATAGTTATCTGATAAATTTGTGAAAGCAACATTACAACCGACCCAGCTCACCATTTCACGTGGTCCTTATACTTATGCCAGTCATTTTACTAAATAGCTAGGGACATATATAATCGAGATATTATCTCCATCTCTATGTCTCTCTCAATATATATACACACAGGGAGAGAGAAAGAGAAATATATATCTTAGGGCTATATATATAGGTTGAGATAAATGGAAGACAGTGAGATAATTAAAATGGTGCAATTGCGGCATGTATAAATGGAAAGAAATGAAGTAGTGGAGAGGTATAGAGATAAGAGGAGGTTTCAATTAATTGGCTTGAGGACTATTGCCATTCACATACATACCACAAAAGTCTCTGAATACTTTGAACTTTGCATAATGCACATTAGTATAATGCGGCTAGGGTTTCTCTTGGTTCAAAATTATATATGTGGCCCACCACAAGCTTGCTTCACATAGTCATCACTAATGTTAATGTAGCAGCAACTCCTCCTCCTTTACTTTATTATATAATATCTCAACCACAAAACTCACTGGGATTGAGATTAGGAGAGAGAGAGAGAGAGGAGATTTACATGTATTATACATATGTATATATATATAGGTAGATAGGTAGAAGGTGAGTTATCTAGCTTTTAAGTGAAAGTGACACATGGAGTGAAGTCGTCGTCGTCATTCATTCATTCCTCAGTCAAAAAGGAAAGTGGTCATGAGACAGAGGGAGAGATGGAATTACATATGGAGGGCCTTGCCTACTGCGCGAATGCCTAGTTTAAACATATATGTAATTGTTATTTGTTAGTGACCCACAAATTAATTAATTAATACCCACTTGAGAAATTAAATTTAAACCCTTTGGGTTTTGGTATATATATATGTGCGTCAACCCTAGCTAGATGGGGGAGAGAGATAGAGAGTTTAATTAGGAGTTGAAGAGTTAATTGAGAATTTATTTATTCATTATCAGTTTCATTTCTTCGTGTATATGATGATCTATATATAAACTTTTATTAAGCTTGTGTTCTCTATATATATATCCTTATGATCACGGCTACATGTACATTTCCACGTCATGCGTGTTTTGAATATCATTATGACATAAATTTCGAAAATCACAATATGAAAATTAATTATATTTATATATCATGATCAAAATCAAAATTCACAAAATATTAATTGACGTAATCAAGCGCATGCATGCAAATGCAATCAACCGTTTTCTCAAGGTTTAGTGTTGGCTCAGCTCCTTGAAGTACCTCAACGACATTAACATAATGAGGCAGTTTAATTTGTATGTGTGTATGATTTAGATAGAACTAATTAATTAACTATCCAAAAATTGCAATTCTATGATAAATTGGAAAAAAAAATGTTCTATAGTAAAGGTAATATAAGAAATAGCTTTTTCACATAGGAAATAACAATATTTGTACTCCAATAATAATATATAAAAACAAATTTAATTGGTCGGGGTAAAATACCCACACTTGGTGTGTGTGTCTATATATAAATGCTACAAATCTATATAAATAAATATATAAAAGTAGAATTTTGGGGCAGTTAAAAAACTGCAATTTCTAACCGTTAGCACAAAAATATGTCTATTCAAACAGGTTTTATGATTTTCTACTAATTGTTTAACGAATCAACATGCCTATTCAAACAGGTTTTATGATTTTATTCTAATTACTCAATGTCTCTTTGTCAATAAATTCCCTTCAATTACACCTAAATTCATCAATCAATTCATGGGGAATTATGATTCCTCCATGCACTTTCGTCGTTCTGAACCTGGCGTAGTCCCAAATCAGCATGGGTGTTTCTTCCAAGCGGCAAGGTGTGATAAATCCGCAGTAGAAAAACGCCATCCCGCGCGCATCCACAATCCATCGATGCAGCGTGTTATTCAAATATCTCACGTCATTTTCGATGAAATTACTGAGACAGTTTCCAATCCCACTTCCTCCTTCCTTCCTTATACTTGGGGACAAAACCCAAACTGGCGAAGGTGATTTCAACAGCAGGGTATAAAAAAAATCAAAAATTGAAGGTTAACTTCGAAAGTCCCGCCGCAGATATTCGATGTACCTCTAGTCCCCAAACCAGCTAAAGTCCCCAAACCAAGCAATGTCTGTTTAAGAGTGAGAGAATATGAGAGAGATGGAAACAGGGAGGCAAAGAGGAAAAAGAATGGTTCTTTTCCCTCTAAATATACATCTTGCAGTGAAAATTTAATTTCATATTTTTATCATGTCTCTCTCTTTATAATTTTACAATTAATTACTATGCATTGCACAATAAAGGTTCAACAAAAAGTAAAAATACAAATTCAAAATATCTTTTTTCTTATTGGTAAAAAAACTTGTATTGATATAAAAGAAAAGTAAATTATTTTTTCTTTACAAATATTAAAACATTTGTTCCTTAAACATAGCAAAATGCAAAGATAAACTTACATTTGTATAGTCCAAACTTGCAAAGCCAAAAAACAAAAGTAAAATCCAGAATTTTGAGAAAGATTTTTACTGGAAAACAAACATTATTACATGTTATGTTGGAATTGCAGAAGAAATACTAAAGTTTTATGTTATTAAGAGTTACAACAACATAAATGAATTAAGAAAAAGAGAAAATTTGAAAACTCTCTTCAAACGAATTGCAATAGAATCCTCATTTGTGGTGAAGGTCATAGTGATAAATTTTTATAATATATATAAATGATTTTGGGAAGAAGGGAGGGAGAAAAGAGAGAAGATGAAAATGTTGTATGGTAAGATATGAAAAATACTAATTTACAATTATACTTTATTTTTTATGTGAAAAATATATAACAAATGTAAATGTGTGGTTGTAATTAAGCATCTACATGTGTATGGAAAATACATTAGCTCTCTAATTAGTGAAGTGGTAAAATAATTTTCAACTATTCTAAATACCATAATGAATATTATAAGCCATAATTTTATTATTTCAACTATTTTCTACCCCTCATTCAAATAATGTGGATAAAATTCACCGTGCATGGCATTGGAGAAAATTTTAATATTGTATAAATCTAAATGAATAAAATGATTCATACACCATTTTATTTATACCCATCCACCTTCATTAAATTAATATATATGTACTCTACCTATTTTGGAATAACTTGACAAGAGTACCCAACAATCGCATGTTCTTGGTATTTAATTATTCTTGTAATTTAAATCCGTATTCAATTAATGCAAAACAATCACGCTCACTAACTTGCGCATAAATAAATACTCTTTCCGTTTACTTTTGTTTCTTTTGTGCAAATAATATAAGTAGGGTAAAAATTGAAAAAGTGATAAACGGTCTACATAATTTAAAGAATAATTTTTTGTTATTTTTAAAAACAAGTCAATATTAGTGTAACAATCTATATATATATAAAAGTAAAATCATTTTGCCACTTTTTTTTTCCATTTTACCCTTCCTCTTTTATTTTATTTAGATTAGTGTTTTTTAACTATTCATTTTTATTTTTTCTCAGCAAAACCATTTTGCCACTTTTTTTTCCATTTTACCCTTCCTCTTTTATTTTATTTACATTAGTGTTTTTTAACTATTCATTTTTATTTTTTCTCATATTATCAATAATTAATTTTATTTAATTTCATAATAAAATTATATTTATTATTTTATTAATTTATATATTTTATGAAATAAATTTGTTTGCTCTTTTTATTATATTTACATTATTATCTTTTGACTTCATATTTTTATTTTCTCTTTTATTAATATTATCAGTAATTAATTTTTTTAATTTTTATTATAAAATCATATTTCTTATTTTATTAATTTATATATTTTATGAAATTATATATAATTAATATTTTTATTATATTTACCTTATTGTCTTTTCACTTCTCATTTTTATTTTTCTTAAGTTATGACATTACAAATGAATAAAAACGTGGATACAAATATAGTTATATCTATATTTCTTAATTTTTATTTTATTCAAATTATCAATAATTAATTTTTTTAAATTTCATTTAAAGTTTTATTTATTATTTTATAATTAATGAAAAATATGTATATTTTTAGTTTATTTATTTTATTGTCTTTTCTTTTTTTCATTTTATTTTATCTTAAACTATGACACAATAAATGAATAAAAAAAATATTCAAATATAGTTATATTTATTATTTTTTAAGTTTTTTTTTCATATCATCAATAATTAATTTTCTTTAATTTCATTTATAAAATTATATTCATTATTTTATTATTTTGATTATAAATATATAATTTATTATCATTAAATATAAGTTAGTATTATATATAGTTAATTAGAAATAATACAAATTAATAAATTCATTAAAGAGATAATAATTAGGTAGTGGGGAGTGGGGAAATGAATACTCAATAAATCATTAAATAAATTTGTATTAAATAAACCATTATAAACTTAATAAAATGTACATAAGAAATATATTTCACATATGTGCAAAAAAAAACTAATTAAATATTTTGAAGTCGAATTGCAACTTAAAAAAAATAGAAAATACGCACCCTAAATTAATTAGGTAATCTTCAAATCGAATAATATGTAATAAGCAATTTTTTATGTTTTTGTTACATTAAAAAGAGAAACTAATACTCATTTCGTTTTTTAAAAAGATACATCTTTTGCAAATTTATTACCTTCCACATAAACATCCACTTTCTATTTTTGAATATAGTTTAACGTTTAATAACAATTTTTGTGGGTCTCAATCTCCATTATCATTCAAATCAATTATATTTTAACATTTAATAACACCTTTTTGTGGGTCCTAACACACTACCATTTAAATTAACTATATTTTAATACTTAATAACATTTTTTTGTGAGTCTCGGTTTTAATATCACTCAATTCAACTACATTTTGTTAAAATTTGTATCGCATCAAAGATTCAAATGGTATATATTTTTATAAAATGGATGGAGTATATAATAACCTATTTATAATCTTTAAAAATATAATATGCATGCATAATACTTATCATATATAATAAGATAACTTTTATTTGGATTGTTTGATTTTATTAAACATTATTAAAATTATCTATATTTTAAAATGATGAAATTATATACTACAAAAATAATTTCTCGTGTAACTGCACGGGTAAAAATACTAGTTTAAAAAGAAAAACAAGCTACTTTTAGTTAATATTAATGGATCAACCCAAAAATAAAAACAAATCACTCTTAGAAGACATAAAAAGTATATTTTATTAACATTGTACATTTTAAAAATATTATCAAGCAATCCACAGAAGTTATAGGTACCTCGTCCAACCACACACGAAATACCAGATTTTTGTACATTGATTCCTTCAACAACACACTATATATTTTTAACTTTAGTGGTTATTGTCTGTTTTTAGGTCCATATACATCACATTTGATATATTTATTAATAATTAATTTAACTTAATATTTATGTTAGTTTAGTATATATTCGACAAATGAAAACATATACTATTATTTTCAATTATCGATAGCTTAAATAACTCTTAGAAATGAACTCTCGAAAGAGGTTTATGCGAATCAAGCTTGCTGGATATTTTCAAATGAGTTAGTTTTTTTGTGATAATAGGTAAAACTACCCATTTTGTAAAATATGCATGTACAAAATAACCAAAACTTCAATGTACATGTAGAAATTACCCACTTTTAATAAAAAACTAGTATTGTAACCCACACTCTGGCATGATATATATATATATATATATATATATATATTGCTAATGTATAATTAAAATAAAGTTTAAAAATAAAATTTTTACATAAATAATTACATTATAAACAAAAACAAAATTATTACTACACATAATTCAGATTTTACCTATAAAAAATATTTTTCTAAATTATGTTATATTAAGTGGAGTTCTTTTCTCGTTCACTTAGATTAAAATCTTTCAAGCATGCAATATTAGTAACATCCAAAATCGAATATAAAAAATATATATATAAGTTAAAATGAATATATTTAATATCAAACTTATATTTTCCAGTCATATCATAGAAAATATCATGATAAATACTAAAAATTATAAGAATTATGTAATTAGGAAAAAATCTTATAAAATTTTTAATTCAAACAGTATATTTTAAAATAAAGTATGCAAATTAATTAGTGATGTATTAAATAAAAATTAAATAACTATATATTTTAAAATAACTTTTATTTTAATTAAAAATAACTTTTATGTTAAATTTAGTGGAAATAATTAGCTATTAAAATTTTATTTTAATATATTAATAGATGATAAATTTTATTGTAATGGAATGAGAGATAAAATAGAAATCATGAAAAATTGCTCCGTTTTTCATGTAAGGAAAATTTGCCAACGATCATTTAAATTTTAAAATGCTAACTAAACAAATAACTTCCAAAAAAGTTGTGGCGCCAAAAAGTTTACGTTTGAAACTTCATTTTAATATATAGATAGATGTATTCTCTTACACTTTCTTACACATTTTATTTGAATCAACAAAAAGTGTAAGATTCTCTTACACATTTTATTAAAAGTTGTGTGATATGAATTGATGATTTATTCATTATTGACTCATAATTTGTTATGTTTGAACGTAGATCCCAGTCATTTTAGGCATCAACTCATTTTATCTCTAAAATATACCAAGACAAACTTCGGTTTTAAGCTCGATCTCAACCATTTGAAGATATTTTCGCCAAAACATCAGGTATTCACTCATTAATCTATATTTTGTTCGGTAGAAATATGAAACCGGTGGTACAAGAACAACCACCGGTGGTGTGATAACCACTGGTGGGTGATTTTTATTTAGAATCAACCACTGGTTGTCATGCCAAATAGGTGGAAACAATATTTCCACCTATTTAACACGACAACCGGTCGCACAACCTCAACCACCGGTGGTTGCCTTTTTTGGCATCCTGCGGCCGGTTGTCAGTGATTCAGGTATAAAAGCATGTTTCAAACTTAAATCAACAACAACCGGTTGAAAATACGCGTTTTAGGGTTTTTACAAGTCTTTTAATATATGTAGTTGCTAAGTTGTTATACATTTTGATGCAGATGGAGGAATACATGTACGTGAATGTGAAAACTAGGGGATCATGGGTCGGGTGTACTTACACGGATGGTGAGGAAAGGATAGCACCCCTATCGATGAATAACATCACAATCTCATGTTTGAGAGGCTGCATTGAATACATGTGGAGTTCACTTGGCATACAGTACGAGATCTCCTATTTGTCGAGATCGAGAAATGGTCGGCTTATCAAATTTCGAATGACCACCGATCAAGAACTCCAAGTTCTATGTAGGAACCACCCGTCTCCGACAGTGTATGTCGATTTGGTAGTGTCATCTTATGATATAGGCGGGACATCACGAAATACTGAGTGGATGGATGATCTCGACGACATCAGAAGGGTTGCGGCATCTTCTGAATGGTTTCACGATCCAACTGGAATTCCTGATCTGAACACATGTCCAGATGAAGATGGTAAAGATGATGATGATTATGTTGCTTCTGAAGGGAGTTCCAAGCGTTCTTCCTCAGATTCCGAAGAATAACAACACGCTGCTATGAATAGTGCTACATTCGCTGAATTCGCAGCATAGATGCATGAGGCAGGAGGTATGAGAAGAGTCCTTGAGATGATGTATCCAGCTGTCGATGGTGATGTCGAATACAACCCTAATACAAAAGGTTGTTTAAGAAATTGGATTGTTCCAATAATCCCTCCTAATGCTCTGACATCGACATCTGACGTGCTCATCGAAGAAAACCCAACACTTGAAGAATTAGCTGAGGCGTCGATCTACAATGACAAGGAAGACTTGAGTATTGTTGTTGGATTGTGGAACCTGGAGAGACGAGCAGAGTACCGAGTCATTAGATCAAACACATATCGACTGCACTGGGTATGTAAATTATCTTCAGACTGCTCGTTCCTGTTGCGTGCACATTGTCATGGGGATATGTTGGTTGTATCCGAGTTCTGCGGTCAGCACACATGTGTGGATAACATAGCTAATATTGCTCCCAGAAAGGTTCACTCGAAGGTGATAGGTGCCTTTTTTGCAAATAAGATGCGCACTGCAAATGAGATCATTAAGCCGAAGGCTATTCAGGAGGAGCTTAGGAGGTGTTTCGGCATGAATGTCAGTTACGATGTTGCGCTCAGAGGCAGGAATCAAGCTTTGGAGATGATTTACGGCAAGTATCAGGAATCATTTCAGTTATTGCTTGGGTATCTACATATGCTGAAAGTGATGAATCAAGGTATGATAACTGATCTCGATGTCGGTCCGGACGGTAGATTCAGTCATTTATTTGTAGCTCTTGGAGCTTGTATAGCCGTGTTTGCTCTGTGCATGAGGCCTGTGATAGTCGTCGATGACACTCACCTTAAGGGGAAGAACAATGACATCTTATTCGTTGCAGTAACGAATGATGCAAATGAGCATGTGTTCCCATTGGCCTTTGGGATTGGGCCGATAGAGAATCACGAGTCTTGGTTATGGTTTCTTACTAGAGTCAGGAGCGCTTATGGTAGCACGCCGAGCACTCTGATTGTATCCGATGCACATGTGTCGATTGAGCATGCCATCAGCATCGTGTTTCTTGAAGCGACACACGGTTTGTGCTACTATCATCTTAGCGGCAAGATCAAACAATTCGGGAAGACCACTGTTGGTTTGTTTCAGAAAGCAGCTTACACATACAGGCAACACGAATACCATAGAACAATGAGCGCGATACAAGTGGCAAAACCTAATGCATGCGAGAAGCTGATGAGTGTTGGACCTGCTAAGTGGGCTCGATCGATGTGCCAAGTCAGAAGGTATAGCTTTCTAGCTTCTA
Organism: Leonotis leonurus; assembly: GCA_026898415.1. Classification (NCBI taxonomy): domain Eukaryota; kingdom Viridiplantae; phylum Streptophyta; class Magnoliopsida; order Lamiales; family Lamiaceae; genus Leonotis; species Leonotis leonurus. The sequence goes on from JAPKLX010000099.1 coordinate 703,783, forward strand.
ATGCAGCTGAAAGCTTCAACTGAACATTATTGTGGGCTCGACGTCTACCTATATGCTCATGCGTAGAGGCAGTGAGACTTGTTATGGAAGAATGGTTTGATGAAAGACGTCAGAAAATAGCTCAAGAATATCATGAATTTCCTGCAGAGGTTAGACGAAAGTTGCAAGTGCAGATTGAGAGATCTCATGCATACACAGTAAATCGTGTGGACGGTAATACATTTAAGGTTGTGACAAGTAGGAGGCCGCTTATGGTTGATTTGAAGGCATCGACATGTGAGTGCATGGAGTTTCAGTATGATCTCCTTCCTTGTTCTCATGCGATCGCGGCGATTAAGTACGTATAAATTTTCATTATAGCGAATTGAAATTTAGTTTTTTCATTAATTATATCCTATTAATTATGTTTTTGAATTCAGGAATGCTGGACTGCCGATCCCTCAATTTATAGCAAAATTTTACAGGTGAGAAGCGTGAGCAGCAATCTATAGAGTACAGATTGCACGTGTACCTCATAAGAGTACTTGGGATCTACCGGCCGATGTGCCTAATGTGCAAGTGTTGCCGAATAAAGCTATAAGAATGCCTGGTCGACCGAGACTTAGTAGACGTAGATCAGGAGGTGAGACATCAGGAAGAAGAAGTAGAGGAAGTCGAAGATGCCCTCATTGTGGCATGACAGGACATTCTGATTTTGATTGCCCTCAGTTAGAGGATGATTATTAGTTGTGTAATTGGTACTATTTGGATATGATTATTAGTTGTGTAATTGGTACTATTTGGATATGATTATTAGTTGTGTAATTGGTACTATTTGAATATGATTATTAGTTGTTTAATTGACATTTGGATATGTACTTACCTTACGCTTAATAGGATTGATTCATATTTAATAAATAATGAGATGTGATGGTCCAGTTGGTTTAACATGCATTCTAAAGTTCTCTTATATGTTTGATGCGTGTGTTCAAATCCCACTTTTCACAATTTCATGCTCTTTTAAATTTGTTATGTGCTTACGTTACGTTTAATAAGATTGATTCATATTTAATAAACGATGAGATGTGATGGTCTAGTTGGTTTAAAATGCACTCTAAAGTTCTCATATATCTTTGATGTGTGGGTTCAAATCCCACTATGCACATTTTGTTTTTTTTTCCCACATTTTAATTGTTTTTTTTTAATTCAGTTTTTAAATGTTTTAGTACTACTATTTATTAATATTAGTTCATTAATTAGAAAACATACATTTATAATAATAATTGGAACTATTGATCAACATATAAAAAAAAAAAATTAAAAGTGCATTAATTTTCCAAAAAATTATACGTTTGAAATGTCACAAAGACTAAAAAATATGTGTAACTAAAATTTTACGATACAATTTAACATGTTTATTACCTCACGCGATCGTTGGGAATCCACTGATCTGTCGCTCGACGGTCGTGCAAGCCATTGGACCGCAACTGTGACTATCCGTCTGATGGAATTGTCGGACATCTTCAACAAGCCTCCATGTGAACGGCTCATCAGTACAGACGACGTTCTGCCTGTTCTTCATATAATATCCAGAACACTTCATCACTATTGGAAGACCACAATACAGTGGCCTCAACGCTTTGATCAGAGAATTTTGAACTTCTTCACTAATATTCCGAATATTAGAGTCGTACAACGTCAATGTACGACTCGGCAAATTAACAATCACAACAACAAAGTGATGTTGAACACATATAGAAAAAATCACCTGAAATAATAAAACTTGCATATTATACATATAAATTAAAAAATATAAACATGCATATACTACATATTCATAATTAAATAAACATGCATATTAAATTTATAATAAACATGCATATACTACATATTCATAATTAAATAAATTAAATAAACATGCATATTAAATTAATATAAACATGCATATTATAATTAATATAAACATGAATATCATAATTAAATAAATTAAATAAAAAAAAATGAGAAAACATACTTCTGTCGCGTTCCACCACTCTATACACGTAGATCCCGATCTTTTCCCATGAATGACCTCCAAAAACCCAATGGTTGGCACCCAGTTGAGGGATATGTAACTCTCGACCCAAAACCATCGCTCGAATTGGATCCCTTTTTCGTCATATCAGCGAGGCAATCGTCATACTCACACTCCATTTTCGTCTACAAAATCAATGTTATTTAGTTAATAACTTACAAATAATAAAATTAATAATATTCAAATATTATCAAGTTAATAACTTACAAAATAATCAGTGTTGCAAATGACGGTTCTCCCCTTCATTTGATCGGGATAAACGTGGTCTCCACGTATCAATCTCGACTGAAGTGTCATTATATATAGGTCGACCGTCGGTAAAAAATAAATTATAGAAAATTAAGCCAAAAGTAGTAATGTCAAATAAAACTCGACTTTATAGGTTATTTACCTCTGTATAGTAGTCTTGCTTGAAGTCCATAATCTCTTTGAACCATCCAACAGTCAAAGGATACCCAGTCTCGATGGTATTCACTAAATTATTCCGAGACATCTTTATAAAGCGTTTGAATTTTTGAACTGTCTCGTCGTCTGGATAAACAGGCTCCTGTTGAGGCTCGTATTGAAGTTCTTCTACGAAGAACTTCTCCAAGGGCACAAAATCACTATCAATGTGCCCCATCGCGGGTAACTTTAAATTAATAACGTAAAATTAGAAATCTAAAATTGAACATGATAAAATAATAATAAATTAAAGTGAAAACACAATAAAGTTACCTGTTCGGGTCGAAAAGAAGATGTGGAACCCCACATCGACGGCGCACATGATACTCCGAACTTGGAAATATCTAATCCGAATGCTCGAGCGAAGTCCTCGGCAGCTAAAGTGTAGACCGAACCCGAGCTAGGGGGTATGACAGCATCTGTGTATATCGGCTCGGGCATCTGTCCGGAGAAGCCATCGCTGCAGTATGGAAACTGCTCCGGGTACGACCCTATTACCTCGGCTATCGTGGTAAGCTGCTCAGGGAACGTGGAAGATGGTCGAGCCGAGTCATCAGCAGCTGCAGCATAGGATGGACGAGCCGAGTCAGTAATCGGCGGGCTACGTCTCCGAGTATCTATGATCGGTGAACTCCGTCGTGACGTGCCACACATCATCTTCTCGACCAGATCTATCATCCACTTCTTCATCTGGTCAAACTGGAAATCGATATTCCTCTCGATCTGGTCGAACCGGGAATCAATGTGCGTGTACAACCGCCTCTCTAATGCGGTGAGATCGGACCGTCTAATGCGTCCCACATCATCGGTGGAACGTCTCGGTGCACGAGGACCTCCACTGCTGCTGGAAGATGAATCAGTGGGAGGCAGTCGGGTACGCTTCCCCCTGTCCAGACGACGTTGGGGTGGTCTCTCTGCCAGCTCGCTCGGCTGAGGTATCTCCTCATCCACTGAAGGTCCCGATCTCCATGTAGATCGAGTACCGTGAACCTCCTCGATCACAACAGGTCGTGTCGGCTGTCTAGCACAACGCACCTCGACCGGATTCCTCGCATTAAGACTCGTCAGTGGAGCATACTGCACCGAGATCGGATTCGGGCATTGGACAGACAGTACCCACGATAGATCTCTCTCATCCTCCTCAAGATCTAGGTTGGTCATATCATATACCTGCATCAAACACGAGCATTGTAAGAACATTAATTAACAAATAACAATATCAAATATAAATTAATAAGCATCTAATTATTAAATTAACTCCAAACCCTCGTAGAACTCGTGCAACTCATGCGTATCCGGGATCTTCCAGAAATTCCATCGCAGGCATCTCGGATACAACCCGTCGCCTCCACGGGGCCTACCGGCGACCTCTCCCAACCCGGGAATCACCTCGAACTCTCATATCATCAATGCCCATGTCGGGCTGTAAAAGTGGTACTTCTTGTTGTCCGGCATCTTCCTCACATAGTTCCGGAGGATCTTGTACGAGTACGCACTCCAAGGATACCGGTAGAATCTCTCCATGTCATCGGCTAGTGCCCAAAGCCACGTGAACGATATCCTCTGGCCGTCATGTCTGAAGACGAATATATAGGCCACGAGGACGTGGCGACACCGAGGTAGATATCATCATCAGCTTCGGGGATGCGTCTTTCGCTCTTGAAGCGGTTGACCAAGTCCGCAGCGGTCATACGGAGATCGCCGCCACACGCGATCCGAAAAAGTCGTACGCGGCTCGGGTCACGAGGGGCGGTACTATCGAAATTCGACGCCCCAAATCTCAAACCCGTGATCAAGGCAAAGTCTCGTGCCGTATACTGCACATCAGATCCGTCGATGTGGAACCAAATACCCCGCACCGACCAGATAGCGCGGCAAGCGAGGCTGTGTATCGCCTAGGAAGACAGCGTGCCCGGTGTCCAGCCGATAAAATGGCCAAACGGTCCGTTCCGAAACCTCTTGAGCAGCTCATGACCCCCGAACTCGATAAGTGTGTCCCTGAAAATCTCTAACAGGCCAACCCTATAGTATGTGTTCACCTGCGATACCCGATTCACTGATTCGGGCGGACGGTACCACGGTCGCTTCGATTCCTACAAAATTTAAACATTTAATTAGACACGAGACACATTATTGAAAATAAAAATATTAATAAACAGATTAATCAAACAATCGGTGGCTAATTATGAACGAAAAGCATCCACCGGTGGTTGAGCCTAACCACCGGTGGATGCTCTCCGGTCATAATTAGTCACCGGTTGGCACATATAAACACTCAGTATATATTTCCCTATCTAAAAGTCCTACAACCGGTGGCACAAGTGTGCTAGAATGCATCCACCGGTGGCGTGCTATCACCGCCGGTGGATGGAGTTGTGCCACCGGTTGTGGCATAAACATGACGTAAATATGATTTCAAACTATATTATGTAAACAACGGATGAAAATATTCAACTTAGAACATACATACGCTAAAACAGTTCGTATATTGGGGAAAAAAATGAGATTTTCATACGGTTGTAGATGCATTGTGTTTCAACAAGTTGGAATGAATTGTGGTGAGGATTACCTGAATATGTTGGGGAATTTCCTCATCGGAGTTGGCCATTGCAGCTTCGAAATGGGGCTGTGTTGAGCAACCGGTGGTGGAGATGGCGGTGGAAGGAGGGTAACCGGTGGTGGTTATGGAAGAAAGAAGAAGATGAAGAAGTGAGGTGAGAGGAAATATTATGTGTACCGTTAACTTTGTTGAATTTTAGAAAAAAGTGAGACAAATTTTGACCACTTTTGATAAAGTGGGTATTTTTTACATGTTATTTTACATTTTGCTTATATTTAACATACAAGTTTTATGTTTTGGATAATTTTAATTTTTACCCTTTTTTTTTTTATTTTTTTATCAGTAACAAGGTTCATAAGCAAGATGCACCTTCTTTAGTTCAAAAAAACTTGAAAATATTTGTTATTGTTGTATTCTGACTCTCTCTACCCAATAAACCAACCTTATTTATTTCGGACCAACATAATTTTTTAGTATAGTTTGTCTTAAACTTAGATTTTGTTGGGACATATATGGTTTCAGTCATTTTGGATACTTTTTACATAAAAATTTTAAAGTCGGTATTTCTTGCAAATAATTTTTGAAGTGAGTATTCGACATCTATATTTTGGAGATTGAGTATTTTAATTTTCCTCTCAATAAATATATTTACAACGAAAATATGGGCATTAATAGGAAATAAATCTTCTCATAACTTCGATTATGTACCTAATAATAGGCCTTGTCAAAACGAGTATGTGTACGCTAAAACTATGTTTGGTATCCATGACACGATAATCATTTCAAGATAATTGCTCTATAATTATTATAAGTATAGAGCAATTCTCTTGAGATGAGTATGGTGTTATGAATACCAAACGTATCTCGTCACTAAAATTGAACATGGTTTAAACTTTAAACACCAAGCAAAATTTTAAAATTTGAAACGAGGGGTATAAATTCATCTAAGTATTCTTCATGCTCATTTATTTCCCAACAACACATTATATATAGAAAGCTAGAGAGAGATTCACTCCAGCTTCTGCTCTGCTGCTAGTCGTTAATGGAAAAAATTGTTGACCAATTGGGCTAAAAATACACATCTTTCTTTGTGTGTAGAGATTCCAAATACTCGATCCGTCCATGAAAGATTCGGTCATTTTAACACTACATGGATTTTAATAATATAATTTGACATTTGTGAAATAGTGTATATATAGTGAGTAGAGTTTGAGATCCACCTAATTTATTATTCCCTCCGTCCCACTTAATTAGATCTATTTGCTATGACACGCAGACCAATGTTTAGTTATAATAACTTTTGATAGTTTGTGCTTTAAAATTTATTAAATAAGGAAATGTGTCTAATCAATGGGACAACCAAAAAAGGAAAATGAATCTAATTAAGTGAGACGGATGAAGTATATTTTAGTGATTGTGTGTATCTGAGTATAGTGTATCATGTGGATTGGGTCCCCTTACTATAAATGATGAAAACCTAGAAATCTTCTATGGACGGATTGAAATGACAAAATATAAAAAAATTTTGTGAACGGATAGAGTAATATATATATATATATATATATATATAATTTGTTTTGGAAAATTAATTATGACCAGAAGTGAACCGGCCATGCAGGACAAACGGCCACCACGTCACCCTTCTCCAACAAACTTTTCCGGCCACCAAATAGATAGAATTCCATACAAATTTTGAAAGCCCTTGAGGTTGAGGTGATCATTTCAAATCCATAGGTTGTTTTTATATATGGTTATTTAAAAAACGGATTTTGGATTACCGTTTTTGTGATCTTGAGTAGGGTTGGATTTGACTTTTTAAAAGTCGACTATTGTGATTAAGGTTTGAGGAAATTTCATTTTAAAACTTTGCTATATATATATATATGCGTGTGTGCAGGGACGTACCTATTTCATATGGGCCCTAAACCGTAATTTGAAAATAGGTTCCATATAATGTAAAAAAAGATCATATGAAAAGTGACATATTATATTTTGAATTACTACTATTTTTCCTTTGTTTTCTTTTTTCCTTCTAAGAACCAGACATATGTTATGAGACATCTTGCATACAGTAATCTACTATATTCCATCAATTACAAATTAAAATGAATAAAAATCAAATAAATTTGAATAAATATTCATATATTAAAATATCATCAAATATATAATTGCACAATTCTAATTCTTATTTTAGAATATTAAAGAGGTGCAAGAAAAAAAAATATATAAGAACAAAAATAATATTCATCATTATCTCACAAATTACACAAACTAGCCAGTTAATCTGGATAGAAAATCCAACATTATCTCACAAATTACACAATTCAATTAATCTCATAAGAATAAGGAGAAGAATTTGAGACATTTATAACTTAAAAAGACAATCAAATTGGGGGAAAAAATTATGTACCAAAACAATAGATAAAAAATCATACACTCTCACCTCTAAAAAAAAAACTAGCACAAATGATTAAAGAAAGATGAAATATATATATATATATGGGTCCCCATAAATTTGGGGCCTTTGCAATGGCCTAGTAGGCTTACTCCTAGTTATTATCTTCACTTTCTACTGATCAAATAAGTTAAATATAATACATGGGCTGTGGAGTTTATAATACCTCTTCAAATCACTTATAGACATGGACTTTGCAATTAAAAATATGCCCATGAGATAACCAAATTTTCTACCAAATGTAAGTTCACTCAGGATTTTACTTTAACATAACAAACTACTCATCTATCAAATGGACCCTTAGTGTACTCACACAACTTTCTCAATGAAAAATAAATTATTCATATGTATTATTATTTTCGTCCACGAAAAGTGTATTCTTATGACTTATTTGGATTGTTCGTCAAAAGTTTAACTTTTTTCTTTTTTTAGATATGGTCCACAAAATATATACTTATTATTTTAAGCATCACTTATATTACTCCACTAAAACACACTTTATAATTATTTTTCTTAAAGTCCGTGTCAATTTTTTCACAATATACTTTTCGATAAGTATGTTATCAAGTAGTATACACTTAAAGTTTTAAAATGAACTCACTCCGCATATACTAAAATATTCATTTTCTTTTCTTTATGCACAGATGGTTGTGTTATAGCTTATGTGTTTCACCTATGTGTTATATGAGTACATTTTTACCAATGTAACGTTATCATCATTAAAGTAGGGAGCTCGCCTAGCTTAACATATATGCATAAGCTTGGACTTCACCAAGACATAAATGTTAAGGGCAAAACTCAAGAGCACACAAGAGATATATTGGGCATACCAAACTCAACATTAATTCCACCTAAGGGTGAGAATCGGGATGGGACCGGGTACTCGTCCCAAAGTCTCGGTCCCGGTTCTAATCGGGACTTCGGAAGTCCCGGGTCTTTAAATTAAAAAATTTTAAGTTCCAATCCCGAATAAAAACGTCCTGAATAGTCCTGAATTTTTGAACGGGGCAAAAATTTTCGAACGGGACCAAAATGTCATGAGTTTTTAAAATCAATTAGGAAAATCGAGAGTTTTGATCAAGATTTTGGACTTCTGAATTCTGAAATTTTCCAAAATCCTAATCTCTATCCCGATTTCAGTCCCAAAAATTTCAGGACTCAGAATCACGAATTCCGCTGAGACTCAGGTCGGAACCGTAAAAGTCCCAAATCCCTGGACCTAATTTAATTGCTGCTTCGGACCCTAAAACCTCATATTTATATACCACTCAAATTTTGGCAATTTCAAAAAGGTCCTCAAATTTTATGCATTTCTCATTGGAGAATTATTACTATATATCGTCACAATGTTTGGATTTTTCAAACGTATCCATATTTATGAATGGATTCATAATATTTTGATTGAAATTAATCATTTGTCCCGGCGGTTGATTTTCGAAAACTTTTTGCCTCGTTAATATATACCCAATCGATCCTGATATTTATGACATCATTTCATCAAAATTATTAGTATTTTATTATTTTTTTGGCTAATAATAATAGGACAGAGGAGTATAATAATGCGACACATTCCCACAGATTTACTTTGATTATTAAAACATGACCATCTTATATAACACAAATTTGACTTTAATACAAACCTCAAACCTTTAACTATATAATACTATTTAAAATTGGATTACATTAAATTTAAATTATATAGTTGCATCAATGATGATTTGAATTTGAAAGTTATAGGCTTTAAGTGTTTTTCAAACAAAGAAAATGTATAAGACTACAATCATCAATGACTTTCTTATCACTCAACCTCAATTAAAATATTTATTTCTCTCTCCTAACCAAACACCTTTTACATGACTTTCTCTAATACTCAAGGAATTGGATGACAATCCTTTTGCATAGAAAATCATGACTTTTGATTTATTTTTGTATAAATGTGTTTTGTCTTATTATTATGACTTTTGCAATAATGTCACCAGTGTATGTAGTCTAACGTCTAGATCAATTATCTTATGTTAGATGAGTGGTACCAACATATATTTTATGGTTATTATCATCTTTCGATGTACTCCACCCGTCCTAGTGAGTATATGTTTAGACTTGAAAAATGTATAAAGTGATGATGAGACTATATATTATTTAAACTTGTATGTGATAAATGTTTCATAAAAAGGAAACGCTCCAACTTAGTTGGGACGCAGGGAGTAGTTTATAAGCTCCATATGATATTCTTAGGCTAAAAGTGCGATGAAAAATGATTCGTATAGTGAATTTCTTCAGTGTTCATTTGTTTTAATCATTTTTTTTTTCTTATTACTCAGCTTCATTTATCTATTTTTTAACATATGTCAATGAAATATACAAATTTATATGTTTAAAATACTAGCACCAATCTCTTTAAGAATAAGAAATTTAAAGTACAAAATTATCGAACACTAATAGCTCGATTAGCCCCAAGATCCTCTCACACAAAACTCGTATTATCCAAACTGATTCGGAATCATAGCACTCAATCATGGTAATTGTGTTAATTTTGACAAGTATAGGATGATAGTGTTGAGGCAATAATTGGATGTTAATGCCCGCAATAAGTATTGGGGTTACAATTATCCTTATTTAATATCCTTTTAAAAATAATAATAATTGGATAACTAATTTGGGCTTCCAATGCAATAACTGGACTCATATTTTGGGCTTTTCATAACTCTATTTCCCAATATCGGGCTTTTCTTTGTTGGTCCGGATAAATTCGGCCCAATAATAATTACATTTGTCTGAAGAATTTCTAAAGCCCAAATGATACTTATGCCGCACTAGCATTCGACGTTACAACTAAAATTGAATTGATATTACATTATTACAGTAATGCTCCACCGCACGCGGCGGGTACATCTTAATGTGCCCGCGGCTGATGTGGCAATGCCACGTCATTGTCACATCAACATGTGAGTTACTATATTTTCATTTCTTTGTTAAATTTATTTTTTATTATTAATTTTTTATTGAATAGTATTAAACTATACCCTAACCAATGAACCCTAGTCGGAAAATGATAATTAATAAAAAAATATTAAGAATTTAATATATATCTACATGGCATGCCACATCATTCGTGGGCGTATTAACCCCGCCCGCCGCGGGTGGGTGAGCATTTTCGTACATTATTATGTAATATTATTACAAGTTAACATATAATTTAATTATATTACATATTGCCTTTAATTTAATTGATATTACATATTGAATTGTATTATATGTTAACATATTCATGCAATATGCCGTAACATACTTAATATGGATGAGTTAAGCAGTGGCTAATAAATTATGCAATCACATAGTCGGAATTATGATTTTGTAGATTTTGTGATTGTAAATAAAACTGGAAAATTTCCCTAATTTCATTAGATTTTGTTATTATAATTTCCGAAATATATTAGATTACAAAAAAATTACAAAATAAATAGTAATTGGAAAATTTAAGTTGGCGGCCGTCCTAACTATTATTAACAGCAAATGCATGAAATTCGAATAATCAAGAAACAAAATTACGATAATATATAGTATAGGTTAAATAATTAAGCTGATGAATTAGTTCGAATATTTTTTCAATGAAATAAAACATTTTTCGAAAAATATTACAACATCCCTCCCATTAATAATGACTTATTTATTTTTTACACGCATACCAATAACTACACAAAAAATGTCTAATGCACAAAAACCAAGAAGTAACACATGTGTTAAATTTTACTAAAAAAAAGGAAATGAGTCATTATTGGTGGGACGTCCCAAAATGGAAAATGGGTCGTTATTAACGGGACGGAGGGAGTAATTAGTAACTAACAAATTAAATATATTTTTCTAAAATAAACCATGTATATATAATTAAGATAATCCCTTGGTCCCACTAAATTTGACACCTTTTTTATGACACGATTATTAAGGAGAGTGTATAAAGTAGTGTAAGAATGATAAAGATAGTAGGGTCCACACATTTTTGAAAAGATAAATTTTACTATTTTTGAAATGTGTCAAGTTTAGTAGGACGTAAATAATTACTTCTTATAATATTCAATATAATTTATAACTAAATTTTAGAGTTTATAAATTTAAGAATATTATAAAATTATTAACACAAATTTTCTTGATTTTATTTATTTTACTTTTTTTTTCTAACACTTTAGTAATAAAGTTAGCTGCAGATTACACCAATTCATGTATATATAAATACAACAACATATCAATAACTGTATTCTCTGTCACTCACAAATTAAACAATCTTTCATTCCAAAGTTGTAAGAAAATGGCATATGCACCAACCTCAAGCAACCAATATGTACATATTTCTGTAGGATTGAAGATTAATCCACAAAAAAGATACGAAAAAAGAGAATGAACATTCTAAGAGATTGAGAAATCATACCCCTTCTTCAAAATCCAGGTGTAATCGCAAGCAGTTAGACCTCGATTTCACCGATTAGAATCTACAAAAACAAAACCAGAGAACGGTTGGAGTTCCCCGAAAATGCACTCCGACACTCAAGTCAGTATTTTGTAAATTGGAGAGTAATTTGTAAGAGTATATAGTAATGAATGTTGCACCAACAGAAAAGAAACAATAAAAAGAGGCATATATAGTATGAGATATGAAGGGTATGATAGTAATCCATAGTACAAGTTTGCTAAACATCCTCTCCATTTACATAGCTCCACGTCATTAGGGGACCACCTAGAGGCCATGGTCCCTTTCATCAAATAACGACTTTTTAGTACAAATTATGTAACGAAACCTGACATATGTCAATATATATATCAAACTATACTTTCCAGCTTCATAAGAGCTTTAGTTCTGTCAATGTACCAAATCTCACTCTCAAACGAATCTGGGATATCACAAGGTAAATATACTCGAATATTTCGACTGAGTGTTACACCTCAAGCTCTGCGAGGCAGATCTTCATCTTAAGGTCTGTGAGGCAGATCTGATGAAATCATATATATACTTTATTTCTTTTATTAGGTGAATATGTATTATAAAGGTTTCTTATTATTTTTCAATTATTAGATGATTTATACCATAAGTGAAACTGATATTTCACCTCCCAAAAAGTCTCAGAGGAAATTTTCAATCACCTCTGAGAGTCAGAGTTAGAAATTAATTATCATTTTTCATTCGTCATCATTTTTTTTTAAAAACATTCCTTTCATTTTTCTATTCCCGCCTTCAACAAGGACAATTGTGTAATTTTATCTATCTCAATAAGGTAAAAAGTGACCATGCATTAACTTCCTGTCAAATCAATTGTTAGTTTTTCCAAAAACTTACCACTACCAATCTGTCTACTCTGCCTCTTGACCTTTTCACCTCGGGTAGTCGAAATGTCCACGATTCCTTACCCTATGATGATAACCAAATTGATCTGAACCTTACACGTGCTATATATTTTATTTCCATTGTTCCTATAAATACTATGCAAATGAGACTTGAAAAACTTTCTAGGCGCTTAATCCTTCATTCCTTGTTTTTCTAACATCCTCCTTCCTCTTCTTTACTTTTTGAACTGCCAAGGTACGAAAAATTTCTCCACTCCGATTTGTCATTTGATTTTTCTAGTCCGGACCGTTCATCTTCTCTCTATGCAGGTATTTTGCCCAAACCTTCACTTTCTTCTTTATTTAATCATGGCAGGACCAGACTTAAGACACTTTCCCCCCTCCTCTGCCACTAAGAGCACATTCGATCTCTTAAGAGATTATTAGGTAACACCAGGGGTTATTCAATTCGTATCCCCGAGACAAGTGAGTGTCCGAAAAATGTAACTTTTCCTTCTGTTATTCTCTGGAGGAAATAATTTGAGCCTTTTTTTGCGATATTTTTAGTAAATACGATATTCCTTTTAATCAATTGAATCCTATGTCAATAAGGAAAGCTGCCTTTTTTCATATTTTTCTGTCACTTTTTGGGTTCGAGAATACCGCCGACCTCTTTTTCGATTTTCATCGTTTAAAGAAAAGTCCTCCTTTTATCTATTTTTCTCCCAACCATCAGAGTGACATCTATGATAAATACCGTAGTCTTGATAAGGGCTGGTATAACGAGTATTACATTGTAACGCCTCCCGAAAACGATAATTGGGGTTTTCCAGTTTTTCCTCTCATCCAAGATTTGTCCTCTACTCGCTTTGACCAGGGAGGGTCTAGTGTCCCAAGCGCCATTGCCTCCCAACTTTAAGAAATAACTAACACTTCCTTACTTCATTCTCTTGTAAACCCATTTACCAAAAGCTATGTTGTCCTCTCATACCTTGACCTTCATCCCAGTCTTCCGTGGGATCCCTCAATGGGTATACACTTCCCCCCTCTCAACATCTTTGCAATTTCGAATGATTTAATGATTCATGATTCTGTATCCCCTACATTGCAGATATGAGTGAGTTTGATAAGTTGAGCAAAGCAGCACGTGCCTGGGCTGCTGCATTTATGACAGCCCGCTCAGCGAAGAAAGCAGAGGCCATAGCCCAAGGGGTGAGTGGCTCGCGTACCGCAGCTCTGGTTGCGAACCTCCAAAGCTCAAACACCTCTGCTGGCCAGAGCTCGACCCCAACAGACCTTCGGACGCCTCCTGCTTCAGTAGCTCATAGCTCTACTCCTAGCGACCCCCTAATACAGCAGGCTGCGCAGAGCTCTACTCCAACAGCTCTCAGGACTCCTCATTCTTCAAGGGGAAGATCTGCCATGTCAAATTTTCCCGGCCATGGTGCGAATCATTCCTTTGTCCTTTGTCTTTGAGATTTTCATCCATTTTCTCCTTTATATTCTCAGAGATTATCTCGGCTAGCTTCGCAGCAGATCTTTTTGCTGTGACAACACTGCCAAGTCCTCCACCTCTCAAGGGGATAATCCCATGAAAATAAGAATTCCTACTCCTGGTCATAGTCCTACCTCCTCTGCCTCCAACAGGAAAATAGTGAATCTCACGCTTGATGATCGTTCTATAAAAAAGTCCAAAATTCTTCATTCTTCTGACCCGATCGAAATAACCTCTGCCACTGCCTCTCCTACTTCACTTCCTCAAGAAAATCCCAAACCATCTGCCTCCATCCCTCCAGAGCATCAACAACGGCGGGTTGTTGATGCTGCCCGTGCATTGGATATTTCTTATCCAAAACGGAGTTTAACAACCCTCACAGATCAAAGGCCCCTCATTGAGTTCACCGGCTCATGCCTCAACGCGCCAGGGAGTGAAAAAGCCCGACTTTTGAATTCCTTGCTCAAAGAGGAGGATTGGATAAACTTGCTCGCCATATCCAGCTCAACTTTAGACCAACGCGCAACTCAATATGAATTGCAGGTATTTCTATCATTAATTTGTAGTATGCGGCGTATTTTTAGACTTATGTAGTTGTGCATACAAGTTTGTCCAATTGCTTTTTGGAGTTTGATATGATTAGATATTGATTTTGACGAGAACTTGTTAATTATGTTTGATGACATGAATTGCCGTTGTGAGTTATCGATTGGGTATGAGCATTGTATTTTGATCATAACTGTCATGGGTTACTCTTTGTGTGATGAATTGATGTGATAGCTCATAACTTTGTGAATTTGGTTGAGATTGTTTTTTGACTAGACTTGTTTGTTAATTGTGTTGTTTGTGAGATTGAGTTGGGAGGCTTCTGCTCCTCTGGAAACCATCAGCATAATAAACCACACGAGAACACTTTAGATAACCTCTAAATAGGGATGCAAACGAATCGAATTGAGTCAAATATTCGACTATTCGATTCGTATTCAAAAAAATTGTAGAATATTCGAATTCGTATTCGAATTCGATTCGAATATTTATTGTGATTCGAATTCGATTCGAATATGATATTCAAATTATCGATTCGATTCGAGTATTCGAATTTAATTTTTATAAATCATATAATTCAAGTAAAAATACATTCTAAAGTCTTATACATTCACCACACATTTACTTTAACAAATCAACATTCATATTATCCAATATCAAAATATGCATAACAATGAATATTTCTTTAACATGCAACACATGTCTCATATGACAAATACTAAAAAAGAAAAAACTTCCAAGTTTCCACTTCCATTCTTCAACAGTGAGTTCATTGGCCAAAAAAACACTTCCACAATTCATCTTTTTACTAATCTTGCAACTTGACATAAATAGGCTTTTCTTCTTCCTACAAAAAAATAATAAGAAATTAGTTTTAATTGTGAAAAAATATACATATATCTTAAATTAGTTCACAAAATAAATAAACTCACATATGTCATTAAGGACTTTTGGATCCCATGAAGATGGCGAACCCAATCTGCTCCACAAATCAAAACTTCTACCATTTCAGTAGACAATCGTGCACGATGGGGATCTAACACTCTCGAACCTGCACTAAATGTTGCCTCGGATGCCACTGTACTCATGGGTATAGCCAAAATATCGCGGGCCATCTTAGCTAAAATACCGAATTTCAATTCTTGACCCTTCCACCAATTCAAGACATCAAAATCAGAAGTTGCACCTGCATCACCTTCTTTACTTCTAATAACCCCCTCCTCCAAATAAATGTCCAGCTCCGATTTGAGAGGAGCATCAACCTCAACAGTGTTCAAATACTGATTAAACATAGTTAAACCAGAAGGCACTATCTTTTCTCCAAATTTGGAGTTTGGACATGTAGAATTATATCTTTCTACATTGGCACCCTTTCGAGACTTTGCATTATTTGCATCAACATATTCAAAGAACAAGCTATACAATGCATCTCGAACCTTCATCACATATGTGCGTGCATCATCTTCATCATATAACTGACTAAAAGCAAACTCAACCAACTTCATTTTGAACCTAGGATCAAGTATTGCTCCAATAGCCATCAAGAGGCTGCAATCTCCCCAATATTTATCAAATTTTTCTTTCATCTCTTTAATCATCTCCCTGATATACTTATTAACATGAGTTTCATTTTGTTTTAGAACATGCTTCACTCTCCAAAAAACAGCAAGGTAAACATTCGAAGTAGGATACTGAACTCCTGACATCACATGAGTAGCTTCATAAAATACCTCCAAAATATCAATAACTTCCTTCACTTTTTTCCAATCATCATTTGTAGGACAAGAACTATAAGATGACTCTCTTTGTTGAAATATAGGGAATGCATCCTTAACTCTATATGCCTCAATTAACATCTCATATGTAGAGTTCCAACGAGTAGCACAATCTATGATCAATCTTTTCACTTTGAGTCCTAAATGATGCACAATATCAGAGAATTTCTTCAACCTAGATTCAGATTGATTAATGAATCGCACACTATCCTGGACATCTTCAATAATGCTTCTAATTTCAGAGAGGCCATCTTGAACAATAAGATTTAAAATGTGTGCATTACACCGAACATGAAACAACTTACCTTCCAATGGCAACTTACGACTTTTAGAGAATGTATCTTTAGCTATTCCAACTGCACGTTTATTGTTAGTAGCATTGTCCATAGAGATACTAAAGACTTTATGCTCTATCCCCCAATCTTTTGTACATTTCATAAGCCCATCAAAGATATCAACTCCTGAAAAGAATAAATATATATAAATTAAATACTAGCAATCGATGGAATATTAAAAAAAAATGAGTATATATAAACATTTATACCAGTGTGAGGAGGAGGGAGAGGAATGAAGCTAAGAAGTCTCTTTTGAAGTTGCCAATGTGAATCAACATAGTGTCAAGTAACACACATATAAGAAATCTTTTGCACCTTTGACTTCCAAAATATCAGTTGTCAATGAAATCCTATTCATCCCAAGCAACTCTAGCCGTAGCTTTTTCTTCTCTGTCTCATAAACCATCTTGACATCATTCTTTATAGTGGTACGACTAATCTTTTCAAACTGTGGCAGATTGACTCTCATCATGAAAGTAAAACCATCATTCTCCACCACATTAAGTGGTTGCTCGTTCATTAAAATCCAATGAGCAATGGCTTCTCTTTGCTTCAAATGGTCATATCTACGTACCATTAGTCAAAGGTTTCAGTTCGAGCTTGGCTTTGGCAGGCTGAAATTGCAACATCTTTTGCCTATCGGTGTGGAGTTTCTTTTGCATGCATCTCTTTAAGTGATTAATAAGATGACTAGTAGTGCCGGTAGCAGACTTAGAAAGGATTTTCTTACAATGTATGCACTGATATTTTGATTTTCCATCCTTAGAAATCACCTCAATAAAATCAGTATGAACTACTGAATACTTCTTCTTTTGTTTCTTATCAATATGGCCTTCAGCTTCCCCACCTTCATCATCTTTACCTTCTTCATTAGTATTTCTTTCCCCATCAACATTCATTCTTCAGCTTGAATGTAGTCATCACCTTTGTCATCATTTATCTCAATTGCAATTGTATCCACCTTGAAATACAAGTCTTTAATTATCAAAATGCAAAAAAAAAAAAAAAAACATACGTATTTCAAGAAATCTTTATAATATTAAATATTTACCTCATACTCTTCTACTCTAATCAAAGGTTCTTCAGATGTCAACTCTGTTAAATTTGTAGCTGCCATAATCTACTTAAAGAGTTTCAAGAAAATAAAATAAAATTAGAACTGTAAGTACTACAGTTAGCCACTTAGCCTTCTTCCTACACTACTTCATCAAAATCATAAAGGAATCCAAATAAGGAGCAGAAATATAGAAATAATAGCAGCGTGCTGCAACTTGCATAATTTTTTTCAAAAATAAAATATAGAATTACTTAAATCATAAGAAGTACTCCCTCCGTCCCGGCTAAGATGAGGCGTTTTATATTCAAATGGGTGGAGTATTTTAATGAAACGCCTCATCTTAGCCGGGATGGAGGGAGTATTATTCATGGAATTTACTAAAGCACAACGCATAACAGCAAAAAAATTCAAAAAAGAAAGAAAAAAAATACGAAAAGGGACCCCTGATTCAACAATGACAATAATAAAACAAGCAATTCAAAGTAACCCTCCAATAAAATCAATTAAGATAGTAATTTTAGAGAAGAAGAAGAAGATTGACCGATAGTAGACTTTGGTCACTCCGGTCGGTAGTCTTCAAGTGTCGCCACCGCGAATATTTCTATTGAGTGTCGTCGGCGGATTTTCACTAGGGCTTTGTTTCTTTTCTTTGTTTTTTTGATTCTACGCAACACCACAGGCTTATTCTCCTTTTTTTTTCTTTTTTTTTCTTTTATTATTATTAATATTTGATTATTAATGATTTGGATTGGGTTATAATATTGGACTTGGCCTTTCGAAGTTTTGGGCTTATGTTCAAAAATTATAATTAAATTATATAAGAGATAATTTATATAAATATATAATTATATATTTATATATATTAAATAAAATATTTACGAATATCGAATCGAATACTATGATATTTGTATTTGTATTTGATAACTAAACGAATCAAAAAAAATATTTGTGCTCGAATTCGAATCTAAAATTTTCGAATACGAATACAGCAATTCGAATACGAATACAGCAATTCGAATACGAATCGCGAATCGAATCAAAAATATTTGATTTGTTTGCATCCTTACCTCTAAATGTTCATATCTCGTGACTTTTGGCCATATAACCCACTCTTTCCGAAAATTTGGCTCGAATGGCCTTAATAATTAAAACTGAATCTCTTGAACTGTTTGAATAGGTGATAAGAACTCTACCCCTCTTCCTCTATGAAATCGAAGGAAATTTTGAATTCGAGGAATGGGTATGATAAACCACGCTAGGATACTTGGTTTATCCGAAGATCACACCTAGTGACCAATGTTCTATATATCACTAAAAATTCTATGCGGTTTGGTTCTTAAACAATTGAGTTTGAAAAGATAAAATTCAAAGTCTAGCTTTTGAGTAATTAAAAAAAAAAACCGGATTTGCATATGTTGCTGAGTTTGATCGGATTGAAGTTGCACCTTCGAGGGAAACACGTAATGGTGATTGATGTATAGTCTTATTATCCCTTCCGTGAACTCGTGATGAATTTGATTGTTGTTGCATAATTAAACTTGCTTCTTGTTTTGAAATCTCCGTATTTTGTTGCGCTTAGACTTGCTTGAGGACAAGCAAGGTGTTGTGTGTGGGGAGGTTGTTTTATCCGTTTTTGGTCTTGTTTTTCTCACATTTTAGATTCATAATGTTGATTATTGTTGTTCGGAGTGATTCTTTGGTCTTCTATATGTTGCATTGTAGGTTATGATTGACAAAAAATGGAGTAGCAAGACTCGAAAAGAGACGAAAAGGCGTGAAAAAGAAGGAGTGAAGACATTGCGTAGAGGTAGTGATCACAAGGGTAGACAAAAATTCATGCGTGATAATAATAGAGCATTTGTTAGACATATGAGCATATTTCTTAAACCCAATATATCTAAATAACGTTCAATCAGAATGCAAATTGGCCAATAAATTACAATCGAGAGTATGGGGTGGAGTTACCTCATGTCCATTCCACCTCTCGTAAATTTCCCCTCCAAGTGTGTTTCGAGGCGGAAAGGGCAATTGTACTCCTGTTGGAGGTCCTCGGTTGCCTCTGGTGCCGGTTGTGAAGAGCTTGCCGGTTGTTCGCCGGTACGATGCTTAGTTCGGGCCATGGAAGATGAGTATGGAGGGGATGGAGGTCGCCGGAAAGTTCGCCGTAAAATTCTCCGGCAGAAAGAGACGTGGAGGAGACTGCGAGGAAGTCCGGAAGAAGTGACGTCCAGTGAGTGGAGGTGAAGGGTGTTGTGAGGAAGGATGGAAATTGGGAGGAAGAAGAAAGAAAGAAAAAGTAGGGATTGGAAAGTGAAATTTGGGGATTTTGAGGAAGGGAGGTGTTTGGGTGAAAGGGATGGAGAAGATGGTGAAGATTGTGAAGATGGAGAAGATTGGGAAGGAGATGAGAGAATTTGGTGGAAAAATTGAAATTTGGGGAGATATTGAAGTGTGGAGTCGGGTAGGGAAGGAGGAAGAAGAAGATGGAGATAGGATTTGTGTGGAGAGAAAGAGAGAAAAACGAGAATAAAAAGGAAGAGGGGGAAGGGCGCTAGCCTAGGTCTCGGGATTTGCTCCACTTCTTGGCCATTTACGCATAATATTTGTGTATTCCTCCGACTTCTCCTATAGCAAAAATCAAACTAACTCGCATCAATTCTCCTCCAACGTGAAAAGAACAAAGCAAAAAAAAACAAGAACGAAATAAGTAGCAAACACAACTAAAAGAACAAACAGAAATAAAAGACCGCTTGTTTAACGTCATTAGCTCGACGGAATCTATGTGCTTAAATGGCAGGCGGATCTTCAAACGGTGTCGACTCCACCGTGAAATTTATAGGCCATCCCTCGATATACAGCTTCACACGATGCCCATTCACCACAAATGAGTCATCCTCTCCTTCCTTGGCAAGCTCTACCGAACTGTACGACTTCACATACTTCATCACAAACGGACCGCTCCATCTTGATTTCAACATCTCGGGAAAGAGTTTCAACCGGAAATTGAATAGCAATACTTTCATGCCGGGCTTTAGATCTTTATGTAGTATCCTCCGATCGTGTATCGCCTTCACCTTATCCTTGTAAATGCGGGCGTTGTCGTATGCCTCATTCCGCAGCTCGTCTAGCTCCGACATTTGAAGTGCACGGTGCTCCACCGCCTTATGCAAATCGAAGTTGGAGGCCTTGATCGCCCAATATGCCTTGTGCTCCACTTCAGCTGGTAGATGGCATGCCTTCCATATACGAGACAGTATGGACTCATCTCTAATACGCTCTTGTACGCAGTTCGGTATGCCCAAAGAGCATCATTCAACTTCACCGCCCAATCCTTCCTAGATGGTTGAACCGTCTTCTCCAAGATGTTCGTGATTTGCTTGTTACTCGTCTCGGCTTGGCCTGACATCTGTGGATGATAAGGAGTCACGATTTTATGGGTCATACCATTCTTCTTCATGAGCCTCTCGAACAACTTATTACAAAACTGCTTTCCACCATCACTAATGATAGCACGTGGAAAGTGAACTTAAATAAAATATTTTCCTGCACGAACTTAAGCACAATGTGAGAATCACACGTCCTTGTGGGGATAGCCTCAACCCACTTGGACACGTAATCAACGACAAGTAAAATATACTCAAATCCATGAGACTTCGGAAAATGACCCATAAAATCTATGCCTCATACACACCATCTGAGCTTTCCTCGACCTCCGCAGTTTTGTCCTTATGTATAACTAGATCCTCCTTTTGTTCCTGCACTTTATGCTTCTGGCGTTCTAGTTGACTACTTGGAGTATTCAGAATTACTCCAGCCTTCACCAAGCTTTGATTTACCAGAGTTGCAATTTGCAGGGCCCGTGCCTCCGGCATGTTTTCTTTAAGCTCACTCTCCTCTGGTTGAGGTATTCGCATATCCTCCTTCGTTAGCTTTTCCATTTTTTCTTTCCTGAAAAATGTTTTGGATATATCAGCCACCTTAACAAGTCTTTTAGGAATTAGCATTTTAACACTGCAAAGCTTGTAAAATCATTAATCAGTGTCTTTGCATATATTTTTATAAGGACTGACAATTTTAACTTAAGGTGCAGAGGCTCCGCACATTCGTTTCCTATCCCCAGAGGTAATAAAATAAAACCCGCCAGACCCTTCAACTCTATCAAAGGCACGCTCTCTTGCGACTTCGACGTCCAAAACCTCCTGTTTGGCTTCATCCCCGTGATCCGCATGATTTTGACGTCTTTGACTTCATCTCTGGCTTCATCGCCACGATTTATACGACTTCATTGTTATTGATTTCATCTCTGACTTCATTGCCATGATTTATATGACTTCATTTTTAAGAGCCTCTGTTCCTATGATTTTACTCAGCAGAATTAAGACATCAAGAAGAGGGTATTAGCATCCTCTTCTTGGTATTCTCTAAAAGCTAAAAAGCCGAGAGAGAAAAACATTCCCACAGACGGCGCCAGTTGTTGGATTGAAGATTAGTCCACAACAAAGATACGAAAAAAAGCATGAAAATTCCAAGAGGTTGGGAAATCATACCTCTTCTTCAAAATCCAGGTGTAATCGCAAGCAGATAGACCTCGATTTCGCCAAACAGAATCTACAAAACAAAGTCGGAGAACGGTTGGAGTTCCTCGGAAAGGCATTCCGACGCTCAAGTCAGTATTTTGTAAATTGGAGAGTAATTTGTAAGAGTATATAGTAATGGATGTTGCAACAACAGAAAAGAAACAATAAGAAGAGGTATATATAGTATGAGATATGAAGGGTATGATAGTAATATTTCCCTGATAATGCTGTATCCATAGTACGAGTTTGTTAAACATCCTCTCCAATTACATAACTCCAAGTCATTAGGGGACCACCTAGAGGCTATGGTCCCTTTCATCAAATAACGACTTTTCAGTACAAATTATGTAACGAAACCTAACATATGTCAGTATATATATCAAACTATACTTTCCAGCTTGATCAGAGCTTTAGTTCTGTCAATGTACCATATCTCACTCTCAAACGGATCTAGGATATCACAAGGTAAATATACTCAAATATTTCGGCTGAGTGTTACACCTCAAGCTCTGCGAGGCAGATCTTCATCTTAAGGTCTGTGAGGCAGATCTGATGAAATCATATATATACTTTATGTCTTTTATTAGGTGAATATGTAATATAAATGTTTCTTATTATTTTCCGATTATTAGATGATTTATATCATAAGTCAAGCTGATATTTCCCCATATCAATATCTGAGCTATCTCATTGAGTATATAGCAAATTTATTTTATTTTTAAATTTGGTGTTGATTAGTTTATTTATTCAATTTTAATATTTGAGGAGGGTTTAATTTAATTTTGGATATTAATTTTTTGCAGCAAAGTGCTTTATTACCCTCCGCAACGACCGCCATCTCCGCCGCCGCCGCTGCCACCACCTCCACCGTTGTCTCAGATCTTCTCGGCAGCAACCTCATGTGCGTTTCTCCATTTTCTACTTATAAACATACACACACATTATATATATATACATATATATATTTACTTATATATTTTGTAATTATCGACTAAGCATACAATATTTATATGTATTTTTATTTCATATCTATGTATTTTTTATCACCGATTTATATATTTCTATGTTACTCAATATAATCATATGGTGTTAATTCAATGCAAGCAGTCTATGTTGATTTTTTTTTAATTTATGTATATTCAAAACTATTTCTATTCGGTTGGTATCGATAGTATATATATCACAAAAGATTTTATTATTCCATTTAATTTTTTACAATCGGAAAAATGTTATTTTTTCAATTATATATATATACACATTTTTTTTTGTAGGAATCCACCAATTATTTTCGTGAACGAATGAGAAGAAATTTGACTGCGTCTCGAATTTAGACATCAGAACATTTTCTTTCCACCTATTTCATTGTGAAGATAGCAAATAAAATATTTTAGCAATGAACAAGGTTAGTTATTAACTTGTAATCTCATAATTAATTAAAAACTTGCAAATTAAAATATATGTCAAAAAATAAAATTCATAAATCATAACGCATCGTGAATAAAAAAAAACAAATCACATGTTATGCCCAATATTTTCAAAGGTAATAAACTTGTACTTTAAAAAAAAAATAGAAATTGATAAGTTTGCACTTAAAATATAAGGATTTTTTTAATGTGAGTCGAATATGCAAATTAGTGAAAATATTGTATACTACTTTATAGTGCAGTCAATCCAACAAAATATTTGTAAAAGTACAAAAATAGTTTACTTTATTTGAAGCTTACAATTAAGAAGAAAAATATCATGACAAAAATTTCCTAATTTTTTATAATTCTCCAATATATATGAGTATTTTTCTTGTATTAATTGTAGGTTGGCTCAACAAATACAACATTTTATGTTTTAGTGCCATATATCACACGAGAAAGAATAAAATTAGATGCCAAAGAAATATATATTGGGCATAGAGTAATTTCTCGTGTGATTGAGAATATTTATCCTGATTTGGATAATCGAAGTAATCTTTCAATCGAGCAATGATTGGAAGGTAAATGGACTATCGAGCTTCGTCAACGCAATGGATCCATGAAAACAGAAAGGGTAATAATTTAACATATGTATATGTATAATTTGTTTTTTGTAACATATTTTTTAATTAATTTAAATATTATTGTAAATATATATTGTTTCCTAACAAAAAATAACTTTTTGTTTCAATTTTATACCCACGAAAGGATTAAAAGAACGTTCAGATCGATGAAGGATGTAGCCTCGTTCATCTTACTTAATGTGGTTTATTAAAATTCCATTAGCTAGTAAGTGTGTGTTACTCTATACAGTGGTTGTGAAGTTAATGTCCTAAACAATAGGTCTCACATTCGAATTTTCTATTATACGGTTATGTAATCTATTTAAAAAAAAAATTAGTTAGCTATAGATATTTTATGAACTATAATAGTTGTTAGTTATCAGTATGATTAACAAATATAAATGTTCCACAAAATAATAATTTCATAAATTTATGTAAAAAATAATGTTAAATATCAAATAATTATTATAAATTTGTATTATCTTCATTTAAAAAATTTTATGAAAAATATGTAATAGTAATATAAATAATTTGTTTATGTGAAATAGAAAACTATATATATATATATATACTTTTAATTATTTTAATATAATAATGATATATTAAATTTGATAATTGAAGTTTAATGAATAAATATCTTGGCTAACAGAAATGGTTATAATTGTTGTTTATTTTTACTGGTGTCAATGGTTCATTCCTTACTACTAACACTTTTCAATAAATTTTTAAAAAATTCAGTTATTGGTTCACATATTCGCTTGGAGTCATTAATTTGACTCATATTTACCACAATAAATTTTAAACTTTCATAAAATAATATTCCATCTATTTTTTAATAAATGTCTTATTTCACTAAATTTTTTATTTTCTATTAAGTGTCATATTCCAAAAATCTAGAATAAAATAGTCACATTCTTCACATCTACTAAATGTTTGGACATAACATTTCAAAAGACAAATGAATTACTAAGAATATAAATGTAAATTACTTATTCTCCTTAATATGTGTAAAAATTAAAATATGTCACTTATTAAAAGGGGAGGAAGTACTTCATTTTCAATTCGGTTAACAAAATTTTGTTTTAATAAATTGCTTGAGTTAATATTTTTTTTAAGTGTTTGTAACCAAGCTTACAATTAATTATCAACCAATTAAATTGTTCTAGATGATTAATTGTTAGAATATCTCCTATCTAGCTCATAATTAAACAAACTACGCAATGTCATTACAAACAACGTATTATACAGCTGTAATAATTAATAAAACATAATAAAGATTATATTTAATTGGTAATTAGTAATTTGAATATCACTTGCTATCATCAAGAATGATTTAAAATATGACGGACAATATTGCTATTTCACGTGAATGCAAACACGTGTAAATCATTCACAAATGACTTAATTTGAAATAAAGACAAAAACTTTACAAACAATTTTATCTATAGAGCAAAATATATAACAAACTCCACATGATTTTAAGTAGCAAAAAAAAGTTATTACTTTCCTTGTTTGTATGTATATATGTGTGTGTATATATATATATATGTATGTGTGTGTAGTTCATATTTTAAGACATGTATATATGTAAAGCGTGACATGAGAATAAGAATTACTTAAATATAATCTACAATTGAAAATTTTATTATGAAATAATTAAAAATGGGATTCTTCTTTAATTTAATTAGATTTTATTTTTATTGTGTTTTTATTGAAATTAACATGAAACAGGAAATCGGATTGTGCCATAAAGAGAATTCACCTACTAATTTTATTTTATTAAAAAATTAATAATATATTTATGAAAATGATATCAATTTTCCACTTTTTCTATATAGAGATAAGATATTATGATGCATTTATTGCAGAAAAAAGAAAAGAAAAAGAAAATCACTAATTAAGTTGATAAAAGAGATCATGCATTTTGTTGATTTTTATTTTGATTTTTCATGCATAAATTAATCTTAATATGAAAATAAATTAAGAAAAAACTTGAGGAGACGTTCAGTTCAAATTTTCTAATTGATTCACCTCTTTGTTAATCACTGTTAGTGTTAGAGATACTAATCGGTTTGGTTCCGGATACTCAAAACCGAAAATTCGGACACCCAAACCTAAATTAGTCAGTACTAATAATTCGGGTGCCAGTACCCAAAACTAAAAATTCGGGTTTCAGTACTGATTAGGTAATGGATACTTGAGGAACCGGTTCGGTTTCTGTTAGTACCGATTAGAACCAAAAAGAATTTCAAAAATTACTCTATATTTTTTTTTATATCAAATATTCCATGTTTCGGGTCCTCCAACTAATTCCAATAAAATCAAGTATAATTTCATAACAATACACAATTTTTATTTTTATTTTATTTTATTTATATTATATAATTTTAATTTAACATCAAAATATTTAAATTCTGATTTTTTATCTTCAAATTCTAAATTTTATCCAAATAAGACTCGAGTTAGCAATCAAAATATTCGACATCAATATTATTAAATTTTAAAATAGCATGTTTCTATATTTCATTAATCAATTAAATATATGAAATATTTAACAAAATAAATTCAATTTAAAGTGGCAAACAAAATATTTTATTTAATTAAAAAGCAAAGCTAATTTTTAATTTATGTAGTAATAAATAAACTAAACCTTATACTATGAAACATAATGTGATAATTGACAACTCACGTTTAATATAAATTAAGTATAATTAGAATAGTCATAACAAACAAATTTAAATTTAAAGGTATACAAAATACCATGTTTAATATGAAAGAAATATAATAAGTATGCCAAATATATAGAATATTTTAAAATAAACATACAAAAATTTAGTGTTTTTTGTATTTCATCATTGGAATCAATTAATATGTATTTTCATTTTTAATATGGAGAAAAGTTCATTAATAAATACGAAAAAATACACGTAAAGATGAAATATTTTGATGAATAGTTACAAATAATCCCACGTGAAAAAAACGTTTCCAGAAGTTATAAACAACGATGAAAGTTATTTTTTCTTTCCAACAAATTGAAAAGGAAAGATTCTCTATGCAAAATTCGAAGTTTTTCTACACATTTCACTTTCTTTTTTGCTATATAAATCCAATGCAGAAACTAACCCTTCACACAAACATCTCTTATTCTTCATCATTGTGTTCTTCTTCTCCATCTACTTCTTCTTGATTATTAGGATTAAGGGAAATGGAGAACAAAATTGTTTGGGACGAGGAATATCAGTGTGAGAGGTTGAATGATGTGCTCTTTGCTGAACCTATAAGATCATATCATCCTCCACCGCCACCAGAACCTCCAGTTGCACCGGAGACACCCTGCCATGTTCGTTCCCCTTTCTTTCTCTCTCTCTACATATCTACACACACATATCTTTTTCATTACTTATTTGTATTGTACATCAGAAAATGGTAAATTCATTTCTTCATATAAACATTCTTTCCTCATCATGAATGATTTTGTGTTTTCTATTAATAAGTTTAGGTTGACACAGATCGAAACAAAATACTTTCATATAATATGTGTGTGTGTCACAATTTTGAACTTATATATTTATTTTTACAAAATTAATTTTATTATTTTATTCACCTTTTATTTTGTTGGTTGCAGGAATACAATGGACATTGGAGAAGAAATTTAACCGCCCCTATTGTTTTGGAGACAAAAATGTTCCGTTGTCAACTCTTCCATTGTGAAGAAATAAATAAATATGTTTTATTGACTATTGAGGTACAATTAATCTATATATAGATTAATGTCAAGTATTCGAGTATAATTAATTACTTAAATCAATTTATAAACCCTAACTTATAATATGTATTTTTTGTAAGAATTGTGTTTTCATAAGTATTGTTTTTGTACATGTGATTATAGGTTGGGACTCTGAATAGAACATTTTATGTTCTAACATCGTACGAGAAAGACGGGAAGAAAAAAATTGAGGCCAAGGAGACGCATCTTGGTCAGAAAATAATAACACTCGTTGTTTGGGAACTTTTCCCTAATAATCTTGGAACAAAGAGTAACCTTGGGATCGAGCAACGGTTGCAGGGTAAATGGATTGTGGAGCTCCAGGAGCATGTCGAGTCCTTGAAGCTCGAAAGGGTATTAATTCTTAACATTCTATACTCTTTTATACACATGAGATGTGCTACTATATAACATTGTGTTTGTGAGTTTATTTAGTTAATGATTAACTAATATAGATATTTTAATTTATTTAATGAAATGTTCTCTTTTTTTCAGTTTTATTCACACGAAAGGGTTGATAAAACTTTCCGATCCATGAATGATGTGTCCACATTCATCTTATACAATTCGTTTTAAGACATGGAGAGTAAGTAACTTTTTATTGTTTTTTGTCTTTTATTATATTCTACTTAATATAAATAAGATATATATACATCTAACATTAATTTTTTGTTTTTATGTTTCAGGGTGTAATTTGGGTTGAGTTTACTTGATCAAATAGAAATGACTCATAGTTTTCTTGCAAGAAGCCTTTGTTTCAATATTTTGTTGTAATTATTTCTTGAATTAATAATAAAATAATTTTGTTATCTGA
This sequence comes from Leonotis leonurus, assembly GCA_026898415.1. Lineage (NCBI taxonomy): Eukaryota > Viridiplantae > Streptophyta > Magnoliopsida > Lamiales > Lamiaceae > Leonotis > Leonotis leonurus. Next base: position 733,002 of record JAPKLX010000099.1, read on the forward strand.
ATCCAAAGATTTAGTCTTGTGTTATTATATCAAAGTGAACCACAATACTATATTAGTAAATTGATTTTGTTTCAATTATATAATTTGTTTTCTCCTTCTACCAAAGTAGATCTCACTCACTAAAATATTTGGAGCAAACAAAATCAATTATATTTTTCAAGCACAAAAAAGCATTGATTTCTTAAAATTAGTTAGGGAGCATAAGCGACTATATATTGAGAAAAAAAAATCAAGATTAATGACTAGAAAATCACAAAATCCTAATCATATTGTAGAGAAATTAATACAATATGTATTTTACCATTGTTAAACCAAAGCATAATTTGGAATAAATTGTAAGAGGAAACTTTAGGTATAAGTATGGAACAAGGAGATCACTTTCATGATCATCTTCCGTTACTCGGGTCCGTATCGACGCTCAATTTGCTCAACGAACTTTGAGAAGCGAATGTGCTTTGCAGCCAACTGCTCAGCCAGCTTCTTCTCCTTCATCTCCGCCTCCCTGCTCAACCCGGCGAGCTTTTCCCGGCACTCAGACTCGATGCGCTCTATCGATCATAGTCTTTTACTCTTCCCTCAGGGCGTTGATCTTGGCCTCAGGCCCTCAGCAAATCACTAAGTGAGTTGACTAATGAGATCATTCATTTTGTTGATTTGTACATTAATTTTTAATGCATAAATCTATATACATAAAACATGAATCATTCAATTTCAAATTAATTTTAATGGTAATTTTGTAAATAACTTACATTTTTGTGTCCATGGTGTGCCATTCATATATATTAAATTTAATCTCAATACTAAAAATATTAGATACACTATTAATTGATTGTTGTCATCTAAATCACTTTTAAGAATTTCAGACTTTCATAAAATAATACTCGATTTCAATTCGGTTAACAAAACTTTGTTTTAGTAAATTGCTTGAGCCAATATTTATTATGTTTTAGGTGTTCATAACGTCCAAGCTTACAAATAATCAACTAATAAGTTATAGATTATTAATTCATTGTTAGAATTTATCCCTGTCTATGCAATGGCATTACAAACAATGTATTATACAATTGTAAGTAAGAACAAACATATATAATAAATAATACTCTCTCCGACCCAATAAGCATAACACAAAACTTTTGGGCACGATTATTAAGGAGAGTGTATAAAGTAGTGTAAGAGTGATAAAGGTGGTAGGGTCCACACCTTTTTAAAGGAATAACTTTTACTATTTTAGGAATGTGCCAAGCTTAGTGGGACGGAGGGAGTATTAATTATTTTAATTGTTAATTAGAAATTTGAATCATCAGTTGCTATATATCATATATCAAGAATGATATAAAATGTGACACGAAATATTGCTATTTCACGTTAATGCATACACGTGTAAATCATTCACAAATGACTTAATTTGAAATAAAGACAAACACTTTAGAAACAATCTCATCTATAGAGCAGAATAATTAACAAACTCCACATGATTTTAAGATGCAAAAAAAGTTATTACTTTCCTTATTTATATGTATGTGTGTGTGTGTGTATATATATGTATTAGTGTGTAGTTCATATTTTATGACAAGTATATATGTAAGGCGAGACATGAGAAAAATAAATAGTTTAAAATAATGTAGTGAAATTTTTTATTATGAAATAATTAAAAATGGGAAATATTGTTTAATTTGATTAGATCTTATTTTTATTGTGTATCTATTGAAATTTACTTGAAATAGAAAATTGGATTGTGCCATAAAAAGAATTCACCTACTAATTTTATTTTATTACAAAATTTTGAAAATATTATTTATGAAAATGTTATCATCTTTTCTACTTTTTCTATACAAATATAAGAGATTATGATGAATTTATTGCAGGAAAAAGAAAAGTAAAAGGAAATCACTATTTGAGTTGACTAAGGAGATTATGCATTTTGTTAACTTATGCTAATTTTCAATGCATGAATTAATCATAATGTGAAAAAACAATTATGAAAAAAATTGAGGAGATTAATGATCAGTTCAATTCAAATTTTATAATTGATTCACTTCTTTGTTAATCATTAGTTGAAGTTGTTACCTTAAAATTTGCATGAGTTTTTATTTTTATCTTTACAAAGTTGGATATCAAATTTACGTAGCAGATAATAAACGACAAAACGATCAAATACTATACAACGGACAACCGATGATATAATATATCGATATAAAAAAAAATTCTATATTGAATATTACGCAACATACATATGCTTGCTTTAAGTACTCCGAATTTTGAAAAAATAAATTTTGATCGAACCCAAACGATAAGATATTAATTATGTGATGGATAACATACGACAAATGCGACCGACAACAAACGACAAAGATATTTTCATAAATAGATAAAAGCAATTATATTATCATAATCAAACTATTAATTTTGAATCATAATCTTGTAATAATCAAATGACAATTAAACCTAATATGTACTTAACTCATTTTTTTAATTTCATCATTTGAATCAATTAATATGTATTTTTATTTTTAATATGGAGAAAATTTCATTAATAAATACTAAAAAAATACAAGTAGAGATGAAAGATTTTGATGAATAGTTACAAATAATCCTTCATGGAAAAGTGTGTTTGCATAAGTTATAAACAACAAGGAAAATTATTTTTTCTTCCAACAAATTGAAAAAGAAAGATTCTCAGTCCTAAATTTGAAGTTTTTCTACACATTTCACTCTCTTTTTTGCTCTATAAATCCAATGTAGAAACTAACTCTACACACAAACATCTCTTCTTCATCTTCTTCATCTTTTTTTTCATCTTCATCTTTTTCTTCTCGATTAGTATACAGAGAAATGGAGAATGAAATTGTTTGGGACGAAGAATATCAGTGTGAGAGGTTGAATGATGTCCTATTTGCTGAACCAATAAGATCATATCATCCTCCACCGCCGCTAGAACCTACGGCTGCACCGGTGCAACCCCGCCATGTTTGTTCCCTTCTCTTTCTCTCTCCCAACCTATATACATATATCTTTTTTCATTACTTATTTGTATCGTATATCAACAAATGGTCAAAAAATATCATATTAAACTTCTTACCTCAACATGATTTTGTGTTTTATATAGATAAGTTTAGGTTGACATACATTGAAAAAAAGAGTTGTACTTTCCTATAATATATATGTGTGTGTGTCACATTCTTTTATTTATATATTTATTTTTAAAAATAATTTTATATTTTATTATTTTATTCACTACTTTTTGTTGATTGCAGGAATACGGTGGACGTAGGAGAAGAAATTTGACCGCATCTATAGTTTTGGAAAAAAAAAATGTTTCATTGTCAACTCTTCCATTGTGAAGAGATAAACAAACATGTTTTACTGACTATTGAGGTACAATTAATCTATATGTAGATTAATGTCAAGAATATAGTATAATTACCTGATCAATTTAAAACCCATAACTAATAATAGATCTTTTATGTTAAAATTGTGTTTTACAAGTATTGTTTTTGTACATGTGATTATAGGTCGTGACTCTAAATAGAACATTTTATGTTCTAACACCGTATGAGAAAGACGGGAAGAAAAAAGTAGAGGCCAAGGAGACGCAACTTGGTCAAAAGATAATCACCCTCGTCGTTGGGGAACTTTATCCCGATAATCTTGGAACGAAGAGTACCCTTGGGATCGAGCATCGGTTGCAAGGTAAATGGATAGTGGAGCACCGGGAGCGTGTCGAGTCCTTGAAGCTCGAAAGGGTAATTATTAACATTCTATACTCCTTTATACACTTCAAATGTGCTACTGTATAATATTGTGTTTCTTAGTTTAGTTAGTTAATTATTTATATAAATATTTTAATTTATTTAATGAAATTTTCTCTCTTTTTTTTTTCCAGTTTTATTCACACGAAAGAGTTGATAAAACGTTTAGATCTATGAATGATGTGTCCACATTCATCTTATACAATTCGTTTTAAGACATGAAGAGTAAGTAAGTTTTAATTTCTTTTGTTTTTTTAATACTACATTTTACTTATTAATATAAATTAGATTTATATAAATTTAACATTAATTTCTTTGTAATATTTTTTGTGTTTCAGGGTATGGTCCGAGTCCAGTTATTTGATCAAATAGAAATTAAAGGACCCAGTTATTTGATCAAATAGAAATTAAAGGACCCATAGTTTGCTTGCCTTTGTTTCAATATTTGTTGTATTTGTTTCTTTAATTAATAATAAAAAATAATTTTGTTATCTCAATCCAGAGATTTATTCTTGTATGTTATTATATCAAAGTGAACAATAATATTATATAATATTATTCACCTTTGATATTTAGTAAATGATTAAAGAAAACAAACAAAAAATAAAGAAGACAAATTAATTCACCACAAAAGAAGACATAATTTATTTTCTGCTTCTACCAAAATTGATCTTATTCACTAAAAGGATTCAGAACATAACCAATATATTTTCATAAATAAATAAAAACAATTATTTTACCATAACCAAACTATTAATTTGAATCATAATCTTGTAATAATCAAATGACAATTAAACCTAACATGCACTTAAATCAATTGTTTTTTGAATTGCATCATTGGAATCAATTAATATGCAATTTTATTTTTAATATGGAGATAAATTAATTAATAAATACTAAAAAATGCCCGTAATGATGAAATATTTTGACAAATAGTTACAAATAATCCCTCATGAAAAAGTGCATTTCCAAAATTTATGAACAACAAGTAATTAACAAACAATGTTATACAACTGTAAGTAATTAACAAACATATATAATAAAAATTATTAATTATTTTTAATTGTTAATTAGAAATTTGAATCATCACTTGCTATATATCATCAAGAGTGATATAAAATGTGGCCGACAATATTGTTATTTCACGTGAATGCAAAAACATGTAAATCATTCAAAAATGACTTTATTTGAAATAAAGACAAACACTTTATAAATAATCATATCTATAGAGCAGAAAAAATAACAAACTCCATATGATTTTAAGCTGCAAAAAAAAGTTATTACTTTCCTTATTTGTATGTATATGTGTGTGTATATGTATGTATGTGTGTGTAGTTCATATTTTAAGACTTGTATATATGTAAGGCGAGAAAAACAAATAGGTTAATATAATGCAGTGGAAAATATTATTATGACGTATTTAAAAACGGGAAATTTTCTTTAATTTGATTAGATTTTGTCTTTATTGTGTTTTTATTGAAATACACTTGAAATAGAAAATTGGATTGTGCCATAAAGAGAATTCACCTACTAGTTTTATTTTATTACAAAATTTGTAATATATTATTTATGAAAATGTTATCATCTTTTCCACTTTTTATATACAGAGATTATGATGAATTTATTGCAGAAAAAAGAAAAGGAAAAGGAAATCACAACTAATGAGATCATGCATTATGCAAAAAAAACTAAAAAAAAAAGAAGATATAATAGATTATGATGAATTTATTGCAGAAAAAAGAAAAGGAAAAGGAAATCACTATCTGAATTTGACTAATGAGATCTTTTTAATGCATGAATAAATCATAATGTGAAAAAAATATTATGAAAAAAATTGAGATTATTGATTGGTTCAGTTTAAATTTTCTAATTGATTTACTTTCTTGTTAATCACTAGTTGAAGTTGTTACCTTAAAATTTGCATGGTTTTTTATTTATATCAAATTTATTTAGTGGATAATAAATGAAAAAATGTGATGATATTTTAAAATGATTGTGTAACGAATTTATGCAACGGAAGAATGCATGCTTTCACTATTTTTTGATCAAACCATGAATGATGTGTCCACATTCATCTTATACAATTCGTTTTAAGATATGGAAAGTAAGTAGCTTTTGATTGTTTTTGTTTTTTTAATACATTCTACTTAATAATACTTCATCTGTCCCATTTGTATTGGCTCCCTTTATTATTTTATGTCACGGCCGCCCTTCACTAAGGATAGTAAAGTCGGGAAAACCGTGACTAGGGAAGGGATTAAAGAAGCGGGGATAGAAGTGGGGGAAATTAGAACGAGGCTGAACCGAGCAACATCCTTATAACACATCAAATAATTCATTATACATGAATTATAAAAGGGCTTGAGTCATAGGCTCAATACAATTCATCATAATATGAAAGAACTAGAGTCTCGATTTTAATACATAATGATCTCAAACTTGCAGCGGAAAAACATATAGATCGCAATAAGCTCTACATGTATGAAGACATGCAGAACCCCCAAGAGTCAAATACTAAGAGTTCGACAAAAAGCCCGAATGCAACACTCCTCCCTCACCACCGCTCAACCTGCACGTTTAGAAATACATGCAGGGCTGAGTACAAAAGTACTCAGTAGACACATGCCAAAACCGCACTCATACATATATAACTGTCATGCCATTCGCAAGTGAAGCATAGGGATTTTTGTCTCTAAAGCACCTATATTCACTAAAATTATTTCTTGTGAAATCTTGAGTTGACAGGCCTGTCCTAGTTCTTTGTAATCAACCATATCTGAACGTTATTTGTGCCGGGGAAGTGGCCACTTCCCACAGACACTTGACCGGTCAACCTTTCGCTGACTCACAGTCCATTGTGTACACTAGTTCGAGTGGAGACGCTAACCCACTGGAACCCGAATTCGATTATAAATATAATAGATAGGCATCATACATAAATCGAAAACATTTATGGCAAGACAGTGCTTTGCAAATATCTCGTTTCATTTTGAAAGCATGCACACATATATTTTATAGAGTAAGAAAAGCCTACTTGAATAGTCTTGACTGGTGATGAATTTGTTCCCGAAAACCAAATCCGACCTTTCGTCGAAACCTTTAAATAAATCTCGAGTGAGAAATAGCTTCAAACATATCTAATATTCTCTGAATGAAATGTCATCCTTTACTATTTCGAGAATTATTCTCGAGTCTTAACTCTACTAATATTCGAGTATCTTAGTCTAAAGGTGTCGTTAAGTAATAAATCAAGACGAAAGGTCGGATTCGGTTTTCGGGAACAAATTCATCACCAGTCAAGACTATTCAAGTAGGCTTTTCTTACTCTATAAAATATATGTGTGCATGCTTTCAAAATGAAACGAGATATTTGCAAAGCACTGTCTTGCCATAAATGTTTTCGATTTATGTATGATGCCTATCTGTTATATTTATAATCGAATTCGGGTTCCAGTGGGTTAGCGTCTCCACTCGAACTAGTGTACACAATGGACTGTGAGTCAGCGAAAGGTTGACCGGTCAAGTGTCTGTGGGAAGTGGCCACTTCCCCGGCACAAATAACGTTCAGATATGGTTGATTACAAAGAACTAGGACAGGCCTGTCAACTCAAGATTTCACAAGAAATGATTTTAGTGAACATAGGTGCTTTAGAGACAAAAATCCCTATGCTTCACTTGCGAATGGCATGACAGTTATATATGTATGAGTGCGGTTTTGGCATGTGTCTACTGAGTACTTTTGTACTCAGCCCTGCATGTATTTCTAAACGTGCAGGTTGAGCGGTGGTGAGGGAGGAGTGCTGCATTCGGGCTTTTTGTCGAACTCTTAGTATTTGACTCTTGGGGGTTCTGCATGTCTTCATACATGTAGAGCTTATTGCGATCCATATGTTTTTCCGCTGCAAGTTTGAGATCATTATGTATTAAAATCGAGACTCTAGTTCTTTCATATTATGATGAATTGTATTGAGCCTATGACTCAAGCCCTTTTATAATTCATGTATAATGAATTATTTGATGTGTTATAAGGATGTTGCTCGGTTCAGCCTCGTTCTAATTTCCCCCACTTCTATCCCCGCTTCTTTAATCCCTTCCCTAGTCACGGTTTCCCCGACTTTACTATCCTTAGTGAAGGGCAGGCGTGACATTTTAATACACTCATGTGAATAAAAGGGGAGCCAATGCAAATGAGACGGAGGGAGTATATATTAGATATATATAAATTTAACATTGATTTCTTTTTTATGTTTTTTATGTTTGAGGGTGTGAGGTCCAGTTATTTGATCAAATAGAAATTAAAGGACCCATAGTTTGCTTGCTTTTGTTTCAATATTTGTTGTATTTGTTTCTTGAAATAATAATAAATTAAATTTTTTTCTTAATACAAAGATTTATTCTTGTATGTTATTATATTAAAGTGAAAAACAATATTACATAATATTATTCATCTTTGATATTTAGTAAATGATGAAAGAAAACAAACAACAGTTGAGGAAGACTTAATTTCACTACTACAAAAGACATTAGTAAATTGATTTTGTTTTAATTACATAATTTATTTTTTTCTTCTACTAAAATTGATCTCACTCACTAAAAGGATTTGGAACAATATATATTGTTTGTTTTTTTTTTTTTTCTCTAATACCAAATTAATTATATTTTGCAAGCATGAAAATGCATTAATTTCTTGAAAATGGTTAGGGAGTATAAACTTGAATGACTATATATTGAGAAAAAAAATAATCAAGATTCATGATTATTATAAAATCACAAAACCCTAACTATATTGTAGAGAAATTAGCCAATACCTTACCAATATCTATAACTTTTAGTAAATTAAAAAAAAAATGACGCATTGTATTGCCTATGTGGAACCAATCCGTATTTTTACTAAAAAGAGTATAAAATAATAAATGCCATTAAAGTTTATGTTATTTACATAATTTCTATTAAATTAAATCTCAATTGAAATCTTTATTTTATTATATATATAGATTTTATTTTTAATATGGGGAAATTTTCATTAATAAATACTATAAAAATACACGTAAAAATAAAATATTTTGATGAATAGTTACAAATAATCCCTAATCAAAAGTGCTTTTTCAAAAGTTATAAACAACGAGGAAAGTTATTTTTTCTTCCAACAAAAGAAGATTCACAACCCTAAATTTGAAGCTTTTCTGCTATATAAATTCAATGCAGAAACTAACTCTCCACACAAACATCTTTTCTTCTTCTCCATCTTCTTCTTCTCGATTATTTGGATTAGGGGAAATGGAGAACAAAATTGTTTCGAAGGAGGAATATCAGTGTGAAAAGTTGAATGATGTCCTCTTTACTCAACCTATTATAAGATCATATCGCCCTCTATCGCTGTCAAAACCTTCAGTTGCGCCGATGCAACCTCTTCATGTTCGTCCCTTCTATTTCTCTCACCCTACCTATAGATATACACACATACATGTCTCTTTTTTCATTACTTATTTGTATTGTATATCAACAAATGATAAATTCTTTTTTCATATAAACCTTCTTTCCTCACCACGTGATTTTGTGTTTTCTATAGATAAGTTTAGATTGACATGGAATTAAACAAAGAGTTGTATTTTCATATAATATATGTATATGTGTGTTTCACAATTTTACTTGTATATTTCTTTTTAGAAAATTAATTTATATTTTATTATTTTATTTATATTTTTTTGTTGGTTTAAAGAATACGGTGGACGAAGAAGAAGAAATCTGACCGCGTCTATTGTTTTGGAGACAAAGATGTTCCATTGTCAACTCTTCCATTGTGAAGAGATAAACAAACACTCCCTCCGTCCCCCAAAATGTTTAACGAATTTTCTTTTCGGGCCGTCCCCCAAAGTGTTTAACACTTGAAAATTTCTATTTTGGGACATAGTTTTTTCTCCCTTTTACCCTTTAAAGTTGTTTTATTTTCAAAATTGCCATCTGTGGGACCCAATCTCCACTCACAACACACCTTTCTAACTACACTTATTACACTTCTTACACATCATACACTAAGTCAACAACTTTTCTTAAAACTCGTGCAAGTCAAAGTATTACACACTTTGAGGGATGGAGGGAGTATGTTTTATTGACTTTTGATGTACAATTAATCTATTCTTGACATTGATCTATATATATGTTGGGAACCCTACAATGTAATAATGGTTTTGATAATGTTATTCGAAACAACACTTAGTTAAAATATGAATTCTTAAAACCAAGTAATTGATGTTATCTGTTAAGGTACAGCTAAAGTATTAAAGAAACAGATGGTATAATTTTACTATCTGTATTATTCTTCTCAAGCTGTCCTGGACACATCAATTATGTACACAAGGCTTAAAACTCATTGTAATGATAGCGAGTTATTTTGAACAGATCGAGTTCTCGATCTGTTCACAAGTTAACAGCTCGCTGTCCCATGCCTTATATTGGTTTTTGAAATCTATTCTAGAATAGCCTTTTGCAAGATCAACATTGTAAAAGGAAGTTTGAAGTTTCAAACTGACTTATAGAGATCTATTTCTAGTACTAGCATTCGTGATAGCTGTATAGGAAAGTCTTGCAATCTTGAAGAACAGCGAGCTGCACTACAACAGATCGCTAAGAACAGCGAGACAACATACTTGTCTACAAAGAACAGCGAGATACAAATTGTCTACAAGAACAGCGAGACAAAGTAAACAGCTAGAGACAAATATCGTAGGAAACGATATGCACCTGCTCATCAACAAGCTAGAGTTCGTGGAACAGCTAGAGTTCATGGAACAGCCAGAGTTCATGGAACAACTAAAGACTATGGAACAGCGAGACATATGAACAACAGATCGTAATCTCAAAATCGATCTGTTCACTCAAACTTCTCCAAAGGTCAAGATCAAGAAGTATATGTTAATTGGGAATCAAACCAATTAACAAAGTGTGGACAGCTCGTCTCGAAGATATTGTAGGAAACAATATGCATCTGTCGTAAGACAGCGAGCTGTTATAATCCACACCATTACTATGGTGGACTGCCGACATACTTAAATTTATCACAAGTCAACCACTCCGTGTATTGTCACATCAACGACATACTTTAAGGAATGAAGTACAAGAAAATCAAAACTCTTGTACTAAGTATCATTCCCAGTATGGCAATGCACTGGGAAATCGCGTGATAGGTGGTAACCAATCTCAACTTGGCAGCGCGTGTCTCAACCTCACTGACATGCATTTAATGCAGCCATTAATGTGTTGAATAAGAGAACCATCGTCTCCAACGGATAGTTTCTTCAAGGAGACTATAAATACCACCTTCATCTCCAGAAAGAAGTACGAGAATTCAAGCTTTCATCCTGCTATTACTCTGCTAAAATCTTCAAGCTATCATCTCTCAAAACACTACCTACTCTCTAGAATTCTCTGTAGTGTTTACAGTTTTTGAAGATTACTTTCTGGAAATCTATTGTTTACAAAACCAAAGTTAGGATCTAGTTTTGATCCAAAAGTTGTAAGATTTAGATTGTAGTTCCTCAATCTAAGAAGTGTAATCTCAAGTTCTTATCTAGTTTTGATAAAACTTGAGGCTCGAGCTCAATGAGTAAAAAGAAAGGAGACATAGTAGATTTCAATCTAGTTTTGATCGAGCCGTGGACGTAGGGAAAGTTTATCCCAAACTACGTTAAACTCTTTGTGTTCTTACTTTCTGTTTTACTTTATTATCATCCTCTTCATACTCTTGCACTTGATAAACTTGGTTGATAACTTCTCCAACAAAGAAAACGTTTTTCACCATAAAAAGAGCACTAACCACCATATTCCGCACACAACTTTAATCAAGTTTAAATCTGTGTTTATCACTCTTGATTATTGTTATTCACGTATAAGATATTATTTGAGTAAGACTTAATCTTCCTAACAAGAAGATTTGTTTTACTATTCCAAGCTCTCTTAGTTATTAAGAGTGTTAAAGCCTTATATTTAAGCCTTGAACAAGAAAACCTTAAAAGTTTTGAATTGGTGTATTCCCCCCCCCCCCCCATACACCAATCTAGCTCTTTCGGGACCAACAAGTGGTATCAGAGCAGTGGTCCATCTTGACCATTGTTTCTATTTCACAGGAGATTATCTCTGTGTGGTCATCTTGAATAGATCTTGAAAACGTTTTCACAGCATATTGCACTTGCATTTATTTAACCATCTACTTTGAGTCATGGAAGGACAAATGGCTAGGGCTTGTGAGGATTTCTCTATTGCTGGATATGAAGATTGGAGCTTCAGATTGGAAATGTGTCTTAGAGCTCATCATATCAAGATGTGGTCAGTTATCACCAATGGTCCAATCAAAATCATGCACAAACATTCTGCTGAGATAAAGGATGGAACTGGACCCACTCCCACCGTTGAACTAGTCGAAAAAGAAAAGGACATGGATGACTACACAATGGAGGAAAAGAAAGAAGCAAGTCTAGAAGACTACGCAAAAGGATTGATTTCCAGCACAGTTAAGGGAATCTACCTAGCTAAGATCCGACGTCTCAAAACAGCAAAAGAGATGTGGGATGTACTGCGAGAGATAAGCATGGGATCCGATGTGATCCAAGAAAACAAACTGTCCATAGCATGTAACAAGTACGAAGAATTCAAAATGAAGCACGGAGAAACCGTTGCTCAAATGAAGAACAGGTTCACTGAAATCCTGATAGAGATTGACGCTATTGACAAAGATAAATACACACAGCGTGAAAAGAATCTCAAAATCATCCGAGCTCTACCTGCTAGTTGGGAAATATATTCTGCTATGCATCCCATGATGCCAGAATTCAACTCTCTCACCATTGATGCTTTATTTGATTTACTAACGAGCAATGAGTACGAAATTAATCGTATTCATGGTCATTCTAATTCTTCTCTTAGCAAACCGTCTGTTGCAGGAATGAAAGAAAAGGAAACTGCTTTTAAGGCGAAGTTAAAAGAAAAGGAGGTGGAAAGAAAACCTACACCAGTTGTGGTGGTAAAAGATTCATCAAGTTCGGATGATGAAAACTACCCCACCAAGAACTACTTTGAAGAATACTCACTCATGGCTCAACGATTCCAGAAGATGGAGCTAAGGGCAAACCGATACAAGCATCTCTACAAAGATAACAATCGAAACTTCAAAGGAAGAGATCGATCGGGAGATCGACCCGATAAGAAAAGTGAAGTGAAAACTAACTCCTCATATATTAAAGCTGACCTATCTGAATTCTCTTGTTTCAAGTGTGGTAGGAAAGGTCATTTTAAAACAGATTGTCCAGATATCTCCAAGACAGAAAGAGAAGAGCTCAGGAACAAGCGAGACAAAAAGCTTAGAGAACAACATAAAGCTATGCTTGCCGAAGAACAAGCTGCTACAAGCACATTAACCGACAGCTCGTCTGAGAACGATGAAGCCTTTATAGCAAATGAACTGGATATTGAATGGGATGAATGCCTCATGGGTCATGACAATGGACTCGACAACAATGAGGTAGAAAATAATTATTCTTCTCCTATTTCTAACTCACCTTTATATGACTCGGGTGACGAAGAAGAGATAGATGAAGAAAGTGAAGACTAACTGTCCATTGAAGACTTCACCAAACTCATGGAAGATCATGCGAGATTGAACAAGATGTTCAAACATGCGATAAAAGAGAATGGAAGAATGGCAAACACTATTCAAGAAATGAAAGAAATCAGCAGCTCATTCAATGATAGGGAAAACGCTCTACTTAAACAACTCAAAGACAAGAGCGAAGAAAATTACACTTTGAATGCCAAGATTTGATCTCATTGATCGAGAAGCTTCCGCACAACGAAAGGTCGATGACTTAAGTGCCATAATAAATCACTCGATACACAAAAAGGAGGACCGGATTCAACTCATCAACAACATGCAAAGAAGAGCTGCAGATCGTACTGGATTAGGATTTGACGGAGTTGACAAAGGTCCACCAAAAGGAAAGTTCGTCAAAGAGAAGGGAAAAGATAAGATAGTGAATCTCAACAACAATGCGAGACAACCTCAAGCTATCTTGATCAAGAATCAAGGCCAGCCACAACACAAATTCACCACTCAAGGGGTTGGGTTTCAACAAAGAAAGCAGCCTGCTCAAAGGTTTAATCAAGTTGCTCAAGAGTTCAAACACCAGCGAGCTACTCAACAATTCAACCGGAGACAACCATCTGCTCCTTACAAACCATCTGCTCCTAGGAAACAAGCTGTACCTAATCAACCACCTGTCAAGAAGAAAGTCATATATATAGACTTCAGTGGAAAACAAATCAGACCTTCGGAGAATGTCACTATTATTAGGCAAATTTGGGTTCCAAAAGGAATTGTGTCCACTAACAAAGCACCCTCATTCAGTAGGGTAGCTAAATAAACTTTCATTGCAGGATAGGAGATCGATGAGGAGAAGAGATGCAGCTCGTGGCGCGGTATGGATACTAGACAGCGGATGTTCAAAGCATATGACAGGCGATAAAAAGTTGTTATCCAACTACAAAGAAAGCAATGGACCAATTGTGACTTTTGGAGGTGACTCAAAAGGATATACACGAGGTCATGAAAATCTCCATGTTGGTAACACAATTATTCAGAATGTGTCTTATGTAGAAGGCTTAAATCATAATCTATTCTCTATTAGTCAATTTTGTGCTAATAATAAAAGAGTAGAATTCACCGCTAATAAATGTCTACTGAAGAACTTGGAAGGAGAAGAAATTCTTCTTACCAGAATTTTACAGGACAGATTGTACATTGTACAATGGAATGAACAGATTGAAATCTGCCTAGTAACTGCATCAAGTTCATCGACCAGCTGGCTATGGCACAAACGCTTAAGCCACCTCAACTTCAAATCAATCAACAAGCTAGTCAAAGACAAACTGGTCGAAGGTCTACCAAATCAAAAATATGACAAAGACCATGTATGTGAAGCTTGCCAAGCGGGAAAACAAACAAGAGCATCTTTCCCAACCAAGACAGCTCACTCCACTACCAGAATATTGGAACTTCTACATTTAGAAAGTATACATTAGTTATAATTGATGACTTCTCTAGATTTACTTGGGTTATTTTTATGTATAAGAAAAAGGAAACCCTTGAAAAACTACCTGATCTTCTCAACAGATTATCAAATCAAAAAGAGAAATCAATCATCACAATTCGATCTGATCGTGGGACTGAGTTCATCAATCAAATGATCGAAGCTTATTTCTCAAAGATGGGAATACAACATCAAACATCAGCAGCTCGTACGCCTCAACAAAATGGAATTGTAGAAAGGCGCAACAGATCATTAAAGGAAGCAGCCAGAACCATGCTGAATGAAATCAATCTTCCAAAGAAATTCTGGGTAGAAGCAATCAACACCGCTTGCTACACACAGAATCGATCTGTTGTAACCATACGTCATGGCAAAACTCCATACGAGCTGTGGAACAACAGGAAGCCCCTTCTAACTTATTTTCGTTCCTTCGGATGTAAGTGTTACATTCACAATAATGAGAAAACTCAATTAAAAACATTTGATAGCAAATCGGATCAAGGAATATTTCTAAGATATTCTGAAATTAGTAAAGCTTATCGTGTTTTTAATAAGCGAACTCTTGTTGTGGAAGTAACGCCTCATGTTGTGTTTGACGAAACTACCTTTGAAGTATCAGGAACAGATGATGATCATCCAAAAATGAAATTACCTATCTCCACTCTTATGAACTCCGGAAGCCAACCAATTGATGATATTTTACTGTGGAGTCCAAGAAAAGAGGGAGAAGAAGAAGATTGTCCACCTGCTGAAATAATGCCACAACAAGGGGGAACAGATGCAAATGAAGAAACATCACAGCTAGGGGGAACAGATGAAGGGGGAACTTCACATGAAGAATGTTCACAACCATCTGTTGTTGAACAACATATTCCATCTGCTCCAACCCCAACTCAACCTCCATTTGCTCAAAACTTGGTAAATGTATCAAACATTAACTTAAACGCTGACAATTTCATTAATGATCTTATTACAGAACATCCAGAATTTGAGAACCCTCCCGATGAGATAGAAATCGAAATATCTGAGGAAGAAATAAAAAGGCGAAGAAAATGGGTAGATAGCCATCCATCTGATCTTATTGTTGGGAACCCAACAGATGGAGTTAAAACTAGACGCATGCATGGAGAAAGCGCATTACTAAGCTGCTATCTAGCCCACACCGAACCTAAAGACATCACAGAAGCTGATAACTCTTAAATAAGAGTTATTTGTTGTCTTTTTATTCCTTTATTTTGCCTTTTTGTGGTGTCTTTTGTTTATTTTATTTTTGTGTGGTTTTACTTGAGTCTTGTTTTGCTCTTGTATTTTTGGGAAGAGACAACTTTATTATCTTGCGTATTTTGGTGTAGGAAAATGGAGCAAGTTGGCCTTTTAT
The DNA here is from genome assembly GCA_026898415.1 of Leonotis leonurus. Lineage (NCBI taxonomy): Eukaryota > Viridiplantae > Streptophyta > Magnoliopsida > Lamiales > Lamiaceae > Leonotis > Leonotis leonurus. Next base: position 749,207 of record JAPKLX010000099.1, read on the forward strand.
TGTTGATTAGACAAGATAAGAAGTGAGGTGGAAAAGAGTGGTCCCAAATTGGAAGTCAAAGGAGGAGTCAAAAGTCACAAAGGGACAAAAAGGAGGGCATTCAAGTCCTTTTGGATGCTGAAAAAGGAAACCTAATTCCTCAAAGTTTGGGCTGCAGCCGCAAGATATATTTGGAGGAGAGAGAAACATTTGAGTGGGTGAGATAATACAGAATATATATCATACACGAAACTGGAGAGAAACAAGGCAGCTGAGAGCACGGGAGTGGCTTGAAGCTGGGAAAGAGGAGCACGGCAGCAGCTACTTGGAGGGGCGATTGGGAAATCAGCCCCTGCACCTTTGTTCTTCAGTTTTCCATCTCTAAAATCTGTACTTAGGATGTTCAACATGTTGAGAAACAACTCTTTACTTTCTGTTTTTATTCCCAGAATGAGCTGAGTTGTAGTGACTTGGGTTTGGAATGATTTTTGCCTAATTTAATGAGAATTAAGCTCTGATTTCTGATGCTCTGTAGTTCTTTCCATTTAACAGCTCTTGTTCTATCTTTATTGTATGTTTGGCCAGCATATTATGAGGATTTAGATGTTGATAATTCTGGAAAGGTTATTGATGTTGGAAAATGTTAAATGAACACTAGTTTTGATTGTATAGGAATATACATTGATCTGGTGTGGCTTGGTAATTGGTGATGAACTGTTGTTTAATTCAATTTAGCTTGGTATAGGAATATATGAGCTGTGTTGATTTAATTAAATGCATAGGTGTTGGAAAATTCGTATGCTAAATCTAAGAATTACGCCACTGTAACTAATTGCTGAAGAAATGTTGTAGCAATATTTGTGCAACTGGGAAATAGGCAAAATGATTTCTGAACCCGAGTCCGTTTTTAATCTGTTTGTTATCTGAATTCTCTGTGCTTTTGGTCTCTGTTTCCATTAAATCTTGGTTTGCATATTTCTGTTATTTAATTTCAGTTGTCAGTCTCGTTGTCTTTTGTGTTGTTTGCATCTTGAATTCTAGAGTAGAGAAATCCAAATTATTGATTTAAATTCTTGTCGTTTTATTTCTTTTTAGTTGAACGTGTGCAAATACTGATTTACATTCCCTGTGGATACGAATCTGGAATAATTCCTTATATTACTTGTGATTGCGTACACTTGCGCAATATAAATTGTGTTTGTCATTTTACACAACAAGTTTTTGGCGTCGTTGCCGGGGAATGAAAGTCATCTCTAGTGCATGTTTAGCTTTAGCTTAGGGTATTTTTTTTATTTTAGTTTTCAGTTCTGAAGTTGTTCTGTCCTTCTTGGTGATCTTAGGTACCAACTAGTGTATGAGCGAAGGAGAAGGATTAAAGTTGATACCGTTTGATCCGGAGATCGAGCGAACTTTTCGAAGGCTGAGAAGGCAGCAAAAAGAGAAGGAAGACATGGCAGCAGTCCCTAGAAATCAGGAGCGACTGGTGTTGGGTAATAATGGCAACAATGGAGATGAAGGAGGAGCAAATCTGGAAAATGCTATCGCCATGGCGGATGACCGAAAGCGGGCTATTAGAGACTATGCAGCCCCAATGTTTAATGAGATGAATCCTGGCATTCTTTGACCAGAAGTACAAGCTGCCCAGTTCGAGCTTAAGCCGGTGATGTTCCAAATGCTACAAACAGTGGGGCAGTTCAGTGGGCAAGCCACGGAGGATCCACATCTCCACATTCGATCTTTTCTTGAAATGAGTGATTCGTTTAAGCTTGTGGGTGTATCAGCAGAGGCATTAAGGCTGAGGTTGTTCCCATTTTCGCTAAGGGATAGAGCTCGATCTTGGCTCAACACCTTGCCATCCGATTCCATTTCTTCATGGAATGAGTTAGCGGAGAAGTTTCTCTTGAAGTATTTCCCTCCAACGAAGAATGCCAAGTTCAGAAATGAGATCATATCATTCCAGCAACTTGAGGATGAATCAGTTAGTGAAGCATGGGAGAGATTCAAGGAATTGTTAAGGAAATGCCCACACCACGGCATACCTCATTGCATTCAAATGGAGACCTTCTACAATGGTCTAAATTCCTCTACACGAATGGTATTGGATGCATCAGCGAATGGTGCCATCTTGTCAAAATCCTATGATGAAGCTTATGAGATCTTAGAGAGGATTGCCACTAACAACAACCAATGGTCTAATTCTAGAGCTCCCACAGGAAGAAAGGTGGCCGGGATACATGATGTGGATGCTTTTACCGCATTAACGGCACAAATGGCGTCTATGAACAACATGTTGAAGAGTTTGAGTGCCGGGGGAAGTCAGCCCGTCTCTACACCAGCAGTGCAGGCCGTTGCAGAGCTAGCATGTGTCTATTGTGGGGAAGGACACTCCTTTGAGAGTTGTCCATTCAATCCCGCTTCGGTTTGTTATGTGGGGAATCAGAATTTTAGTCAAAACAACCCCTACTCCAATTCCTATAATCCGGGATGGAGAAATCACCCTAACTTCTCTTGGACAAATCAAGGTGGAAGTTCAAGTGGGAGTCAAGAGCAACCGAAGCAAAATTTTCAACAAGGGTGCCATCAACACCAACAACCGGTGGTGCAAGCTCCTAAGCCGAATTCTTTAGAGCTCATGATGAAGGAGTTTATGGGAAAGACTGATGCTGTAATACAGTGCCAAGCAGCCTCGATTCGGAATTTGGAGGTGCAAATGGGGCAATTAGCTAATGAGTTGAAAAATAGACCTTACGGAACCTTGCCTAGCGACACGGTGAATCCAAAGAAAGACAAGGAGCAGTGCAAGGCGGTGACGTTAAGGAGTGGAAGAGAGCTGAAGGATAATGATGAAAGGCCACAAAAGCAATCCGAGCCCACTTCAATCCAAAGAAGTGCTGAGTTGGCAGAAGAAGAAAAAGCTGGAAAACATGTTCTGTTTCCAGATGCTACAGCATTACAGCAGCAAAAGGGAACAGAACAGGGGACAGTGAAGCCTTTGTCCCCGTTTCCTCAACGTTTTGAGAAACAGAAGCAAGATCATCAATTCCGGAGATTTCTTGATGTGTTAAAGCAGCTTCACATCAACATACCATTGGTGGAGGCCTTGGAACAGATGCCGAGCTACGTGAAATTTTTGAAGGATATCTTGACAAAGAAGAGGAGGCTAGGTGAGTTTGAGACAGTGGCTTTGACAGAAGGTAGCAGTGCCATTTTTAAGAGCAAGATCCCACCGAAACTTAAAGATTCCGGTAGTTTCACTATACCATGTTCCATTGGAGGAAAATATGTGGGG
>JAPKLX010000099.1:762474-783229 GCA_026898415.1 Leonotis leonurus
GGGGGAAGTAAAGAAGAAACAGCCCGCTGTCCAACAAAAGAAAAAGCCTGCTGCTGCTACTACCAAACGAAAAATGAATCCGAAACAAGCAGCAGAGGCTAGGCAAATACAAAGGGAAAATGAAAAGAAAGAAAAGAGAAGGAAGGAGGAGGATGATGCTCTAGCTGCGAAGAAAGGAAAGAAGGTGGCTACAGAGGATGATCTCACAGAAGAAATATTCCTCGCGGGTTATAAAGCAGAACATGTAGAAAATCCTAGCTTTCGCGAACTATTTGTTGCTGAAAAAGCAAGACAACAAAAAGATGAAGTGGAGGAAGAAGCAACAGATTCGGATGAAGATGAGCCCATAAATCCGGTATTCAAATTTTTTGAAAAATACCAATTGAAGGATGCTCAAAACCTAACATGGATACACTCAAAGAAGGCTTCTAAATGGAATCAAACTATCAAGGAATTTGTTGTGCAGCACTACTATCTGTTGGATGAAAACTTGCAAGAAGAAGATGTGGACGAGCTGTTCAGAGATTTTCTCAAGAAGCACAAGAATCAATCCTTCGTGGAATATCTACATAGGCAGTCTGCAATGACTAATCAATCTCTGACTGCTCCCAAAAGGACTACAATTCTTTACCCAAGGATCCAAGGAACAACAGAAGTGGATCACACTGCAATTCTAAATCATATAAATCATGCTGCAAAAGGCATGTGATATCCAATTGATCTCAACAATAAAGACTACAGAAGGGTATTCAATGGTATATATGCCAGTTTTGGTGTTCCCTCGGAGTTGAGGAGGAGAGAGATGGTGGAAGCAAGAAGAGCTCGAATGGAAGAACAATCAAGGAAACATACTGCAGATCAAAGCTAAGCTCCACAACAATGATGTTTATTTTTCCTTCATTTTGCAATTGTACAGCTCGCTGTCCTTTTTGAATATCTATTTGTAACAGCTAAACAGCTAGTGAATGAAAATGATAAACATCTTTTGATCCAAAAACAACCTGATGAAAATGTCTCGTTGTCCAGGCAATGTTTTATGTGTTATCTAATGCTTTAATATTATTGCATTATCATCTAACTGCTTTTATCTTTCTTGGTTAGAAATTAAAAAGTGTTGGTTTCGACATCATCAAAAAGGGGGAAATTGTTGGGAACCCTACAATGTAATAATGGTTTTGATAATGTTATTCGAAACAACACTTAGTTAAAATATGAATTCTTAAAACCAAGTAATTGATGTTATCTGTTAAGGTACAGCTAAAGTATTAAAGAAGCAGATGGTATAATTTTACTATCTGTATTATTCTTCTCAAGCTGTCCTGGACACATCAATTATGTACACAAGGCTTAAAACTCATTGTAATGATAGCGAGTTATTTTGAACAGATCGAGTTCTCGATCTGTTCACAAGTTAACAGCTCGCTGTCCCATGCCTTGTATTGGTTTTTGAAATCTGTTCTAGAATAGCCTTTTGCAAGATCAACATTGTAAAAGGAAGTTTGAAGTTTCAAATTGACTTATAGAGATCTATTTCTAGTACTAGCATTCGTGATAGCTGTATAGGAAAGTCTTGCAATCTTGAAGAACAGCGAGCTGCACTACAACAGATCGCTAAGAACAGCAAGACAACATACTTGTCTACAAAGAACAGCGAGATACAAATTGTCTACAAGAACAGCGAGACAAAGTAAACAGCTAGAGACAAATATCGTAGGAAACGATATGCACCTACTCATCAACAAGCTAGAGTTCGTGGAACAGCTAGAGTTCATGGAACAGCCAGAGTTCATGGATTTAATTGTGATTAATTGAGTTAACTATTTAAATTGGGTTAGAGCTAGTAAATTGTTAATAGAAATCATCAAACAACACTTCTAGAATTTAACTTCGAAACTTGAATGATAGTCGATTTAAAAGACCCGAGATTAATTCTCGAAATAATAAATGATAATATTTCCTTGCACTTAGAAGTATTAGATATACTTGATAAATGTATCTCACTTGAGATTTATTTAAAGGTTTCGACGAGAGGTCGGACCCACATTTCGAGAACGAAGCAGTCACCAGTCAAGACTATTCAAGTAGGCTTTTCTTACTCTATAAAAATGTGTGCATGCTTTCAGAATGAAACGAGATATTTTCAAAGTACTTTCTTGCCATAAATGTTTTGATTTATGTATGATGTCTATCTATTTATTTATAATTAAATTCGGGTTCCAGTAAATTAGATATACTACTCGGACTAGTGTACATAGGACCGTGAGTCATCCAGATATTGACCGGTCGAGTGTCTGTGGGAAGTGGCTACTACCCCGGCACAAAGAAACGTCAGATATGGTTGATTGCAAAGAACTATGACTGCAGTCAAACTTAGAATTTTCTTAAGAAATGCTTTTGTGAACATAGGTGCTTTAGAGAATGGGAGACAACAAATAGATAAAAGGGGATGAGATGATGTATCTCACATTCTAGTCCTACAAATAAATTTATTATTTTAATTAATACTTCCTCTGTTACATTTTAGTTGACACATTTTATTATTATAATAGAGTCAATTGAATAGAAAACGTATCAAATTAAAGAGGAATAGAGAGAGTATTTTTTTCAAAAATAAAATTAAAAAATAAATTAAAATTTAATTATAAGACATCCTAATTTTAAACACAAACATAGAACGCATTATCTCAATCTCATATAAAAACCACTCAAGTACAAGTACAACGAGTTGGATGAGGTGACGAGATAGAAAACTGCATGAGAAGTTAAAAATACATGCAGGCTGAATTAGGAAGAAGTAATTAAATAAAATTATATATTACAGAACTATAAAACATCAATTCTTCTGCTAGTCCGGAATGTGCAAAATCAAACGTTCAGCGGCCCAAATGGGACTCGAATAGCAACAAATAAATGTATGAACAGCACAAAAGCTGCTTAGCAGAGTCGATCCTGCTTTCTCAATCAGCAATGCTGGTATCAATTAACGACGGCATTAGTCTCTTTTCAGTTATCATATGTTACATGCCATGGCGAACGTATTCCACAGTCACAACGCGGCCATCAAATGTGCGTCCGTGTAGACAATGTGCGGCCATACAAGCAGCTTCAGGTCTTGTATATTCTACAATAACTGAACCAGGCTCAAACACTAGCCCAATATCCAAAAACACATCCTTTCTATCACCTTCTCCATGAGCATCCAATTGTTTTATGTCAATGTTATCCAACTCCGCGTTTACTACATTGTTTCTCTCTTCTATTTTCAACTCTTTCTCGGAACTCGCTAGTTTTGCATAATGGTCTCCTGATTCTAAGTCTTCAGAAGAACGTTTGTCTTCAAGTTCATAATTCGTCACACAAGTAGAACCCGCATTATGGCAATTGATTATCGGCTCAGTATCTGAAGTATTTTGCTGGCTCCCAAATTCTCCAGTTAATTGGCTTGGGGGTCCTTCAAGAGAAACATTGTCACCATTGAATGGTAGTTCACATACATCATCATCTTTCATAGTACTGCCAGCAACTATCTCATTAGACAAGCTTTCACCAATCACTCGGGACCTAGTTATGTCTTCGGGTCCAACTGATTTACTCAAGACATCAGATAAGCCAGCACTACTATCACAACCATTTTTATCTTCTAAAGTTCGATTACTATCTTCCAGTTCTTTTGGGGTCTCCAGAATTTCTGATTTCTCAAACTCTCTAAGCCCACAAGTACCCTCACACACTTGTTCAACTCTATTACTCCTGTTTGCAAAGTGAAAGCCATATGCATCTGTGCTCCTTACCTCATTAACTTCGGTGGTGCCAAAAGCATTTCTTTTCTTGGCAACATTAACAGATCTCACCATACCAAACCTACAGTATCAAGGAAAGGTAAGATAATGTTTGAGCAACATCTACAAGTATACTGAAATCATAGATGGTTATGTCGACCTAGAACACTCCAGCCTTATATCTTCCAATATTTCTACTAGATCTGATTCAGACAATGAAATGAGGTCTCCAGAATTGAACTGCAAATTGTCCACTAGCATTAGAAGATGAACCAGAATTACAAAGTAAAGAAGGAAAACTGAAACATATATAAATTCAATACCACATTCTTCAGCTTTAAAATGGTTGTGGGCTTTTTGATGAGAGGCTTTGCATGCTCAGGGATCTCATAAGTCGGCAATTTTCCAACATTCTCCTAACAAAATGGTCTTGGGTATTTGAGAGAAACTTTTAGGCAAAAATAGAACCCTTCGTCAAATAAGAACAAGTTAAGAGATAAATATACCCACCAAAATAGGTTCTGGAGTAGCAAGTACTGCAGTAAGAACTTGTCCTCCCAACATCATACCATTCAGACCAGCACACGCCTTTGAGGTAACTGCATGGTCAACATACTGAGGTAATACACAATTAGCTTATCATTACCAACAAAAAAAAAGAACCAAACGAGCATTAAGGAAAGAACTCAAGCTTAACATGCAACACGCCTAGCCTACGTAAATTTTATGTGCAGAACAAGACCACTGAAAGAGGGCAAACACTGTAAGCACAAGACACAAGAATATTGCCTAAGTTTTTCTCTATGCACATCAATACTCTTTTCCACCTCAAAATATATACCTCAAGAAAGGCACATGGCTCACTTGTATCAGCAATAAACTCAAAGTGGAATGCTTTCACAGGTCCAAAGACTCTAGCAATCTCTAAAAGCTGAAGAGAGCATTAGAAAAAAATTGATATATGAGGTACAAAATTAAAAAGTAGTTTAGTATAAGACTAGGTTAAATGTAATCTTACCATTCTAGAAGAAAAAAGTTTTCCAATGCCACCAACAAAAATCTGTATCGAAGAACCACTATTTAGTAGTAGTATGAAAAGGAATTAACAGTAAGAATGTATGGGACAAGCACTATTATCAATTACATACACTAACATAAACTCATATGTTCCTTTTACAAAAAACCATAGGTCGGTAATGCATAATCACACATAAGGAAAGCAGTAAACGACCTTAATCAAGTTAAAGTCTAGGAGGTATAACTTAATCCAGATTCCAGAAGACTTAGCAATTAGCATCTTGAATTCGAGTGTCATAAATGAGAGTAAATTCTCAATACCAACGATTGAAAAATTAACATATGGTTTTCAATTCTACTTAAATATTCCATAGATCCACTTTATTTGTGCACCTGGGCTTTAAAGTTGATGACTGTTTTGTGAGTGGATGAAGAATGGTCCCACAACTTATGTAGTTTTAAATTAATTAATTACATGTTATGTGAATGAAGGACAAGTTACTGGTGACCTTATAGTGACATTTTGAGTAAATATGTGGGTACATTGAAGCGTGAAGGTGAAGATTATGGGTTCTGTGAGTGGGGGTAAAGTTAGTAGTGGATCCATAGTGGTGTTTTGTGAAAATATATGGGTATATTGAGTGAAAACTATAGGTTTTTGTTGGCTAATATGTAACGTCCGGGGCAGAAGTAAGGAGTGATCGCCTTTGCAGAGGCACGAACAAAGAGCGGCTCTTATAAGGCTTTAAGGCGGAGGATTGCATGAAAGAACCAAAACACACTAGAATAAGGGATTTAGAGAGTATGCAAGTATGAGACTGCATATTCTAAGAGAGATTAAATTGATTTGAGTTACTCATACCATCAAGGTGCATCTTTCTGGTGACCATTGTATTAAAATTCTAAAGTTAAGCGTGTTTGACTTGGGGTGAATGAGATGGGTGACAATCCTTGGAAGTTTTCCAGGATGCATGCGAATGATGAAAAAGCACGTTAGAAAGGACTTTGGTAGTCTGTGAGGTAAGCCGCCGGTCCGAAATCCGGGTCGTTAGAGGTGGTATCAGAGCTGAACATCTCTTAGTACGGTGTGTTTCAGAGACAAACCACGCGAAAGTTGGTGAACATGTAACGTCCGGGGCAGAAGTATGGAGTGATCGCTTCATGCCAAACCTTCTGGATCATTTCATGCCAAACACAAAATGTTCGCTTGACAAAGGACAACACGATTGACACAGTGGAGAAAGGAAAAAAGGTTATGGATCAATGATTCCTGGGATTGGAGAAGATTGATTACGCAGACCCTTTCTTGGTAACATTGGGTCCCAGCACTGGGTAGGCAGCTGTAAGTGTGAACCAGGGAGCAATGACCACAGTGCTATACTGCATGGAAAAATCGGTGGTGCAACTGGGATTTCTGGGAAATTTTTGTTCCTCCACTGCATCTCTGAGAGGCTGTCAGGTTGGAAAGATGCTTATTCAGCAGCGGCACGTTTTAGCTTATTCATGCCTGAGTTGTTAATACGCTCCATCGAAGCTAAACGACTTGATATAATTCATCTAGCTTCATAAACCGTGAATGAATTGGGGCCAATTTGAGGTTATAATTATGTGTTGATACTAGCAATCAATAGGCCAACAAAGATAGCAGTCAGTTCTCCTGTTCAGCAGAGCTAGTGGAATCCCTGGATCGGGTGATACTAGCTCTAAACAAGTGATACACCTATAGTGACAACATTTGGAGGCAAATGTCAACATGTTACCTGTTTGAACAACTCTTCCAAATCTAGTGTGAACACGACAAAAAGTGGATATAGTTGCGAAATGTCTTGCAAAGAGTATTTGGTGAAAACAGCAACAGGATGTGTTTTTTGATGCAATGAGAAGTGAACTCTGTTATCATTGTTCGAATAACTCTAAGGAGTTCTACTGTTACTGTGCACGATGATAACTTACCTCTGCCTACTGATTCAGTTTTATCTTCAGAAAGGAGAGGCGTGGGAGAATCAGAGATTTCCTGATTTCCTCCTGTAGCACAAAGATAGGGTTTAATCAAAGAGAGCCAAGATGCAGGCTAGTGCACATGAAAGAGCTGTCCGCAAGTCGATTATAGTTTTGTCGTCATTCCATTATTTTAGCCAGTTGTTGCTTAATTAGTTATTTATCGTGAGTTATCCCTGCTTTGGTTAGTTGAATAAAATAAGTCTTCTCCCTAAGAGAGACATTGTCTAGGACTTGTTATGGTGATTCCAAAACATCAATGTTACACTTGAAGCCTTGAACAACGACTATGAGACGAGGAGCATGGTTCTGGTGGACAAAGTAGCTCATCTTTACAGTTCAAAGCACAAAGCTTCATCGTAACTTAGTTGTATCAATTACACGCAAGCTTCAGACTCTGGCTAATGTATTTTTGGTTTCCAATTGTTTGAAAGGGGAAGAGGAATTCCTATAAAAGTCACAATCTTGGTCTTGGCTCCTGTGCGTGTTTCGCTTTTCACGATCCCCCTCTTTTGGTTGGTTGCTGATTGAGTGCTTTCGGATCCCTAGAAGCGGTTGTCACGTAACTCATTTGTTACACCGCAACATTCTGCAAGGGCAAAGAAGTAGACTTTGTTGTTGGGCCAGTTTTACTAAATAATTCTGATATCGGCTTTGGTTTCTTTTGTAAGCTTAGATCTCCTTTTTGTAGAGATGACCTACCTAGGAAGACACTAAAGTAAATAAAAGATGCCTCTCTCCTTTCCTTTAATCAGAGTTGGCGATTTTCGCTTGGGAATAAGAGAGTCCTCTTCTTATTGTTTGCTCCTGTGATTATTCCAATTAAGTCATCATTCTTGTGTTCTTCCTACCTGTAACATGAAGCTCGAGCGGATTCTAAAGCAGAAGATATATATTCACTGCCAGAATGAATATCAACATAGATGCAAAATTATGAACAACATTTGCTGGTGCGTGAAGCAAAGTTTCGAAACGCCTCCTTCAATAACAAATTTATGATGTGTCAGAGCATACCTTGTTGGGTGAATCTTCTACAATGTGACTGACAGAATCAACACCACCCACAGATTTGTCAGGAAGAACAGTCTGCATGAAAATATGAACTGTCTGAAAACCTGCTACATGGAATAATAATGACAATGTACCTCAGAAACTACAAGCATATGAAGAGAATATATTGTTTTAATCTAAAGTAGTTTTCTCAGTACATGCACTACTACAAAGCGCAAGAAGACGAAGTTCATGTGCATGCGAGAAAGTAAAAAAAGAAGAAGAGGGAAATGAAGTTCCATACAGTTCCAGAACAACTTATATATGCATATAGTTCTGGATCGGATATCCTGGTTCAGCTCCGGTTTAAACTTTGAACCGGAATCAGAACGGAACCATGAAAGTAGTTTAATACTTCCATCAAATTTGAATTATTTTCATCACAAAAATTTGTATAACTTTCATCAAATTTGTACCAAATCACAAATAATGTACTCTCTCATTCCATGAATTTGTTACCCATTTGGGGCGTCCCCAAATTTGTTACCCTATTCCTTTTTTCTTTTTTGGTAAGTGGACCCCGCTACTTTATACATACAACTAAATTAAATACAATGAGGTAGCACCAAACTCCACTCAATACTCAATATACCTTAAGGTAACGTTTACTTAGAGTGATTAGCTAGATTGATAAAATATAGGATTGATTATTTGATGGATAAGATTATTAAATTAGTTCAAAATTGAGAAATCTATGATTTATACTACATCAAAGTAAAACACTACCTAAGTCAAATTATTTGCTTAAGAGGTACCGAGTCAATGTGAGTAAGAAATTCGTGGACGGAGGGAATATTATTTTCATCAACTAATTAATTTAGTTTATTAAAATTAAAAATTAAAAAAAGAACACCATTCATGGTTCTAGAACTCGAAATCGCCAATTGCCGTATTTTGGAACCGTAATCGAACCGGGTATCAACATTCACAGTTCCGACTCGGAACCTTTTTTCATGGTTCCAGTTCCGGAACTGCTGATTCCAGCTCCAGTGTTCAATCCGGCGGTTCCTGACCTTCCCGTCATTTTGAGCATGTAACAAATAAGTTAGGAAAGAATGAACAAACATACCCAAAACAATCGTTATGGTAAAATATCAACAACCAAAACTAATTATCATTTTCTTGAATAGAAGAGCTACATTTTCCCATAAAAACATAATGTAGTCCCTGCGTCTACTAAAAAAATGCACGCTTCTCCATTTGGATTCAACCATCTAAAAAATGCACACTTCCATTTGTAGTCAGTAAACTACCCCCACACACGGCCTTAAATACTACCCCCAATATACCTTCATCATTTACCCAAATTGTCATTCTTGGATTCACCCCTAAATTTTTTTTATCACTCAACACATTTAATTAATAACTATAAATAATATGGGAGCTCATTCACTCACAACATATTTAGCTCATTTACCCATCACTTACTTTTCTTTCACTCATAATACACATATAATTAATAAATAATGTGGAACCTTATTCCACACACAACACATTCACTAAAACATGTGTCAAACCCAAGCGTGCATCCTTTTCGTGGACGGAGCGAGTACATGCTTTGAGGCCTTAGTAGATCAATAGAATGAATGATTTTTATATTACTGAAACATACATGATATAAAAAATACCAAAAAGTATACTAGTAAATGGCAAAGCAAATGCCAAGCCTTGTTTTGCATGTGTCGAGTTTTGTAACAATATGTAGCACAAGCTCATGCATATGCCCAATGTTGTAAAGTACTAGAGGCATAAGCTTCAGACTAGAGGAATAAAAGGTTCATAGCATATTGTTTTTTAGAATCATCAACCATCAAACAAAATATCGCAAACCGAATATTAATTTGATTAATAACTTGGAAGTCTTAAGACCATAAAATTATAAGGTGGTCAATATCATGTAAATAGCCATCCATCATATGAGGAAGTCTTAAAAACTTAATTAAGCAGGGAAGGAGGAGGGAAGATGTGTTTGTTGCACGCTATTTACTTATGTACATGCCCTTTTTTACTTTTCTTTCTAAAATTTAGGGTTTTATTAAGTTAATTTTTATGGGCATCTTTTATATGTGATGGGCTTTATAAAAAGCTTATTAAATATCTTTATCCTATAAAACAGACTCCAACTTGTGTCTTAAAAACAAAAGGTTGTGAGTTGACCGCCTCATCGCGCCTTGAGGCGCAAGGCTCCAAGCCTCCAAGGCGTGTACTTCCTTGAGGCGTAAGAACAATAAGCATGCTATGAAATGCACGCCTTAGTGCAGCTTTCAGCCGAGGTAGTGTGAGGCGTGCCTCTTAAACATTTCTTTTACTGTTTTACAACACTGAATATACCATCTGTAAGGTCAGGGATAGCTTTAGATATAGATGCTCCCCCAGTTCGGATTAAATGAAACTTACACACACCTTTCAGAGAGTAGAATGCTACTGCCCACCAGCCAGACAGTTTCATGAGACATGCATATTATGTTACACCAAGAGTACTACTTTCGGGGTTTTATTTATTTGGGTGATTATGTTTAGTACTCCCTCCGTCCACGAATGTCATTAACATATTGACTTGGCACGAGTTTTAATGTAGTAGTTTGACTTTGTGTAGAAAGTGTATTTAATATAGTAAGTGGAGATTGGAAAGTGTATTTAATATAGTGAGTGGAAATTGGGTCCCACTTTTGTGTGTTGTTTGATTTTGATTTAAGGGTAAAAGGGTAAAAAAAATATTTCCAAAAATAGAAAGTTTTAAGTGTTAACAACATTAGTGGACGGACCGAAATGGCAAAATGTTAACGACATTGGTGGACGGAGGGAGTAATAAATTGTTAGTTGTCGGTATGCGGGCTGTTTCCATGTGCTTATCATGTCTCAAGCAAATAAAAGAAGTATCTCTCCTTGCCAAATAAACATGTCTAGGAAGCTATTCATATAATAGACTTGTCTAGGAAGCTAATAAATGAAGTCTCTATCCCAGTTATCTAGTATCATGTCTACTGTAATATAGTGGTACTGTTACCGCATGCTTCCATAAATCATGGCCAGACAATACAAATGCACTTATTGTTGCTAACTAGTTTACAGAAAGACATATCATATTCTCCAGAAGGTAAGACCAATATTTGATGTTCATTTAACAGAAACGAAGATGATAATTCATCATGGTCATTAAATAATATGGAGTTTTAGGACACCACCTAAAGGAAAAGGTTACGAACATCTAAAGAGGGAAAAAGAAAAAGGAAACAGGATTCACCTAATCATCACCTTACAAAGAGCTACATCTCATATATAAAACTTTGATTTTCCATGGATAAGATAAAAAATGAAGGTAAGGATTGCTCATGCTATCACCTGATCAGTGATGACAGACTTCAGCAAGAAAATAATGTATTATACTCAAGTGAAGTCAAAACTTTATTTTTTGTTTCTATAAATCAGTTAACAAATAACCCTTTTAACAAAAACTACGGTTTTGGGTGGCATTGTTTCCTATTCATGTACCATCCAGTCCAACAAATTAATAAAATAAATGGGATTTTCTAGAGTGACAGTAGATATGTTCTGACCTAGGAGGCAAATATGAAACAAAATGAAGTATATGTAAGAGCATAGCAAATGAGATGCAACTAAAGGCAATTACATACACTAAAGCAAATACCTTTCTACCATATCAGATAATAATACGGAGTTTGTGATCTACTTTTCAAACATTAGCCAAAAAAGGAGCATCTATTGTGTCAGAAGATCATTATTGACAAGGCAAATAGTAAGAACAGAGAACAGTATGGTAGTGATTCTTACAGTTATACAATTAGCATAGTCCTTCGGGCGTCTGAGTTTAAGGTTAGAACCAGAGAAGGATGCTCCATCTAGAGAAAGAGCAGCAGAAGCATCCTCAGGGGTCAGAAACTCTAGAAGAGCTTGGCTCTTCTCCTTATGTATCTGCAGTTCATAAAAAGTAAGACCTGAATTTTGAGCTAAAATGCACCTGCAGAATAGATGAAATAAAAATCTAGCAAAGGAGTGTACACATACTATGCAGCTGATA
Organism: Leonotis leonurus; assembly: GCA_026898415.1. Taxonomy (NCBI): domain Eukaryota; kingdom Viridiplantae; phylum Streptophyta; class Magnoliopsida; order Lamiales; family Lamiaceae; genus Leonotis; species Leonotis leonurus. The sequence continues at coordinate 774,358 of JAPKLX010000099.1, forward strand.
CAGGGCTGGGCCCCCTGAACATAGTTAACACCAGATGATAGCAAAAGCTTATTAACGCATTCTATTATATCTTTCTCGGATGCTGAAACAGGCAAGTTTTCTACGTAAAGCCTCCTCTTAGGTCTTGTTGCTTGAGTTAACTGAATTGACTCAACAGAATGCATCTGTGATGATAGGGTGTGAAGTGGAATTCTAATAGGCTTCACCACAGTAGGAGCCACAGGAGTAACACTGGGGTATTCCATTGTATTCAGTGATGATTTTTGGCTCGTAGCATTCAAATTAAAAAGGGTTGATGCATTCATGACAATCTCCTTTTCAACAGGTTGTAAATCCCATCCAGCAGTTCTTCTCTCTGGAGAGAGATGAGTTGGTGAAGGAGATCTAGCAGCAGCTTCTGTTTTCCTCTTTCTAGGTGAATAGCCTCCAAGGCCACTTGAAGTATTAGCATTACGCCTATATTGATTATTAGATCCATTACTGGGTATCCTCTTATTATCAGCATTAGAATGCTCTCTTCCTGGTATGTCTTTTGAAGAAAGAGATGACAATTCAGCAAACTCCATTTTATCTTTTGATTTATGCTTGGAAGCCTTTGGTGATTGCGAAAGAGATCTTTTCTCACGATCTTTGCTCCGTGACCGTCTTCTTTTTGACCTGGATTCTTCAGGATAGGTCCGAGTTGGTTCAGATCCTTTTCTTTCTGATTCAATTTTTTTAGCATTATTCCTGCCCCTAAATTTATCTTCTTCATGTTGATGTTTGTATTTCTTTTCCTTCACAGATTTCTCTCTTCCTCTGACAGTTAAGTTATCAGCTTGCCTTGCATCTCTTATATTTCTTTTCATATACTCATTATCGGTATCATCTGTTTTCCTCTTTCTGTAAACCTGTCTCTGCTCATTAGAAGGTTGGGTTTTAACTATTTCAGATTTGACTCTGCTTCTTTCAGAAACTCTATCTTGCTTATATGATTCACTATCTTTCCTCTTTTCAAGTGTGTGATCAGAACGAATGCTCAAGAGGTCATCTATTTTTTTACTGCCATGATTTCTACCCACATTTTTTTCTTCAGACACTCTATTCCTGCCTCCTTTCTCCTTTGACTTGGCATCAGGATACAGATAGCGATCATCATTAATATCTGCTTCTTTTCTCCCAGACCTTAACTTTCTAGAATCACTTAAGATCTTTTCATCCACTGGTTTCGAACAATCAATTATCCGCAGATGATCAGATGTCCGCTCCATGTTGTCTTGTACTAATTCACAACCAGCCGCTCCGGAGCCGCTGGAAATTTGATGAGCTTTGTCTCCCTTGTTTTTTCTTCTATGCATTATGTCATCATAACTTAGTGGTCTCGTCCTCGCTGAAGTGCCCTCCATGAAATCAATTATATCTTTTTGCGAATCAGATATAGCCATGGTACTTGTATACTTCCAGACTGGTACAAATAGTAACATATTCAAGACGGATAATAAGTAAGGAAATTGTTCACTAATTATCTTCTATGCATTAACTAAAACTTTGCCACCAAGAAACAGAATAACTGGAATTGGAGTTACATATATCTTCCAAATTACCTTGAGAAAATAGGTACGCTTCGACAAGCTCAAACATATCTAAATACTCTAGCAGCTAACAGAAAGCGTAATATATGGGCGATGTAATTACACTGTAATCCAAATATCTAGTGTTCCATCTCAGCAGTTTACAAGTGCGGGGTAGCAGGAAATTTACCTCAATAAAGGGGTTATTTTGTGCAATAACCAGTGTGAGTGTAGGCAGCCAAAGAAGAGGGGCAAATATTTTAAAGAACACAGAATTACTAGGAAGAGGCACGTTCGACTGTGCGCAGGGGAGGGTGGGTGGGTTCGTACTCCACTTGCTTGCAAGAGTGAAGAGTTAAAGGTAAGAACAAGAAGAAGAAGAAGAAAAAAAAAAAAAAAAAAAAAATTTAGGGCTATAAAGTTCAATAAAAGCGATTTTGTTGGAAAGTGCATGAACCAACTTAAATCTGATCATCCCTTCAAATTTTCGTTTTAAGTCCCAACCAACAATCAAATAGAGCGTTTTAATGAGTTTTTATGAAGTTTCTTGTAAAAATATAGTATAACTAACATTTATATTTAAAAAAATTATGTGTTTTTTTCTCTAGATCTGGATAGCCACTTATAATAAATTGGTATCAGATATCAGAATGTTTGGGTTCTTCGTTTCCGCAAATTTGTTAGAGAATATGACAGGAACAAGCATGAAGATCGATAAATTCACCGTAAGAAATAGGTTCAGTTTATGGCTGATCAAGATGTGAGCTCTCTTAAAACAACAGAGGTTGTGGGCCCACTGACGAAGAAGACTAGGGGTGGGTCGGTACGGCATACCGAAAATATTTTGTCATACCGTATACCGTACCGAAAAATACGGTATGAAATATTGTATACCGATACCGTACCGAACATGTTCGGTATACCGAAAGTTCGGTATACCAATCGCCGATACCGTTACCGTGCCGAACTTTCGGCATGCCATACCGAATTTTCGGTATACCGTTCATGCCGAAATTTCACGGTATACCGTTCATGCCGAAATGTCACGGTATACCGAACAATAACATAAAAAAAATCAAAATTCCTAACAAAAATATGAATATAAATCAAAAGTAAAAATATTAAATATATTACATTTACTAATATTAGATGTATTGATATCATATATGATATATGTACATATTTAAAATCTTAAAACACTACTTAAATATAATAATATGTATATTAGCTATGCTTTACTGCTTTAATAGTAGCTAATATTGCTTTAGGTATATTTAATAAATTATATATATTCTACATGCTTAAATTATTTATAAATAATAATATAATTAATTTATAATAAATTACTTATAATCTAATAAATAATAATTAAAATATATTTGCAAATAATAATTTATTCATAAAAATTAAGATTACATATATTATAATGTTATTATTAAGATTTAAATTCTTGTGAGTATGATGATTGGTGAATGGAGTGTAAAGGACTCGAATCAAACTTCAAATAGTATATCAGTATAATACTCGATTTGATACAAATTCATTAAGTTATTTGAATAATTAAAATTTATTTGCAAATAATAATTCATTCAAAAAAATAATAATTAAACTTACCTATATTATAAAGTTATTATTTAAATTAAAGTTCTTATAAGTATGCTGATTGATGTGAATAGGGTGTAAATGACTCGAATCAAACTTCAAACAGTATATATATCAGTATAACACTTGATTAGATAATTAAAATATATTAGCAAATAATAATTAAGTCATAAAAAAATTACATGTATTATAATGTTATAATAATACTCGATTTGATGCAAATTCGAATATTTGAATATTCAAATTTAATTTTTATGCATCTATTTTATTTGATTCGTATTTGATTTGATAATGATATTTGAAAGTATTCAATTAGATTCAATTTTTAATATGAATATATACATATTATACATACAATATGAAATGTCAATTATCATATATGAATATATAATTATTCGAATATATAATCATACTTCATAAACTTTTATTTGTATTTAAATATTAATGGAATCATTTTTCCCACATTTGAATTTTGAATCATAAAATATTAAATAGAAATATGAATATTCGAACATATATCTCAATCAAATTAAAATTATTTGATTATAGGAGTACACCTCTAACAAATATTTTTGCAATAATATTACATAAAATATAATACAATTATTATCTTTGTTAGTATATTTACTTTTACTCTAATTACTAAAATATTAAAAAGAAGAAATTATATATTGTATTTGCAATATTATTCTATAGTATATCATTAATATAATAAATTAATTTTTATTTTAATATTAATGTTAATCAAATATAAAAATAAAATTAATATATAATTAAAAATATAAATATAAAAAATTTTGGTATATACCGTAATACCGAACATCCGGTATATACCGATTATCGGTATTTCGGTATATACCGTTATACCGAACTTTCGGTATATACCGAAAGTTCGGTAAATACCGAATATTCGGTATATATACCGAAAGTTTGGTATAATTCGGTATACCGCGGTATCATCAAAATTCATACCGATACCGTACCGAAAAAATCGGTATACCGTTAATACGGTATTTTCGATTTTTTTTCGGTTCGGTATGCCCGGTATACCGATTTTTCGGTATTTTTTTCCACCCCTAAAGAAGACGAGCAAGCTCACGACCGCTGAGATGGTTATATTCGAAGAGAAGGCACACTCATCGATCATGTTGTGTATCGCAGACGATATCATTATCGAGGTGATAGACGAGACTGTTGCGGGGGTTATGGTTGAGGTTGGAGTCACTCTATCAAACGAAGTCGTTAACCAACAAGTTGCTTTTGAAGCAACGCCTACTTACTCTTTGTATGCATGAGGTGCAACATCTTCGGTTTGGATCAAATGAATACAATTATTCTTGAATAGAAAAATATTGATGTAAAGATCGAGGATGACGATGCGGTGTTGATTCTATTAGTTTCTTTACCGCCGTCGTATGAGAATTTTGTCGAGTCTTTCAGCGAAGGGAAAGACATCGTAAGCCTAGAAGATGTGAGGTCAGCTCTCCACACAAGGGAGCTGCGTCACAAGACCACTGACTTGGACAGCCAGGCCGTTGGGATTCTTGCTAGTGACAATAGGGGACAACCCAAGGTCGGAAAGAAGAAGACTTTCAAGAAGCATGTGCATGTTTGAATGGTCCAAAGCTATGTGACAAGTGTAACTATTGCAATGAGTCTGGTCGTTGGAAGAGGGACTGTCCTAAAAGGAAAGGGCAGTACGCTGGGTCTGCTGCTCTAACAGAGCAAGACCACTCCAATGACTCGTTGAGTCATCCTGATCGCAAGAGATCAAGCCAGTTAGTAATGAATAAGTTTCGAACTCGAGGTATCCTATCACATTTTCCCTCGTAGGGAATGGTTCTCCACTTATGCACAGAATGATGGTGGCAACATATTCGTGGCCAATAGGAAACAGCGCGACGTGTTGGACAGTGGGAATTAGTGTCATAATGCAGATGACTTATGAATTATGATGGAAAATTCTACACGCTGAACAAGGTGAGACACATTTCACATATCAGAAAGAATTTGATTTCTCTTAGTGTTTTGCACAACAATGGGTTTACTTTCAAAGGTCAAGGTGGAGTCCTAAAAGTATGTCAAGGTTCGAGCATGATTTTGAAGGGTGTTAAAAGAGGAACTTTGTATTTTCTACAAGGTTCAACGATCTTAAGCTCCGCCAATGTTGCATGAGACTGGGTCATATGAATGAGTGGTGGATGCAAATTATGAGCAAGACTGATTTTCAAGGGCACAAGGTCGATAGCCTCGAGTTTTGTGAACACTCCATTTTGGAAAAGCTACATCACCAGAAGTTTCCAAAGGGTATTCATAAGACCAAAGGCAAGCGGGATTATATTCATACAGATTGTTAGGATCCAGCTCGAGTTGAATTCCTATGTGGGAACATATATTTTGTGTCGTTCATCGATGATTACTCTCGCATGACCTGGGTATTCATGACGAAACACAAAAGTGAAGCTTTCAATTATTTCAAGCAACGGAAGGTGTTGGTTAAAAACCATATTGGGAAAAAGATCAAGACTTTGCAGACACACAACGGTCTTAAATTATGTTCGTATGTGTTCAACGATTTCTGCAAGGATGAGCATCGTTAGGCACCATACTGTGAGGGAGACTCCTCAGCAAGCTAGTTGGAGAGAGCTCGTTGCATGATCTCCCAAGCTAATCTTACATGTCGCTTCTGGCAAAGGTTGTGACAACGGTCTGCTACTGGATAAACCGTGGTTCTCACATGCATATCAACCTTAATACACCTCTCGAAATGTGGTCTGGGAAGCCAGCTGATTACTCAAGCTTAAGGGCTTTTAGGTGTACAGTTTACTACCATGTCAATGAAGGTAAGTTGGAACCAATGGCAAAAAAGAAAGTTTTCATGGGGTACGGGGAGAGGGTGAAAGGTTACAAAATCTGTTCTCCTTATGAAGGAATGATCATTCTCGGTATAAATGTAATTTTCGATTAGAAGACGATGTGTGACTCTACTAAGAGAATAGAGAATCCATGAATGGGTGGTATTCAAGGAGGAATGAGCATAGAGCATGGCGAGGGAGCTGGCAACCAGGTGGAGTTGCAGCAAGCTGGTTAGCAGCTAGTTTAACTTATCCACGAAGGAGGTCAACGGGCAGGTCAGCATGCAGATCCTGATCGATCTAGTAGTGCATAGGTCGATGGTATCGACCTGGATTCTGAGGAGCAATGTGCTGGGAAAGAACAGCCCACTACATTTGGACAGGAAAGCAGGACAATTGCATATCATCTACCAAGACAGTACAATATAGTTCTTTATCAATCTAGAAGGATTGGAGAAGTTTCACCACTGAGCTATGGATTTGATGATATGGTTGGGTATGATTTACAAGTCGCAGAGAAGGTGCAATCTTTCGACTCATCCACCTACCGGGAGGCTATGATGTGCACAATAGCTTGCAGAAATGAGAGACAAGATTGAGCCTCTTCACAAGAACGAGACTTGGTATCTAGTACAACCACCTGTGGGAAGACAGATTGTCGCATGAAAATGGTTGTTCAAGAAGAATGAAGGAGTAACCCCAAAAGAGGGTATATAATATAAAGTCAGGTTAGTTGCAAGATGGTTCGGTCAAAAGGAATTAGTGAACTATGATGAAATCTTCTCTCTGCTAGTCAGACATACTTTCATCAGAGTGTTACTTCATTTGGTGGCACACCACGACCTTGAAGTTGAGAAGCTCGATGTCAAGACGATCTTCCTACATAGAGAGTTCAATAAGCACATTTATATAACACAACCAAAGGGTTATCTGATTTCAGACAAGGAACAACTCGGTTTCACATTGAAAAAGTCCTTATACGGACTTGAGTAGTCCACGAGGAAATGGTACAAGAGGTTCCATAAGGACATGGAGTAGATTGGTTACAATAGGAGTCCATATGATAGTTGTGTCTATCACAGTGAGCTAAAAGATAGGTCTTTCATCTATATAGTCTTATATGTCGATAATATGTTTCTAGCTGCCAATGACAAATTTGAAGTTTATAAGTTGAATGGTCTATTCACTTATGAGTTTGATATGAAGGATTTGAGTGCAACTCATAAAATTTTGGGCATAAAAATCTATAGGGATAAAAGTAAGAAAAAATTGTTTCTCTCACAGAAGAACTATATCGGGAAAAATCAATCTCGTTTTGGCATTTCAAAGGCCAAGCCTATAGACACACCAAGTGTAACAAATTTTAATTTATCTATGGCATTCGCTCCTAAGACAGCAGAAGAGACCGAGTACATGACTCGAGTTCCTTACGCCAATGCAGTGGACAACTTGTAAGTCATGATCTGCACACGACCTCACCTGATATCGGAAGTGAGCATGGCTAGCAGGTTTATGATTCAACCTGGTAAGAAACACTGACAAATTGTTGAGAGGATTTTTAAATACCCTCTAGATATCTCTGACTTGGGTCTCATTTATGGAAGAGATACGACCTATCTTGTCGATGTCTATTCAAACTTAGACTTCGCTGGTGATGTCGATAGCAAGATGTCGATGAAATGATATGATTTTACTCTATGTGGAGTATTGGTGAGTTGGAATACAACTCTCCAGGACGTTGTCACTTTGTCTACTACTTAGGCAGAGTACATGACCTTGAACGAGGCAACTAAAGAAGGAATTTGGTTGAAAGGTCTTATTGGTGATATGAGTTTGAAACAAGAGATTGCTACCATGTTTTGTGACAACTTGAGTGCAATATGTTTAACCAAAGATCAAGTCCAACATGAGAGAAAAAAGCATATCGACGTACTATATCATTTCCTAAGGAGTGAGAAAATGATTGGGGTGAAAAAGATGGGTACATTTGACAATCCATTTGATATGTTCACAAAGGCCCGTTCTAAAAGTTGTTTAGTGTCTAGACGGCTAGGTGGAAGCCTAGGTGGGGCTGAGGTGAATCAAAATATAATTTTTATGTTTAATATCTATATGCCATATCCTAAAATACAAACAATATAAATATTGAATTCGTTTGGTTTGATTGGTAAGATTGATAGAATAATTACATTTAAATTTCTCTCTTTCTATCCATAATCATTCTTTTTTTTACAACTCATAAGAAATTTCACCATTTCTTATGCCCTCTTAATCACTCAAATGAGTGATTATATAATCACGAGATAATTGAAGTAATTATATAATAACTCATTTGAGTGATTAAGGAGCATAAAAGGGGGTGCAATTAATAAGGAGAACTAAGAAATGAAGGATTATAGATAAGAAAAAAAATATTAAAAGGTGATTGTAATATCAATTTTATCCATCAAATCAAACAACTACATACAATATTCATAATTTAATTTTCTCATTCATAATGAAATGTTAAAAACACATAATATAAGTAGAATATAATATTCATAAAATGAAATTCATATCTTATAATATAATATTTATAAAATGAAATCCATATATTAGAATATAATATTCATAATAAATCCATATATATAATATATAATCTTCAATTTCTTCATTTTTATAGTCTTAAAAATCAATTTAAAGGTTAATAAAGTCTTATTTAGCCGCCTCTTCTGCCCAATCCGCCTAGCCCTATTTGCGTCAACTAGCAACGCGTATTCTGACTAACCCGTCTAGGCGACCTTCTAGTCTGCCTAGGGGTGTCAATCGGTAATCGATTCTGTTAGGTATTTTTATGTTGTTGGGTATTATGTTAAACCTAACATG
>JAPKLX010000099.1:788229-804851 GCA_026898415.1 Leonotis leonurus
ATTTAGCTTCCGCAACATTTACTTAGAGTGGTTGATACACTTTCAGATTCTCGGGAAGAACTGGTACTGAACTGGGTACCAGTTACCGAGTATCGATTTTTTGAGAAATTAATCAGTTCTTGGTTCTCAACTTTTGAAAATAATTGATACTCAATTACCCGGTACCAGTTTATAAAATTAAATATTAAAAAATATATTTTTTATATTATTATAAAATATTATAAAGATTATATAATATTTACAAATTAAATTTAATTATATTTATATTGAATTATTATTTGTTAAAATTAATATTTTTAGAATATAAAATTAAAAATATTTAAAAATTAAAAAAAAAAATTGGTACCTTAATCGATTCTACATGTTAACTGGTTCCTAAAATTGCAAGTTTTCTGGTACCAGACCTTTTGAAACCCTTAAGTCTGCCTATCCCGCATAGCTGTCTGATCTGCCTTGCTTGACTTGTGTTGAATTGCAACGACTAAACCGCCTAACCCGCCTAGGCGTCTGACTAGCATCCAAGCGCATATATAGACTGATTAGCTCATAATCGGATCAGCTAAGCTTCAATTAGCGCCTAGGATGCCACCTAGCACGACTTTTAAAATACTGCCAAGGTCATTTTCATATAACAAGTTTATGCATTTTTTGAACTTGTTGATGTCTCAAGTTGGTGAGTGCCTTGATGGGCACTTCTGTGGTGCAAATAGTAAGCTTGTCGACACTGATCTGGAACATTAGACCGACGCTAATTTGGGAGAGGTTATTTGATAGGGTGGAGTTCTTTGGAGCCTTAGTCGATCTGGGATGTTGCAGGTCAAGGTGGAGATTTTTCATAATGCATAGCACCATCCAGCTCACTGAAGGCTAAGAGGTAGAAGAAAAGAAGACATGTCAGTCTGGAGATTATGGTGATCTGACAGGTTATCACATCAACCTCAACCTAGACAGGTCAGTCTGGATAATGAGTTGTCCTTATGCGGCAGGTCATGTGATAAGGTCACCTCAAGTTGTGAGAGAAATATCGGTGACTGCAAGACCAACCTACCAATGTCCATGAAGCAGATCGATGCATTGAAATGGTGCAAGTAGGTCATGCGATTGCGCGACATGCTCTGTTGAAGCTACATGCTACTCCAACACTTATACGTTTTATGGTTGTTTTACTTCTAAGTTTTGGGCATTGCGTGTATGGGCCTAAAAAATTATACTTTGTATTAAGGTTAACATTTATGCATGTCTATAAATAAAGTAACCATGTACAATAACCGCATACAACCTGTAAATCAGTTGTTTGACATAGTGTGGGAAAACCCTAGTTGTTTTATCTGTAATTTCAATTGTTCTCTATGAATAAAGTTTTCTTCGAGAATGGACGTAGTCGACATACTGTCGGTGAACCACTATAAATTTTGTGTGCTTTGTATTGATTATTTATTTGTTGTGTTCATTTCTCTATATCTGAATGCTTAGTTATAACATAAAATGTGTCATATATGATTGGGACACCCAGTTAGGTATAGATTTGAGAAAGTAGTACTCTCTCGTCCCAAGAAAGTAGTCCCTTTTCTTTTTTACATGCAAATCAATATCTTACTTTATTCTCTTTACATTATTAGATTTACTTTAATACCCTTTGTTTTTTAGTTATAAAATTTGCCAAAAAAAGAAATGAGACTACTTTAGTGGAACATTTCAATCGAAAAAGATGGACTACTTTTGTGCGACGGAAAGAGTACAATTTATCACATTCATTTTAATATTTATATGCTCATATTTATTCAAAATTTGATTATAAAAATTTTCTGTATCATTTCAGTCTCATGGTCGTATGGTAATATTTACTAATTAATTATTTGAAAGCATTTATATTTTTAAAATATCTAACTGATTAAATATATGAGTTGTAATAAAATAAAATCAAGTCAAATATTTATAAATTCGAGTTTGGTTCGTTTAAAGTTTTAAAGGTTCAAGTTCAATTCGAACTTGGGGATCAACTGGAAAAATACTAATTCATGAGCTCAAAATTATTTCAAATCTAATTCGTTTATTATTTGATTCAATAATGCATATAAACGGGACATGAGTTCAACCCATTATAAATTTGTTTACAAATAGTTTTGGTTTACATATAACTAAAATTATTTAGAATTATAATTTATTATCCTTGTATTTGAAAATGATGTGTAATAAAAAAATTGTATTCTTAAATATATTTGTTCAACTCAAAATGTGTGTTTAGTTCTCGCAATTAAACGAGGTCTATAGTACGTAGTAAGTTGATCCTAAGTCGTATCTCAAGGAAGGCTTAACAGGGCTTCCTAATTCAAGTGTCACCGATTAAACAATTAGATCATAAACATTCTATCACAATGAAAATAAGAAGATGAATAAAAGCAAGAACATATTAGTAAAATAATGACGGGAATCAGGAATTAAGGTTCTAGGATACGATATTCATGTGGATCATCACATACTTCAGCTACTCATACATTCACTTGCCCATCTAGAACTCTTAAGAGCTATCTAACTATGAACTTACGTATTTGATAATTAGATCGTGACTACTATGACTTTCGCATTAATTAAGCCACATAATTAAGAACTCAAGATATTATATGAATATTCGGTTATTACGTCACCGATTATAACCGAAGTTGATTGGACTTTGGTTCGACACAAGGTTCGTCTCTCAACCTTACCATATATCTACGGAATTATAAAGGTGATCAATCAATACAATATGATAAACACAATCCAAACAACAAGCATGGAATAACAATAAGCATCAACAATCCAAAAGAAATCAACTCTAGTGGAGATTCAACTACTTCAATCCATTCATATAATCTCAAGCAAGAAGTAAGAAACTCACTTCGATTACACTACTAGGCTGGGGAAGTGAATCTCCACCTTAAATCCTATTAGCATGTTCTTATGAAATCACGTTGTAGTATTTATTTATCCCACATCTTTTATGTATAACTTATGTAATCTTCTTGTAGCTGTATATATTCAGTAGCTACTGAGTTAATAAATATCCTTCTCATGATTACTCGTTCAAAGAATGCCATAAGAAAGCCTAATCTGAGGTATTGTCTCACATCTAATGTTAATCTTGATGTTGAACCAACCTCTGTATCTCAGGCTCTTTCGGATGTTCGATGGCGAGAGGCCATGTCCTCCGAGTTTTCAGCTCTTCTTAAGAATGGCACATGGGATCTTGTTCCTCCTAATACATCTCAGAATGTCATTGGCTACAAGTGGGTCTTCCGAGTGTAACGCAAGCCTGATGGTTCTATTGATAAGTTCAAAGCCCGTCTTGTTGCTAAAGGTTTTCATCAAAGACCTGTTGTGGATTTTTCTGAGACCTATAGTCCGGTTGTGAAACCAAAAATGGTTAGACTTGTTCTTAGTCTCGCCATATCACAAGGATGGCCGCTACACCAATTCGATGTTAACAATGCCTTTCTTCATAGCATCCTTCCTGATGAAGTTTATATGGCTCAACTGCCTGGTTTTGGGGACTCTAATTTTCTCAACTACGTCTGCAAACTTCATAAGTCCATCTATGGTCTCAAGCAGGCTCCGAGAACATGGTACAATGCTTTGCACACCTTTCTCTCCACTTTAGGATTTGTACACACTAAGTCGGATGCATGTCTTTTTGTGTACAATAAAAATGGTGTCACCGCCTATTTTTTAGTATATGTGGATGATCTTATTCTCACAGGCAGTGACCGTTCATTTTTGCATTGAATAATGGACTCTCTTGCGTCTCAATTCTCCATCAAGGATCTTGGTCCTCTTTCCTATTTTTTAGGTATTGAAGTGTTTTACAACTCCAGCACTTGTGTTCTCTCACAGCGTAAGTATATCATTGATTTACTTGCTCGCTATAACATGCTTACTACAAAGCCCATTCAGACTCCCCTTGCATCTCGGATTAAACTCTCCTTGCACGATGGGAGCAAGCCTGTTGATGCTACACTCTATCGTCAAGTACTTGGCAGCTTACAATATATATTGTTTGCTCGACTTGATATTGCATTTGCTGTTAACAAGCTCTCTCAGTTTATGCATGCACCAACGGAAATTCATTGGGGGGCAGTTAAACGCTTACTCCGGTACTTGAATGGAACTCGAAGTCTTGGAATTACTCTCCGTAAATCCGCCATCTCTTTGCATTGCTTCACTGATGCTGATTGGGCCGGGTCCATTGATGATAGAACCTCTACTGAAGCTTATATTGTTTTCCTCGATGCAAATCCTATGTCGTGGAGCTCACGCAAACAGCATTCTGTAGCTCGCTCGTCAACAGAAGCCGAGTATCGATCTATTGCTTCCGCTGTAGGAATCATGTTTAAAAAAAAATATATATATATATGTTATATATTTGTTGTGGTCAATGTACTTTGACTAAGTTTTAAGTGACGAAGCATTTAATTCTAAGGAAATTAAATGACGTATGATCGATCTACGTTCCGAGTAGATGATCGTAGTATATTTATTTTCTCTAAACCGATTCCCGGTGAGTGAGAAATAAAGGTTTAAAGGTAGTCACTTGAAGCATGGAGTTATATGTTAAGGGGACTAAGAGTGAAGAGAATACCTTGTCCCACATTGGTTATAAAACCAATTTTCATCTTGTATATAAGGAGAGAAGAAACCTTATGGTATGAAGAGTTGGGGGCACACCCTGGCGCGCACCGGCACAGTGTGCCGGCCCCATCTGGGGTGCACCGGGCCTGCTGCCCTGGGGCCCGTTTTTGCTAGTGATCTGGTCTAGGCCAGATCGATAGTGGCCCAACAGATCATCTGGCCCAGCAGGTTATCTGGACCAGCAGACCAGCAAGTGATCTGGCCCAGCAAATCAGCAGGTGATCTGGTCCAGCAGATCATCTGGCCCAGCAGATCAGCAGAACGATCTGGTCCAGCAGAAGGTTCTGGTCCAGCAGAAGGTTCTGGTTCAGCAGAACTTTCTGGTCCAAGTTTCTGGTTCTGGTCCAGCAGAAGGTTCTGGTTCAGCAGAACTTTCTGGTCCAAGTTTCTGGTCCAGTTTCTGGTCCAACCTTCTGGTACAAGTTTCTGGTCCAACTTTCTGGTCCAGTGTTCTGGTCCAAGTTTCTGGTCCAGCAGATGGTGTTCTGGTCTGGTGCCCAACGATCTATCCAATTTTGTGAGATCGATCTGGTGATCGATCTGTGATGTGATGAATGTGGACATATGTATGTCCAAATTAGGTGGTTTAATTATAATTAATTACCACTAATATGTGTAACTCCTATAACGTCCATTGACTTGATTTGAATCAATTGTCAAGAATGAAATTTAATTATAATTAATTCATATAACTCCTCTTGAGTGGGTGTGACCCATATAGATAGGTGTTTTCTCATTCTTGAGAGACACACAACATATGATACACGCATACAACTCTCAAACAAGTATCTTGCTGCATCATCTTCTTCAAGCATCTAGAAGAAGTTTTGTTCTCAACTCTTTTCCAGTTCGCCGGAGCTCGTTGATTTGTGGTGCTACTATCAAGGAGACGAAAGCCGTTTTATCTTTGGAGACATCTACGCCTTACCGAGAGCACTACCGGGGCGTAATCTTGTCTTGCGGAAAGAGGATCTTTCCTCGACTCGGCTTCTTTTATTTTATTATTTTATTATATTATTGTGTAATAGAATAGATCTTTTGCTACTGTAATCTTCATTTTCATTTCCCCAAAATATTATTTTTATTTTATTCTCCCATTATTATTCCTACATCCGCTGCTACAGAACTTGGGTGGACTCGAACAATTCTTCACGAACTTGGTGTGACCCTTACTTCGCCTCATGTGGTTTATGGCGACAACATTGGTGCTACCTACGTATGTTCAAATCCAATTTTTCATTCTCACATGAAACATATAGTTATAGACTATCACTTTGTTAAAGACTTGGTCAAGGCCGCTCAACTTCGAGTGACTCATGTTTCCTCAGCTGATCAATTGACCGATTCTCTCACCAAGCCACTTTCCCGCACGCGGTTGTAATTCCTTATTAACAAAATTGGTTTAACACATGGTGCACCATCTTGAGGGGGCATATTAGGATGTTCTTATGAAATTACGTTGTAGTATTTATTTATCCCACATCTTTTATGTATAGCTTATATAATCTTCTTGTAGCTGTATATATTCAGTAGCTACTGAGTTAATAAATATCATTCTATATAGTTTCTCTATAAATCCTTCTTCCAAGATGTAGAAGTACAAGAAAACTACTTCTAAGGAGAGGTCCTAGTCTAAGTTTTCGAATTCTGGGAGAGATAGCTGCTAGCCAGCGGTCGCTGGCTTTACCTCTCTGACGAGCGAAGGCTGCAGGGCAAGCGGCCGCTGGGAAGCTAGCGGTCGTTGGCCTCTGCTCTCTGAAAATCTCTGTAGCTCTACCCCAGCGGGCGTTGGGTTTCCAGTGGGCGCTGGATTCTGTGCTTGCTCCTTCACCTTGGTTTTTCTTCTTGTGCTTTTTTCAACTCGTCCCACTTCACACGAATTTGTTTCCTTGGCATTTTCGGCATCGTTTCAGCTCACTTTAGCTTGTTCTCGTCATCCTACATTCAAAATAAGAACAAACAAAATACGACATAAATAAGAACTAAAAGACACTAACTCAACTCGAACTAAAAGCTAGACACGACCAAAATGAACCATAAATACACAAAAATAAGCTAAACAATATTAATAAAATAAAATAATTGTAACTATTGATATATTACACATATCATACAACAATAAAATATAACTTATTGTTTTTACTATTCTATAATGTTATATTGTGTAAGAACATGTATTATTATTTTTAATTGGCAAGAGCTCATTTGATTAACATTATCTAAATTAAGGAGGGTGTATTCAATTGGAATTTTGTTGGATTTTTTTTTAACTTTATAAAGTCTATGGATTTAGACTCATGTAGAGTTTGACAGAATTTTTTATTGATTTACATGGATTTTCATAAATTTGATAGGATTGTTAAATATATTCTTTTTATTGATTTACATAGATTTCAATAGACTACGGAGTAAGGAATGACAATGGGTCGGGTTGGACCGAACTTCCCTATGCCCAGACCCAACATGCAATTTTGTGGATGGGCCCAAGCCTAGCCTATAGCACAACCGGGTTGTAATTCAAGGCCAAGCTCAGGCCCATGTGGATTGGGCGAGCTTGAGCAGACATACATATTTTATTTATTTTATTTTTATTTTTAACATATTAAAAATATATATAATTAATTTATTTTAAAATAAATTTATATATATTAATATTCATTAATATGTCTATTAATTTATATTTATTATACATATTAATAACAATAATGATATTTATATTATTTTACTCATATATTTTATTTAATATGTCTATTAATTTATTTTTATTATACATTAATGATAATAATAATTAAATTTATATTATTT
Source organism: Leonotis leonurus (assembly GCA_026898415.1). NCBI lineage: Eukaryota > Viridiplantae > Streptophyta > Magnoliopsida > Lamiales > Lamiaceae > Leonotis > Leonotis leonurus. The sequence continues at coordinate 795,700 of JAPKLX010000099.1, forward strand.
TAAATTTATAATTTAAATATCAGATATCTAAATATTTGGATCGGACTTGGGCTGACTTGGGTATGTCGGGGCTAAACATTAGTCCAAGCCCGACCATGACGTCATCGAGCAGGGCTTTGGAGGCCCATTATTGTCAAACTTGGACAGACTTGTATCGGACTGGACAAAAATTATCACCCCTAGTAGGGGCCCAAAATAACAGAATGGTAGTCGAATTTAGGGATGACAATGGGTCTGGCTGGGCCAGACTTTCTTATGCCCAAATCCACCATGCGGTTATATGTACAGGCTGAAGCCCGGCCCATAGCCCAGTCAGGCTTGAAAATTATGCCCAAACCCATATGAATTGGGCGGAATCAGGCCAAACCCATGATTTTTTTAATAAATTAAGTTTAAATATTTTTTATTTTTAATAAATTAAAAAATATATATTTGTTTTTTATTGTATTTTATATATTTTAATATTTATTATACTTTTAAATGCAAATAAATATTAATTCCAAATTTATTTAGTTATATATCTTATTTAATATATATATATATTAATTCATACTTATTATATATTAATTGTAATAATAATATTAATACTATTTTTAATTTATATATTAATTATATAAATGTCAGGTCAGTCTTGGGTGAGCCTCGGTATGTTGGGCCTAAAAATTGGTCCAAAATCACCCATCGGGCTTAAGATTTTGGCCCAAGCCCAGCCCATAACGTCATCAGGTCGGGCTTGGATGGTCCATTGTTGTTGGGCTTGAGTCGGATCGGGCTAAATTATCATCCTTAGTCGGGTTTGTAGAAGTCTGTGGAAGAATCCGTTGAAATCCCTAGTGATTATAAGAGATTTTTTAGAGAACAATCTATTTATAATTTTAAAAGAAAATCCATGAAAATCCATAGACTATTAAAATCCATGGATTGTTGAATACCTATATATTGTATAAGACTTTTTAATATCCGTATTGAATACCTCTGGATTTTTAAAGACTTTTGAAAATCTGAATTGAATACCCCTGGATTTTAAAAGTACAAAAAAATCTTACAGACTCCACAACCAATACCCCCCCCCCCCCCCCCTAAATAGGTTCCTTGCCTTATCCTTATTCTATTATAGTAGATTGATTAGGTCGAATAAGCCGTAATTTATCTTTGCGTAGATGAAGAATCCTCACTGATTGAAGACTTGAATACCAAGAAAGATCCAACTGAAGCATAACTTGTTACTACCTCAATCAATGCCCGAGATACTTTGAACTTCTGCTTCGCCTTCGCCTAGTGAACTGAACATGTATAGTCTTCCATTGAATATCGCCTTGAACAGAAAACTAACACATGCTCTCTATGAATGAATTACATTAACATATGAGAAAATTATTCGTGTTATTATGTAATACATGTATTTTTCATATTTTATTTTTAAGTGAATATTTTTATTTTATTTTATGAAAATGGGTAATTTTTTCCATTAAACCTAAATACTTTAAGCTTCATCATTGGTGGTTACATAAATTTTATCAACCGCTCTTATTATGTCAAAATCTATACACTTTCACGTCTTCTACAAACACTCAAACGAGAACAAATTCTCATATGTTTCATTCTATACATATTTATCTAAGAACTCATTTGTTTTTAAGCCTATCAATTATAATATATGAAGCTTATATTAGAGTCATCTTTTGTGATAGCTCATAGTTGGAGATTTATTTTAGGATCCACATTCATCTTTTGTGATATATTGGAGATTTATTGTAGCATTCTTAAGTGTTATGAATTGTTCTTAGCTAAGACTATGTTTTAGAACTTGGAATCTACAAAATTATAAGTTTTGTTTTCAAGTTTGTATGTGTTGGGAACCACGATTAATAGTTTTGATGATGGTTATCGAAACACACAACTTTTACTTCAGTGTTTTACCTATACAGAATGAAGTGTGTTCTGTGTATGGAGTTGATAAGTTCTGTAAAGATATTAAGATCTACGTTATGATCTGTCTATAGGAGATCAACTTAGACTTAGGTTTTTATTTCTTAGTTAGTATACAGAGCACAATGTAAAGGAACAGAACGTGAGTCACGTTCTGGTCCTATTCTATTCTGTGCTAGATTTAGAATAGTTAAGCTGTTGAATTGTAAAGAAGCATGTTTCGACTAAAATTGTTTCGAGTCGCTCGTAATTTAAAACAAGGTCATCTAGCAATGATAAGCCAACCCAAGTCGTATTCTCAAGGAAGACTTAACCGGACAATTTGATTCTTTGTTCAAGAAAGCAATAAAAAGGATTTGTTGGAGATTCTATAACTAGGCGAATAATATAAATAAGAAAAGTAAATTAAACCTAATCTAATAGAAAGCAACGAGTAAACCAAATAGCTATCTAAGAACCCGAGATGCGAATTCAAAAGAAAGCAAGTAACTTGGAATTCGAAATCAATAAGAATGCGAAAAGAAAATTGGAACTCGTAAACGAAATAAGAAACCGAAATCATAAACAATTAAATGAATGAAATCAATAAACGAAAGCCAGAATAATAAAAGGGAGACGAACTTGATTAATAACTTGAAAAAGGTCTGAATCCACAAGAGAATTTTGGAAACAAAATACAAAACGGAATGTTGCAATCGGCCAACCTTCGAGTACGAAATCTAAAACTAAAAAGAACTAATTAGAAATCAAAGTCTCGACCCTCAAATCTAGGTCGAGACGAGCTAGAACTATGAAAGGAAAACGTATGGAAATAATGCTGAAAGGTGGCGTCGGAAAGGGTCTTGAAATACGAGTCAAAGGTGATGTCCATCGAATGAGAAACTCGCCGAGTATATATAGTCGAGAGGATTGGTCAGCGACCGCTTAAAGTCAGCGGCCGCTGACTCGGGTGGTTCCACGTTCCTCCCTGAGGTTGTTGTGCTAGGCCCGGGTCAGCCGGGTAGTCAGCGACCGCTGACCCTAGGGTCCTGGCCTCCCGCGTGCTAGCTCGGCCGTGGTGCGCATCACCTAGTCAACGGCCGCTTAGGGCTACGCGACCGCTGACTAGTGCTCTCGGCACTATTCTTCACTCTTTTAGCATTTCTCGATCTTTTCTCGTCTCTTTTCCAACTTCAACACTCGTTTGGCTAGTGGTCCTGAAACATAAAATGAAACATAAATCAAGCCAAAACATCATGCAATCGAGAGAAAATAACACGAATAAAGATATGGAAAACATGAGTTTAGACAAACAAAAAGAGGCTAAACAAAGCAGAACATTAGTCTTGTTCTGTACTTATAGAGCATCATACTTAGGCTAGTTCTGGAGGACTTTCAAGACAAAATGAAGGGGTCATTCTGTATCTAACACAGAACCTAGGAAACGTTCTGTCCAGATACTATCTATCAATGAAGTATCTAATAACAAAAGGTGATTTAACAGATCATGGAATGATATGTTCAACACATAGAACTTGAGACATTAATTCTGTGCTATGTGGTCTTCTGTTCTGTTTCTAATAACTTGCAAGAATTCGAAAAAGTATACATTGGTGTATTCCCCCCTACATCAATATCTGCTCATCGGGACCAACAATATGTTATAAAGATCACGACTCTAACTCGTGAATCAATCATATGTCCAGTGGTTGGTTGTTGGAACATAACTAGTATAAAAATTAAGGAATCCAAGGGGCACGTTGGAATATTTTTATGTAGCACGATAAAACTTGTATTCTATTCTATATTTCTGTTCATTTTCATATTTATTATACTAATTCATCATAAATTCATAAACTTTTGAGTTTGACATTAATTATGTTCTTAAAGAACATTGAACGTATGATAATCAACAAAAAAATTTCAAGAAATGAGTATTTACTAATTACACACGACCTTTTTAATTAATTGTTATTGCTTTTAGTTGAATGACTAAATCTCAAAAACCACAACTCAACCGATGCATTTACTGGACATTCTATTGATGAATATAAAGAGTAAGCTCGTCATAAATTTTAAGCAAGACTTATTTAAACTAGTTGAAATTCTATTTGTTCTAGATAACTCGAAAAATTTGTACTTCCTCCATCCATTAAAATGGTTTACGGTTTGACTCGCCACGAGTTTTAATATTGTGTTATGACTTTAATGGGGATGTGTAGTCAATGGAGTTAGGGTCTCACTTCATATATTGTTTTAAATTGGTTGTGAGTAGTTTTAATATTGTGTTATGACTTTAATGGGATGTGAAGTCGTTGTCGTCGATGTAGGTTTCTCCTTCCACGCAACTGTCTTGCGTCGCTTTGGCCTTGGTTGAACTAGAGTTGGAGCAACTTCGTGGTGAGGAATCTCTGGGTGGTGGTCTTATTCTGTGGGTTTCCACTCTAAAGCGAGGAATGGCGGCAGAGTAGGGGCAGAAGCTGACGGAGTTGCTGTGGGGGGAGTTTCTTTTTCACCGGAGGTGGGGTTTTCTGGAGTGTTTTCCGGTGGGATTTGCTCAGAGAGTGGCATTGCCGCACTTTGCTCAGACGGGGAAACCAACAATTCTTGGAGCTTCTGGAACGCGGCGGGGTTTGTGGTGCGGAGGTTGCGCATCATCTCGAACAAGTTAGCGTCAGTAGAGGTGGCCATGATTGTTGTGTGCGACGAAGGAGAGGGTGGGGAGAGTTGGAGGGATTTTGGGTAGGTGAATGTGAGAGAGGGTGTTAATGCCGATGGGGAAGAAGAGAGTATGAGGGAAGAGTGTGTTAAAGGTGTGATGATTGTGTCTAAAATGGCGTGAGGGAAGTGAGAAGGTTGATGGTTATCGAGGGAGGCGCTAACATAAGGTGAGGGATTTGAAGAGAGGTTTAATTTTGGCGGTTATTGGGGTTATTGGGAGAGAGAAATGTTATGCTGATGTGGCAGTTACCATAACACAACATAAAGAATACACTAAGTACCCATATACACCTTATGGCTTCACAAAAATAGAGAGACGGTTTATCAAGAGACAAAGAGGCCAAGTTTTTCGTAAAAACTAACAGAAAAAAAAGAAAAAAATGTTTTACCCTTTTTCAAGATTTATCTCTTTTTCAGGACCCGTATGTTATGTCAGCATCCACCCAACATTAGCTTGACTTATCATAATAATTTCATGCGAGAGTGCGAAACTACAAGAATTCAAGGGTGTTTTTGATAAGAATGTCTCGTCGCAGCGAACATCGTGCACCTCGTCTCCACCTTGGAAATCATTCGCAGTTAAACTATTTTGTAAGGTAGCATCGTTGCAGCAAACGTCGTGTCCCCCAAACTACTTTAACTTTTCTAACACTTTTATAATATTACTTTAAGTAAACAAGTTTATAGTTTTCCAACATCTAGATATAGCCAAACATCAGAGTTTGCTCGAAAGCGTGGTGGACTAGGTGAATTAGATTTTTTAAAAAATACTAACAAACTAAATTTTGTAGAAAATGAGAGTCTTTATTATTTAGGAAACTATTTAACACATGAATTAGAAAAAGGACCAAATATATATAAAAGTATTAATCATTCTATTATCCTTGAGTTAGAAAAAATAGGACTAATAGGAGAAGATATTATAAAATCAAAAGTAAAATATATTTGTAAAATGAAAATTAAGAATCCTGATATTACTATAAGAACAGCAAATATAGAATATAATCCTTTAGATAAAGAAGAATTTAAAAAGCAAATACCAGAAATGTTAAAACAAGGATTAATAAGAAAATCAGTTAGTCCTCATAGATCAGCAGCTTTTTTAGTAAGAAATCATTCTGAAATAAAAAGAGGAAAAGCTAGAATAGTTTATAATTATAAAAGGCTTAATGATAATACAGAAGATGATGGTTATAACATACCTAATAAAGATACATTATTAGGATTGATACAGCATAAAAAGATATTTAGTAAATTTGATTTAAAATCAGGTTATAATCAATTAAAACTTGAAGAAATATTTAAACCATGGACCGCTTTTACATGTTCAGAAGGACAGTTTGAATGGAATGTTTTAAGTTTTGGCTTAAAAAATGCTCCATCAGTATTTCAAAGGTTTATGGATAGTATATTTTTAAAGTATGATTTTTGTTTAGTTTATATTGATGATATTCTTGTTGCTAGTGAAACAATAAAAGAACATGAGGATCATCTAAAGTTAGTTTTTAAAGAAATTAAAAATAATGGTATAGTAGTTAGTAAAAGAAAAATGGAATTATTTAAAAGAAAAATATCATTTTTAGGATTGGAAATTGGAAATGGCAAAATAGAATTACAACCCCATATTTCAGAAAAAATCCTTAATTTTCCAGATAAACTAGAAGGATTAAAACAAATACAGGCATTTTTAGGATTAATAAATTATGCTAGAAAATTTATACCAAATTTAAGTAAATTAGTTGGACCTTTATATAGTAAAACAACTAAAAATGGGCAAAGAAATTTTAATAAAGAAGATATTAATTTGATTAGAAAAATTAAAGAAGTAGTAAAACAAATTAAACCCTTAGAATTGCCATTAATAACTGATTACATTGTAATTGAGTGTGATGGTTCTAAAGAAGGATGGGGAGCAGTATTAATTTGTAAACCTAATAAATACAGTTTAAAAAATGAAGAGAGAATAGCTGGATATGCTAGTGGAAATTTTGGAAAAATAGGTCAAAATTGGACTTCATTGGATTTTGAAATACAAGCTTTAATAAATTCTTTAGAAAAGTTTAAAATTTATTTAAATAAAGAATTTACAGTAAGAACTGATTGTGAAGCAATTGTAAAATTTATTAAAAACGATAATAGTAAAAAAGTAAATAGAACTCGATGGGTAAATCTACAAAATATAATCCAAGGAAGTGGATATAAAATAAATTTTGAACATATAAAAGGAAAAAATAATAGCCTAGCAGATTTATTATCTAGAAATATTTATAAATTTATTAATGCAGGAAATGGAGAAAAGGTTACTTAAACCTAAAGGGAAAGAGAAAGTTAATACAGCTTCGAAGGAGGAAATTCCTTTTAAAGGAAATACTTCTAAAAGTTTATACAGTGATGAATCCTCAAAGGTAACAAACAGAAGTATATCTCCTATGCAGACTTCTTCTGGAGAAGAAGAAACTACTACTACAAAGTTTACAAAAAAGGAGTCAAAATTAAAACAACAGGAAAATGAAGAAAGTTTCCAATTTGGTAATGTTACATTACCAATATGCTTTGATCCTTTGAAAAAATTTAGAACAGCTTATGGATCTGAAGTTACAAAAAAAGCAGCAATGTTTGCTTGATAATTTGTGGCATATTAAAACAGTTTCTCAAGCCACTTCTTTCAAAGTTCAAGTTTTAAATGCTTTAAGCTTTTATTTTAGTGAACAAAAGAATATTGTTCCTGAAAATAAAAGAAAGTTTTCACATTATGTGATTTTTAGAGGGACAAAAATTGGGCTTTTTAATGATTTTAATACAGTAAGAAAACATATTATGTGCCCAAGCCCTATTTTCAAAGGTTTTTATAGTTTTAAAGAAGCTCTAGCAAGTGCTAGAGAATCTTTGGGACTTAATTTTTACATAGAACCTGAAAAGGTTAAAAGTTTTGCTGATGTAGCTAAAGAAAATCCGAGTGAACTAATACAGTCACAACAGACTGTTATTAGAAAATTGGAAGCTCAATTAGTTACAAAAGAAAAAGAAAATTTAAATATTTTTTTAGAAAAAGAAAAAATAAAAAATGAAAATTTATCAAAAAATAAAGAGATTTTAACCTTAAAAAATGAAATCTCTAGATTAGAAAATAAAGTGTTAAACCTGAGGAATTCCCTTAAAAAAGGAGAAAAAGAGTTTAAAATTCCTCAGCGAAGTTTTGAAAGTTTTAAAGCAAGGGTTCTTGATCTTCCCCTAAAAGAAACTCTTGAACCCATTTTTGATAAAATTCCAGAGTTGGAAGAAGTTATAAATGAAAAAATTCTTGAAGAATTTCCTGACTATCTTATGTCTCTTCAAGAAGAAATTTTGAACATATATTTTTCACAACTGGAAGGAGTATCAGTGGTACAAAAACCCAGAATAAATTATACAAATGATAGTGTTGGACAAACTAAACTTTTAAATGAGTATACCGAAATGGTAGATCATTTTAAAGTTTCTGGGTTACTAATGCTCCAAATAAATCTCAATAAAACAGATCTGCCATTTGATAAAATTATTACATATTTCCATAATGGCATGATTGATTTTATTGAATTTAGTTATGCAGAAAAACTTGATACATTATTAAACAGCTTTGGAGAAAAATTTCTATTAGTTGTTGGCAATATAGCCTCTCTTTCATCTAAAGGAAGGGCATATTGTAAAGTTATAGCTTCTCTTCCAGAAGTTATTAAAAGTTCATACAGACCAGCCAGAAAATCAATTATTGTCACTGACAATATTGATGAAGGGCAACATTTAAAAAATCTTCATACAGTGGAACCATATGATCTTGAGGAAGATAAGAAAAAAGTTACAATCTTCCAACAATCAAAATTCATGACAGATTTTCATTGGGGCATCTACAAACTAATTGCAGAAGGTCATTATATTAAAATATGGACTACAGGAAATTGGTCCATAAATCTGCCTTTCAGTGGAGAAGGAGATACAGTTGAATTCAACAACAACTTCTTGAATGACGAAGATCCTACCTATGTTGATACAGATGATAATCAAAGTATGGATACAATTCCAGAAACTCATAGAGATTTCTGACATATAATCCATGATAACACAGGAAAGAAAGATGGACAAGAAGGAGTTGGACACGTATAAAATCTTGAAGGCATATTTACATAAAAGAAGGTCTTGAAGCTCATTATAGCTAATAAGATAAGATTAGCCAACTTTACAAAGTTTTCCTTGTCGGCTAATTGATTGTAATGTAGAATAGAATTTTTTCTATTATGGTATGATTAATATGTAGAATAGAATTTTATTCTTTTGTTTGTATTAGATCAAGAATGCCTATAAAAGGCACTCTTCCTTCATTGTAAAATCCATCCCAAGATCTCCAATCTTTCCTCAAGCTTTCATTAATAAGATGTTTTTCTAAGAATTCTCTTTCCGATTCCTCTAGTATTTTAGTTTGTCTCTAATCCTTCTCTGTTCTCATAATATATCCCATATACATAAAAAAAAAAAAAAAAAAAAAAAAA